>JAJTUV010000162.1:0-410000 GCA_021653895.1 Mastomys natalensis | reverse complement strand
TTCTGGGGATTAAAGTGATGGACAGGATGAGATGTTGACACACATTTGCCAGGGCATTAGGCACATGGGTGTGGTGCCTTCACAGAACCTTATCTGCAACCTAGGACAAATCAAGGACACGGCAGGTAGCAGGACTGTATACAAACCAGAATGCTAGGTTCAGATGCTGCCCTTGCTGAAGCAATCAGGACGGCTGTCCTTCCTCCTCACCGCTCATCTTCCTGTTCATTAGTAAGCTCTGTCTCCAACTGAATCCCTGTCGCCGAGTCTCCACAGCAGACTGCCCAGCCCCAGCCCTTCCAGATTCCTCAATGTTGTGGGCCACCGCCCTGCTCTGGAAAGTGCCTGGCTGTGCTCTACTTCCTCCGGCACACCATCCTCGAAGTGCAGAACAAACCAGTGTGGGGTTCGTGGTGTCTCATGTCTGGTACAGGGAGATAAAAATGAGTACGTCCTGGGGTGGGAACTTGGTGTTGGCCTTGAGTGTCCCAAGGACTGAGTTGTTAGGGGTTACAACACACTTTTGGCGACTCTTGGAAGTTCCCCTCCCCTTCCCCACACAATCATACTAACGTAACTGCTCATGTTCAGGAGACGCTTCCCAATCCCTCATTGGCACATAGAACTTACTAGCAAACATGGACACTTCCTTCCTTCCTCCTCCTCTCTCTCTCTTCTCTCTCTCTCTCTCTCTCTCTCTCTCTCTCTCTTCTCTCTCTCTCTCTCTTTCTGTGACAAAGCATATGTTAAAGACAACTTAAGAGAGAAGGAATTTGGTTCAGCTCACAGTTAGAGGGCACAGCTTGTCCTGGTAGGAATGTGAGGATCCTGGTCACTAGATGTCTTAGTCGGTGTTCTATTGCTATGAAAAGACAACATGACCACAGCAACTCTTATAACGGAAAGCATTTAAATGGGGCTGGCTTACAGTTTTGGAAGTTTAACCCGTTGTCATCATGACAGAAGTATGGCAGCACACAGGTAGGCATGGTGCTGGAGAAGTAACTAGGACTTCTACATCAGATCTGAAGGCAGCCAGAAGAGAGAAACTCTGGGCTCTTTGAAACCTCAAAGCCCACCCCTAGTGACACACTTCCTCCAACAAGAGCACACCTCCTAATCCCTTCAAGTAGTGCCACTCCCTGGTGACCAAGCATTCAAATCCATGAGCCTGTGGGGACCGTTCTCATTCAAACTGCCATACATGACATCCACAGACAGGAAGCAGGGAGAGATGAATTCTGGTTCTGCTTGGTGCTCTCCTTTTTGATCGATCTGAGATGCATGCACCCACACTCAGGGTGGGTGTTCCAACCTCAGTGAAACCCCTCTGGAATCTCCCACACAGATACACCTACAGCCGTGACTCAGGCATGGTTCTACAACCTGTCAAGTTGACGATCAAGATGAAGCATCATAGTGTGTGAACCGCACATCGTCACCCTCCTCTCTGTGACCTTGCCTCCGCTTGTCACATTTCCTGTGATGCATCAGGTGACTCATACCTAGCCCCACAGAACCACATGCTGAACACATGACCTGGACATGTGTGTTTTCAATTCCAAGATTGTCTCAGTGAAAAGTTTGTTTTGCTGGGCAGTGCTTAGGGAAACAAACTGTTAGCACCGAGAGAAGGCCCTAGGGTTGACCACCAAAGGTAGTGATTATCAGGGCTTACACGCTGTTCCCGTGGACAGCACTGGATCTCACCTGGACCTACCCACTCAGAATTTTTTCCACACAGCATTATAATTACCATTTTGATCATTTCAAAGTATACAGTTCGGTGGGTTCTTAAAACTCCATTAGCAAGGTTGTAGAGCTGTCACCACTGTGTGGTTTTGAGCCATCTTTGTCATGTCAGAGGAAACCCTACTAAGTGCTTATGCACCATTACCTCTTCTCCACTTGATGGCCACTAATTCTCTGTCTCTATGAATGACCTTACCGTGGACATTTCACATCAGCGGGTTCACGCTATGTGACCTTTTCTACAGAGCCTTTTACATCTGGCAGACCATGCTCAAGTTTTGTTCCTGTGGTAGTAATACTTCATGGCTTTTGTCACCAGAATGTACCAGGCTCTGGTTCCTCACTCACCACTTGATGGGACTTTGGTTGGACTCATCCTTTGGCTATTTTGAACAACACTGTATATTCATGTTTGTGTACATCTTAGTTTGGTTGTGTGTTTTCATTCCTCTCAGGTACTTACGTAGGAGTAAAGTACTGAGTGGTGTGGTAAGGTGCCTCAACCTGATTATTATTTTTTTAAAGATTTATTTATGTATATGAATACACTGTAGCTGTCTTCAGACACACCAGAAGAGGGTATCGGATCCCATTAGAGATGGTTGTGGGCCGCTATATGGTTGCTGGGAATTGAACTCAGGACCTCTGGAAGAGCAGTCAGTGCTCTTAACCACTGAGCCATCTCTCCAGCCCTGACACTACCTGATCTTGGGGTCACTGCCAACTCTTCTCTGTGAGGCTGTGTTCTTCAGTGTACTCTACCACGTCTGAGGTTCTTGTGTTTCCATATCTTGGCTGACACTGGTTTTACCATCTGTTTGGTGTGTAAGTGTATGTGTTTTATGCATGTGCACATATGTGTACATATGTGTGGAAACCGAGGTCAACCTCAGGTGTCATTCTTCAGGATCTTGGTTTTTGAGATGAAGCCTCTTACTGGGACCTAGGGCTCGCCAGTTTATCTGGGCTGGCTTTGGTGAGCCCCAAAGATCAACCTGTCTCTGTCTTCTGAGACCTAGGATTAAAAGCACTCACCTCTATTCCTGGATTTTTACATGGGTGCTGGAACTGAACTCAGGTCCTCAATTTTATGTGGCAAAGTGCACGAACAGTGTATCTCACCCAAAAGTCAGAATGCTTTCCCATTGAAATAAAACTACATAGAATTATACTTAATATTTTAATCATTATAATGTATGCAAGTCAGTCTTTTAAAACACATTAACAGTCATTTGTGACTATCACAGATAACTTGTACACTGAGCTATCTCCATAACTTCCCTTGTTTGATTATAACTAAACAAAGTGGCATCTCTCTGTGCGGTGAGTGCCATTCCTCCACCTGCTAGCCACAAGGCA
Source organism: Mastomys natalensis (assembly GCA_021653895.1). NCBI lineage: Eukaryota > Metazoa > Chordata > Mammalia > Rodentia > Muridae > Mastomys > Mastomys natalensis. Next base: position 406,889 of record JAJTUV010000162.1, on the reverse strand, counting down.
TCTGGTGGAACACTGGCAATTTGCCCTAACGAAGATCCCTTGGATGCTTAACAGTGTCCTCTCCTTCTGCTTTCAAAACACTCTTGAAGCCTGTCATAGACAGTTAATGTGAGCTATGCCGGTATGGAGCTCTGAATTTATCTGGCTTGGAGTTTCTTGATTCATAGATTGAGGGATTCCATCAAAGCTGGGGATTTTTTATTGTTTGGGAATTTCATACACACATATAACACGTCTTCATCAAGTCTACCTCCCATTCCCTTGCCCCCGATGTCTCCTCCATCCTCACCACCGCCATTCGCCTCCTCAGCTTGCTGTGCTCTTCTCTTGTTTTTCACACGTCCCAGCATGTCACTTAGTACTGCCTGCTGCATTCGGGTGTAGCCATCATGGAGCACGGATAGCCTCTTAGGAGCCGTATCCTATGAGAGTGCTGGCTCTCAGATGTCGGGATTTTTTTTTTAAGCATTGTTTTTTCAACCTCCCTCTTTCCTCTCTGTTTGCAGTGCCGGCTGCTTGCCAGTTTCCCCTGTACACCTAAAGGGGGGGGGGCCCTTTCCTGGGGCCTGGTTTCATCCTGTGGTACTGAGTCTTGCTCAGTTCTGCAAATGTTCATCTTATTATCACACTTTTTGACTCCAGTATTCCCTTACTTCCTCTTTATAATTTGTCTCCTTATCGATACTTTTTTTTGGTTTTTCGAGACAGGGTTTTTCTGTATAGTCCTGGCTGTCCTGGAACTCACTCTGTAAACCAGGCTGGCCACAAACTCAGAAATCCACCTGCCTCTGCCTCCCAAGTGCTGGGATTAAAGGCATGCGCCACCACTGCCCGGCTTATCGATTATTCTTACAGAAACTTTCTCATAATCCTTTAGGTAGGTCTTCAGGTATGGCTTCCTTTAGCTTTTTTATTTGTTGGTTTTTGTATTTGAGACAGGATCTCACACTATAACCTGAATGAACCTGGAACTTACTCTGTAGCCCAGGCTAGCCTCAAACTCATGACTGTCCTCTTTGCCTCAGTTTCCCAAGTGCTGGGATTATGGGTATGCATCACTACCTCAGGATATTTCTTGAACATATTTAATTTAGTTTATTTAGTCTTTTCTGGTGAAGCCAATGTACAGGCTCCCTCAGGGAGTTTGTCTTAGTTGTTCTCTTTCTGTGAAGAGGTTATTCTTTTTCATACTTTATATTCTTCGTAATTTTTGTTGTTGAAACTGGACACTTTAAACAGCGCAAGCAACAGTTATAGAAATCAGATCCCCAGCCAGTGATTGGTCGTACTTACTGATGTTTGTTTGCATAGCTCATGGTTTAAAAGATCAATTTTGTGAAGCTTGTATGCCTTTCCTTATGTGGCCATAATGGCTCTGCTCCATTAGATCCACAGAAAGAAAAGCAAACCCAGTGTTTGCAGATGGGCTGTGTGAGCAGAGACCTTGCCAGCCCTCAGCCAGGCAGCCTATATAACTCTTCTGCTCACCTGCCTCTGTACCTAAAGGCCAGCCAGGGACAGCTTTGGCGGCTTCTTTGATATTTACTGAATTAACACAGCCCCAGCATCTCCAGTCCCAAAGCATCTTCATTTCCTCATTCCCCAAGCACCTCCTGCCCTCCAGAGGGCTTCTCCATCTAGTACCATCCACTGCCTCAGGCAACAACAGCTAGATCCTCCTCTGAAAGCTTTGACAGACAGTCTTAAGCTGGCTGCATTGGCTCCAAGCAGGTTCCTGGTATGAGAGATAACAGCAAAGCCTTTGGGTCAGTCTTCTCGGAGGTTGGCAGGAGCTTTAGGGACCGGCGAGGCCTGGTGAGGTATGTTCTTCCGGTGAAAGTGCAGGCTGTGGTTTTCAAGGACACCATTGGGTTGGGAGCATGGAGTGGACAGAGTGACATCTCTAAACTAGCCGCAGGACTTGGACAAGATGAGTCCCTTAAGCATTGATCAGGGGTAGATGTGGGGTGACTTCCCTGAGCTGGGATCAGGAGTGGCTATGGGGTAACTTCCCTGGTATAGAGAAGACACAGAGAAAATCCAGTTGCTGCAAAAGGCCATTGTTACTAAGATTCAGTTCTCTCTGTCTCTCTCTCTCTCTCTCTGTCTCTGTGTCTGTGTCTTTCTCTCTGTGTGTGTCTCTGTCTCTCTCTGTCTCTCTGTATCTCTCTGTGTCTCTGTCTATCTGTCTCTCTCATGTATATAGTGCTCTGCCTGCATTTATGCTTTGCAAGCCAGGAGAAGGCACCAGATCTCATTACAATTACAGATGGTTGTGAGCCACCATGTGGTTGCTGGGAATTGAACTCAGGACCTCTGGAAGAGCAGTCAGTGATCTTAACTGCTGAGCCATCTCTCCAGCCCAGTTGCTTTCTCTTAAGGTCCTCATGGCCCCTGACAGTTTTGGGGTTAATGCCAAAGTCCCACAAAAGTTAGCTCTGAAACTTTTCCCCTGTTGTCCATTACCTTGAGGAAGGATTTGAGAGAGCTTTGTTGTGCAATGCATTTTCACATAGGATGCTGAGGTTAGGGCTGAGAAAAATTCTTTCCTAGCAGGTGTGCTGACAAGAATCATTTGTCTGTCTATCACTATGACAATACTGGAGGGGGGAGAAACTGTCCCCCAACAGACAAACAAGGTGTCCTTGCTGGCAGGTTGGTCTAACCTGGACCAAGTGGGACTTGCCTGTCAGCCATTCTCTTGTTACTGAGTGCATCTGCTGAACATCTGGCTTCTCCATTCCAGGAAGCAAAGCACCACCACTGTAAACAGTAAATTGGAGGGAGTGGGGAGTCCTCTAGAAAAACAGCAGAAGTCTCTGTGCAGTCAAAGTCTTTGATGTTAGTAATACCCCCCCCCTTTTTTTTTATATAGAATCCTCTAGGACAAGTGAGCCCAGTGGAGAAAAAAAAAATGTGTATGCCAAACAGTTGGCATAGAAACCTAGAAGGCTCACAGAGCATCTGAATAATTTCTGTGGGTACCCAACAGTTCCTCTGACTTAGAAACCAAGGCTGGCTGAAAAATCGGGCACTGTGGGTTTCCATCTTCCTTGATTGGTGAGTCTCAACCCCAGCTGTGCAGCAAAATTACCTGGAAGCTTTGCTCCGAGCAGAGCGGACCTCTGCCATCATGGAGATGTCAAAGACACACAAAGCATAAAAAGGCCTGGTGCGATGCAAATATCTGTGAGATGCAGGCAGTTTTCTCCACGACCACCGGACCCCTCCTCATCTGTGAAGATGCAGGCGGGACCTCTAAGAAAAACTGCCCTGGTTTCTCATATACAATTATCATATCTTTCTTTACATTTTTTTTTTTTTTTTTTTTTTTTTTTTTACTTCCTACGTTGTGCTCAGTGTTTCTCATTTGGCTTTAAATGTCTCTTTATAATTGGTTCCTTTAAATCCAGTCTAGAGCAATGTCCACACGGTGCATTTGCTGGAATTTTCTAAGTCTGTTTCTACCTTATGACAAGCCCCACCTCCCCTTTATTTAACTCCTTGACTTCGTTGGAGGGTGGGTAACTGAGCTCTTTATATTGACCTGCCCAGGGCAGACCAGATATGGGTTTGTAAAAAGCCTTATCCTGACAGATACGTGGCACAAACCCTACTCGAGTCTAGTTTCTGCCCACGACCCTACCTTGCCTGAGAATTTTTTCTGTGTTCCTGCGTTCTAGGAGGTGAAGCAGGTAAAGATACAGTACTTGGGGAAGGAATCTCAAATCTGGACATGGCCGAGCTTGCAGGTGTGCCAGAGTTACGGTGAAGCTGGGCTAGGAAGTTCCTGCCCCCAACCCCGAACCCGGATCTTTAGCTAGGTGGTCTCCGATGGCCGCAGTCCTAACACTGCGATTCCTTTTGCAGGCCCAGTCTCCTGATCGCAGCCGGCATATGGGGCCATGGCCCGGCTCCCGGGGCACCCGGAGGCCCCCGGCGCGGAGCCTGGCAGCGCAGGCCGAGGGGCCCGAGGCGGCCGCGGGGCCCGGGCGCGCCACGTCATTATCAACGTCGGGGGCTGCAGGGTGCGTCTGGCCTGGGCCGCGTTGGCCCGCTGTCCCCTGGGGCGCCTCGAGCGCCTGCGAGCCTGCCGCGGCCACGACGAGCTGCTGCGCGTGTGTGACGACTACGACGTGAGCCGCGACGAGTTCTTCTTCGACCGCAGCCCGTGCGCTTTCCGCGCCATCGTGGCGCTGCTGCGCGCCGGCAAGCTGAGGCTGCTGCGCGGCCCGTGCGCCCTGGCCTTCCGGGACGAGCTGGCCTACTGGGGCATCGACGAGGCGCGGCTGGAGCGCTGCTGCCTGCGCCGCTTACGCCGCCGGGAGGAGGAGGCCGCCGAGGCGAGCGCCGCGCCGCCCGCCCGAGGGCCGCAGAGCAGCCCGGGCCGAGCCCCGGGTCGAGTCCCGGGCAGCGGGCGGCTGGAGCGAGGCCGACGGCGCTTGCGCGACGTGGTGGAGAACCCGCACTCCGGCCTGGCGGGCAAGCTCTTCGCCTACGTCTCCGTGGCCTTCGTGGCTGTTACGGCCGTCGGCCTGTGCCTGAGCACCATGCCTGACGTGCGCGCAGAGGAGGAACGGGTGAGCGTGGGCGCAGCCTGCAGGGCCTACGGGACAGAAGGGGAGCCAGCATCAGGGAGGTGTGGCCAAAAGGCCACATGGAGGGCACGTGCAGGTTACTATTTACCGTTGTCCACTCTGCCCCGGCAATGGCTGGAGCTCCAGGCTCCACACCCCTTTTCTATGCTAGTTGAGTGGTCAGGAGTGAGGGTCTGCTGAGTTGATGCCTGAGCCTCCAAACTTCGCTAAATTCCAGGACAAGGACGCACAGCTTTTCTTCTGGGGCCCTCTCTGTATCTTCAGCAGCTCAGCAAACGGTACCTCCAAAATCTAGACAAGACAGAGCTAAAAATGTACCCAGTATCTTAAGGGTCTAGAGCGGCAGTTCTCAACCTGGGGGTTAAACGATCCTTTCACGGGGGCTGTATATCAAATATTTACATTATGATTCATAACAGTAGCAAAATTATAGTTATGAAGTAGCAACGAAAATAATTTTATGGTTGGTGGTCACCAGAACATGAGGAACTGTATTAAAGGGTCTCAGCATTAGAAAGGTTGATTCTACATACAGAGTTGTATGGGCCAATTTGGATATCCTAGGGTTAGAGGGCCTTTATGGGGAAATGAGGACTCCGATCTTGTTGAACGACCTGCTTCTTGTCCTCTTTTCTGTCTTGTACACCAATCCTAGAGTGCCAGCACAGGAGACAGATTTGTTATTTGTAGTTAGCGGATTCTAGTGACAGGCAAGAGGAAATAAAACAAAACAAACCAACTTAAAAGCATTTGTCACATTGACCATCATGGAAAGTTCTGGAAACAACTGGGGAAAGATATTATGTAGCCAACTGGGGTCTGTGTTTGGGGATACTGGGATTTCTGCAGAAGACATTCTACACTTGAATTTAGCTCAGTGCTACTCCAAGTCCTTCCAGTCTCTTCCCTAGGCACCGTCCTGTGCCTCTGAGCAAACACTGCCAACTTCCTCACAGACATACCTTCCTTGGGCAGAGCTTTCAGACCAGGTCCTTAGAGTCCTATCCTGTCCCTGCTCATGCCCAATTCTGACCTACTGGGATCAAGTCATCCAGAGAAACAGAATTTACCGAGAGCTTGGCAGCCCTGGCTGCAAATTAAACTAAAATGTAAACTTGAGGAAATCGGTTTGGCTTGCTTCACTATTGGGCATCCCGAGCATGAGCCAAGTCCAGTCATTTTAAGTAGTCATGAGTTTCTGGTTCTGCTATGATACTTGAGGTGGGAAGTTTGGCTCAGTTGTAAAGCATTTGGCTAGCTTATACAGTGGAGGTGGGGTGGGGAAGAGTGGTTCAAAGTGTTGGGTTTTTGAGTAGTAATCACTCCACATACTGCTCAGGAAGAAAGGCATTTGGGAAAAATTGTTCTATAGAAGTCAGGGGTGCCTCAGCTAAAGATGACGGATCTGGAAAAGCCCAAGCCCCAGATCCCCCTAGAAACATCTGCTTACCCCCAGTTCCCTAGCTGTGGACACTTTCAAGCACCGTCTTCCAAATTCAGTTACAATTAAACAGTGGTGACCCCTGTAGAGAGAGATGTCTTCCAAGATGTGTCCACACTGCTACCCAGTCTCACCCTCACACACCCCTCCCCCTCTTTCTCTAAGGAGAAGGGGAGACCTCCCATAAGTACCAACCCCCTCCTAACATATCAAGTCCAAATAGGAATAAGAACATCCTCTCCCACTGAGGCCAAACAAAGTAGTCTAGGTAGGGGGAAAGGATCCAAAGGCAGGCATAAGAGTCAGAGACAGCCCTGGCTCCAATTCTTAGGGGACCCACTTGAAGACCAAGCTACACATCTGCTATATATGTGTAGGGGGCCTAGGTCCAGTCCATGCATGTTCTTTGGTTGGTGGTTCAGTCTCTGTGAGCCCCCATGGGTCCAGAAACATTAATTCTTGTGAAAAGTAGTTTTTGACACATGTACGGGGTACCTTAGAGGGACTTCTGTATACACAGAGCTCTCTCTGGATGTGTTGGTTAGGCAATGGGAAGCCATAGCTGCTCCTTCATCATGTTCTCTGGCACACCTTAGGATACCTTGATCCAGAAGCTGCAGAGAATAGTCCTCTGGGGTCTTTAGATGTTCAAGAAATGTCTGTCCTCTGCACGCTTTAGGTACACATAAATAGGCAGTGTTGTGACCATGTCCCAGGAAAAAGCCTTATATCTGTTTTATACTTTTTTATAAAGTATAACTGTTTTATGTTTAGTAAAACATACATGAAACTTGCCATCTTGCTACGGTGCAGCATGCAGCAGCAATGGCATGCACATTCACAGGTGTGTAGCTTTTACCCACACATCTCCAGGACTCTCCACCTCAAGAACAACAGACAGTACCAAGCCTGGTTAGCAGGAAGAGTTGAACAAATTAAGTTAACCGGGCACTGTAGCAGGAGATATTTGAAAAGACAACAGCTGCCTGGCTGCTGGCTCTAAGTTCTCACACTAATGACGGCACCAGCCGGCCAGTGGCACTGGCACAGAACCTACGAAATGTTAGCGTGGCTGCTGCCTCCACTGATCAGCTCTGTGGCCTCCATGGCTCTAGGCATGGCCCCTGAGCCAACTCTGCCACTTCCACGGTGTTCGGCTTAACCCCAGATAATAACCACCATCCTTGCAGTAGATATCACAATTCCCAGTACCCAGTAGAAATAAGACTCTTAATGCTTAAAGATTATCAGTGGATTTATATATTAGCAAATACTCAATACACAAGATGCCCACAGAATTAGAATTGTTATCCCAATTATCTTACCTTCATATGAATAACTACCTGAGACTGCTAGAGACATGAGGGTATACATCGGCCACCATCTTGCCTCCTCCTCTTCCTCTTCCTCCTTCCTCTCTCCCTGCAATTTTCTCTCCTCCCGACTCCTAACTCTGCCTCCCTCTTCCCTGTCCAATGACAGTGCTCCACTGCAAATACATTGGGCAGGAAATTTCTGCCACAGGGCACCATTAATAACATTGGCTGGGAGCTCCATCAGGGGCTGATGCACTTGTTCCGTAAGCCAATGATGCATAAACCACAGCCTGCCTGCCTTACTACGACACAGCTCAGCCGAGTAGAAAGTGGAATGTTTCCCTGGGATTGGCCAATGTGGAGCAGGGTTGGCCCCTTCCTGAGGCTGTTGGATCTATCCTTGCCTTAGCTACAGGCCATGGCTTCTCAGTCCTTTATCATTGTGACTTTCACTTTCACACGTCTTGTCTTATGGACCCCAGCATCCTGTGTGTGCAAACCCTAGACCCTTATCAAGCTCACATGGGTAACTAAGCCAGTGTCCCTTCTCAGGGCCTGTAACTTTATCACACAGCAAATTCCTTTTGCCTCATGTGGTGACATTTTCTCAGACAGTTTCTTGGTAGCAAGCAAAATCATGGTACATTCCTCGTAAGCATGCTGGCTTGTTCTCCAGATAGAGTATCTCGAGGTCTGCCATGTGCCTTATCTAGGTTGGGAGCCACACCTGCCTGCTGGCCCCAGAGTTCAACAGGCACCTGGTGACCTGGTACCCAGTTCAGGCTGTGTGACCTGTGTCTGCACCAATACCAGGGGACCAGTGCCCACTACAGTGACTGTGCAGATGTGTGTGTGTTTGCACAAGGCCTTTCTGTTGGAGTCACATTATCTACTGGCCTGCAAGCTTTCAGCTCCTCAGACCTGTTGGTTGTAAACTGCTGTTCCATGGAATCAGTTCTTTCTCATATTCTTGTGTTGTGTTCATAACCGCACACTACACAGGTATCCCACAACCTTTCCCTAGGGAATTGTGTTGTGACACTGTGCCTCTGCCACACCTGGCCCCCAGTCTCCCAGTCCCAGTAGGCTATGTCCTTAACCTAATCCCTGGGAGAGCATTCACTCAGTAGCTATGTCTTTTAGAGAAAAACAATCTTATTGCTTTCCAAGCCTACTGTGTATTTTCATGCCGTAAAAACAGAGTTACCAACCAATAGCCTGAAAATATATGGCCACAACGGCTGATGTGAATTCTTTGACTCTTAAAAAGTACATTCTGGGGAAAATGCCATCATATCTGTTTCCTAATCCCCAGATGGACACCTCATGGCAAAGTGTAGATTCCCCATGTTTTGCATACTAAATTGTGGCCCTGGGGACACTAATCAGTGTGTCAGCAGCGGGTACTGAAGGAAGTTGGAAGGATTGGGAAGCCAGGGCCTGGAGTAGGTCTTGCAGATAGAGACTGAGATCGGTACTGTGTCTCTCTAAGCTTTTGACCTCTTCTGTGGGAGACCCACAGAGGAGACAGGAGTCTCCAGCACAGCTGATATCTTCAGAAAGTCTCCAGTGGTTCTATAGTCTTCACTAAGTTGGGGTGGAGGAGATGGCTCCTCTACTTTCCCCATGCTGCAGGCCAGTGTTAATGTGTATGCTCAATATTACATGCCTTTTCCTGGGGAGATATGAACAAACATCTGTTCAGATAGACACCAAGGAAATGACTACCCAGTGAGTATATTGTGTGTACTTACAGGACTGTGAGTGACCACTTAGGCAGCTCTATTACTGAAAAGCTCACCCAGCATGGTCGAGAACTCATGAAAGCTGCATCTCTGGAGTTTTCTACCTAGATTATAGGCAGCTTTGGGATCTGAAGAGATGGTTCAGCAGTTAAGAGCACTAGCTGCTCTTCCAGAGGACCTGTGCTCCAATTCCCAGAACTCACATGACAAATCTCATCTGTAACAGCCATCCCAAGGGATCAGAGACCTTCTCTGGCTTCTGAAGACACCACATGCATGTGCTACTCATATATGATCCAGGCAAAACACCTATATACAATAAACAAACAAACAAATTCTCTCCCAAACAGTCACTAATCTCATATAGCATTAGAAAAGAACTTAGTGAATCCTATAAATTTCAGGAGCTTCCTGAGCCTTGTAAGTAAACTACTTCTTGAATCTTATTAGTCTGCCTCTCCACTCTAGGAAACAATGTTTCATTTGAGAGGAAATAGTTACATAATATCAGAATCCTTAGGGACTACCAGGATAGTAGTGCTACAGAAATCTATAACCAACACAGGTCCGGACAATGACTGGCCCTGACTAATATGGAGTCATTCGAAAGTAGATGTCTTCTAAGAACTTATCGAGGGAGTCAAGGTGACCATGGAAATGTGCTCGTCTCTTGGGTTTGAAGGTGCTGTTGTTGGTAGGAAATGTTGAGAGTCAGGCTTTGGGCTAGGGAGGTATGTTGCAGTATCTGTTTTGAGTGGTTCAAATGTGTGGAGAGATGGTGCACAGAGAATTTTATGCCAACAGATAGCTGCAAGGTTCCTACTCTGCGGTGGTGGCTGCTGTGTTGCCTGGAGACAGAGCTAAGCGCTTGCCTGAGCCCTGGCACACAGCAGGGACGGGCTGTGCTTGCCAGCCTGCCCGAGAACAGCCTGTCGCTGCTGAAGGCCCATGGGGTGCAGGGTGCTTTTCAAAATCCATCATTTCCTTTTGCACTGGGCTGTGTGGCTGCGCCAGTCAGTGTTTCCTTTTGCTCACGTGATTTAATTTACGGCTCTTGTAATGAGCTATGGATTTCAGCTTTGAATTTACTGAGATTATTTCTGCAGCAGCCTGAAAATCTGGTGACAAAAGTTTCTGCTGCAAAGACACATATGGGCAAACACAGAGCTCTGCCACCTTCTGGCAGAGTGAGGGTTCAGCGGTCTCTGAGCCAGTTAGTCAGGGTTCCCCAGAGATGTTAGTGAAAGGATATATGTGCAGGGGGTTCACTGTATGGACTCAAGGTACACAGTCTCTAGCTAAGCTATCCTAGACCTGAAGCTTCTGCCAGAATCCCAGAGGGCCTAGTCACAGGCTTAGAGTAGGAGAGGCTGAGACCCTGGCCCCATGGTCATGTGGGACTCTGTGTCACCCAGGAGGGAGGTCTTCTGTACCATTCATGCTTCCATATATCACAGAGCAGGAACATCTGCAGTTTCATCTAGACACCCTCACAGGCACATCTGGAGTTACGTCTGACCAACCTGGGCCACCCCAGAGTACATACATACATACAAAGCTCCCTATCACATGAGCCTTTGCCCCACGCCCACTCTAGTGCCTACGGCTGGAGGTTCTCCGTTCACTGGTACCTCACAGGAGCCCTGTTAGAGAGCAAACTGTACTTCCAGCATGGACACAGACATACTGTGTATTTGTTGTCCTTGCCTCTGACACAGATATACTATGCATTTGTAGTTGCCTCTGGACCATCTCTAGGAACCTCTGACTGGTTTCATGGGATGTGAAGTCTGAAGCATGAGAAAGCTCATCTCAGAACCTCAGGGCAGAGCTGAGGTGGGGGCTCTTGCTTAAGAAGAGGCTGCAGAGGAACTACCAGGGAAGCTTCAGCACTGGGCTCCCAATCCTCGCTGGTATGAAAATGGTTGTTATATGTGACACTGAGCCACACTACTGAGTCTCAACATCAAGGCTCCTTCCATTGTCCCAGCATGGCCATCAGCCTGGTTTCTATGTCCCCAAGAGACTATAAGGCTGCTTGTCCCACCTAACAAGGGCAAAAGAATGTAGGACAGATGGCTTTGGAAGAGCCTAGAGGCAAACAGCTGGGCCTCTTGATATCTGCAGTGCACTAGTGCATAGGAGCCGGGTGGAATTGTTACTGCAGTGTACTAGTGCATAGGGGCCAGGTGGAATTGTTACTGCAGTGTACTAGTGCATAGGGGCCAGGTGGAATTGTTACTGTGGTGCACTAGTGCATAGGGGCCAGGTGGAATTGTTACTGTGGTGCACTAGTGCATAGGGGCCGGGTGGAATTGTCATGACCAGGCACCTAAGAACCCAGGGAAAGAAAGCCTCAGTCGCTCTTCACTGAGAAGAGACGCATAACCTGGTCAGTAGCTTTTACCTTTGGTGACAGTGAAAGACCACTCTCTGGGGTACCCACACTAGGGAGTATCACCAGGTCCTGTCACAGACCAAGAACTTAGAGACTTCGCCTTCCCTGAGGCCAGACCACTACAGGGCCACTATGTTAGGTCGGTGAGCTCTGGATTCCATGTGCCCTGTCTAGCCAGCAGTGTGTTCTGTTGGTTTATTTGCCTGCTTGGAGATCTGTCTTTCAGCAAACAAGCAGCGGCATTACCATGTGAGTCAGCACAGTGTTGAGCGGCAGTCAGGAGTGTGAGTCAGGTCTGTTTGCATTTCTCTTGTTCCTGAGATTGCTGGGACTGTGACGTGTGCCTGCTATGTGCCCTCGTGCCTTATACAGTGCAGCCACCATCCCTGTTATGGCCAGCCCCAGGGCTGGTGTGGGAGTCCATGGCCAAGATTGCTGCCTATTTCAGTGTGAGGCCCTGTGGGAGCTTTTAGAGGTATGGGGACAAGTGGGACCTGGTCACTTTGGTGGACACTGGCTAAAAAGATAAAATGAGGGCATTTGTCTTTCTCAGATTCTTGTACAGACATGGCAGAGAAAGTCTAGATTTGTGTTTTGGATTCTTGCCTTAGTTTGGAAAACATTATATTAAAGATATACCTAAATGCCCAGAAGAGACACTGCAAGATCAAGACTCTTCCTTCCAGTATCTATCCTAGGCTTTTCATCTCTCTCCTGCCACCACAGGAGAATAACTTTTATTAATTGTGAGCATACATGCATGCACACATGTGGAAGCCAGAAGTGTTGGATCCCCTAGAGCTGAACTTACAAACAGTTATGAGCTGCCTGACATGGATGCTACGAGTTGATCTGGGGTCTTCTGGAAGAGCATCAAGTGCTCTTAGCCACTGTGTCATCTCTTCAGCCCCTAAATGCCTATTCTGACTCTTGTGGGACCTTTAAACATTTGTTTCTCCTCTAAGGCCTCAATTTCTCCATGAAACCAATGCAGGTCCTGCAAAGAGATCAGACCCAATGATTCATGAGAATCAAGGGACTCAAGTTATCTTGTTGCCCACAAGAATAAGCATACCTGGAAGGGCCGTGGTAGCTCGCACTGTAAGAGGGGATTTGCATAGTCCAGGTGGAGCCCAGCCCCATGAAGTGGGCCTCCTTCTCTGACTGACACCAGAAGGTTCTGATACGTAGCCAGAGTGGTTGGTATGCAGACACGGCAGAGCCGGATGAGAATGGAGGACCAGGAAGCCCCTCCACCCGCTCTGGCAGCAGGGTTGGCACACAAAGACCAGCGGTTCTGCCCTAGTGTCCTGGTTTCTGCTGACCATCTCTGTGTAGGGGTAATTCTGCCCCACTGACCTCTGCATCGGCCAGTGAGCACAGCTGCGGGGCTGAGGGCTCACCGGAACTGAGGGAAATCGGAGACTTTTCCAAGTGTGTATGAGTTCATGGCCTCCCAGCACTTCCCTAAATAGGATTGAATTATTTTGACAGATAAGCTGTATTTTTGAAGGGAACTCGGTTCACCCAAGCTTAAATTCATCAGGCACTATCCAGCTGGGAGAAGACATCTGAGAAGCTGGAACTGAGATGATTTTTTTTTTTTTTTTGACTTCAGCTAAGCTTGAAATATTGAGGTGTAGCACAAAGGGGAAGTTGTCAAAATTCACCAAGTCTGCCATAGCGAGCTTACATTATTTTACCAAAACTGTTCCCCCACAAGGCTCCATGGCAAAGTTCTGCTGTGGTCTGCTAGGAGAAGCCTATCCTTCCACAGAAACCACTCTGGAAAAGTACACCTTCCTGAACTGAGTCGGTGTATATGAGAACTCTGTCTTCACACACACCAGAAGAGGGCACCAAATCCCACTACAGATGGTTGTGAGCCACCATGTGGTTGCTGGGAATTGAACTCAGGACCTCTGGAAGAGTAGTCAGTGCTCTTAACCACTGAGCTATCTCTCCAGCCCTCAGATGTCTTTAAAAAATAAATAAATAAATAAGGCTGCCACCTCTGTGGGTACAGAGCACTGAAGCCTCACATCCTGATGCTCACATCATGAGCATTTGTTTCTAAGGACAGTTGCAAAATGCAGAGCTGTCCCCAGAACAGCAGGGGATTTAACCAGACAGCCAACTAGGCCAATAGGCTTCTCTTTGCCACCCTCCTCCCAACAACCCCCTTTTCTGCCAGAAGGGTGACCCATACAGCAGGGCAGCCATCTTGTCTCCCAGCATCATGGCCAGAGCCCTCTCTGATCATCCTGCACCTGTCTGCACAGCATTGGAGGAATGCAGTGTTAAGTGCTCCCTAGCTCTTCGTTGTTGTCACTTATTCTGGGGTAACCATTCTTGCTCACATATGACTTTGAGGAATTTCATCATGTGGTATGTTGCTGCTTCTCAGTGGGCCCTGTGGTGGCTCTACAACATGCTCCTCAGAGGTCAGGCCAATGACCTTGGGACTATTCATCCATATGTCCATCCAAGGTTGTAGGGACCAAACCAGTGCAGGAACCTGTGATGGTTCATATATGCTCCACCCAGGGAGTGCCACTATTAGAAGGTATGGCCCTGTTGGAGTGGGTGTGGCTTTGTTGGTGTAGGTGTGTCACTCTGAGTGTGGACTTTAAGACCCTCATCCTAGCTTCCTGGAAGCAGTATTCGCTAGCAGCCTTCAGATGAAGATGTAGAACTCTCAGTTCCTCCTGTACCATTCCTGGCTGGATGCTGCCATGTTCCTACCTTGATGACAATGCACTGAGCCTCTGAACCTGTAAGACAACCCCAATTAAATGTTGTCCTTATAAGAGTTGCCTTGGTCATGGTATCTGTTCACGGCAGTAAAACCCTGACTAAGAAAGGACCCTTCTCCAAATTCACCCATCTGTCTCAAACACTACCTCATAGCTGTTTAATTATCCTTGTTCACTAGGTGATCAGTGTTTTTACATGTATATCAGCTAATTACTCCTCTGAAGATTGCTGTCCTTAGGTGCCTGGTTGTCTTTGAACCTATGTGCACACTGCAGTGTTTTCCCATTGATCTATGTGTATTTCGGCCTAGGCCTCTGCTTGCTAGGGGCACACTCTCTCCACCTTGCTTCTCCTGTCACTGAGACCCTACTTCAGCATGGAGCTCAGTGGGCCCAGAGTCTCTTCCTGCGGAGTACCTGCTTCACAGTGCCAAACCTACTGAATTCAGTAAACAGCCAACAGTGCTTTGCCTGTGTGCCCTTTTAAGCCAGGGGTGGGCCCACCTGGGCCTGGATGCTCTTGCCCTCCCATTTACAATCCTGCATAAGAAGCTCATTGTCTTGCTTGCCTTAGATTCACAGTGAGCCTGACCCTCAGTGGATGTCTGTTGAATCAGCACTTTGCATCTCAGAGAGGAGTGCTGAGTGTGCTCCCGCCTCCCATGGAGGCCGAGAAAGAGGCTCTCTGCCCTGCGCTGCTGCCCAGTGCACTTATCAAGGGAACTAGAAGCAACTTAATTATACCTCATGGGAGCATTTCCTAAAACTTAGCATTGTTTCTAATTAGTCGTTATAGGATGCCATGAATAAGTCCTTCACTTAACATGGTATGGTAAAATATGGATGGCTAAATAAATATAATATTGCTTGTACTCTCACAGCTCTGATTGTCCAGGTATGTGATTCAGTGTAAGCACTAACCAAAAACCAGCAAAGTCATGACCCCTGAGCTGACCAGTTTGGGGCAGGTCCTTCTGTTTGTTGGGATGCGCCCCGAGCAGGAAGTGCTATTTTGCCAGATCCTCTCATTTCTAGTTTCTGATTCCTGCAGCAGTGATTGCATTCCAAAGACTATCATGTTGACAGCAGACGCAGGCTTCCTCCTTGCAGACAGTAGCCACCTTCTCTGTGGATTTTACTGCAAATCCAGGAGAACCAGAAGCAAGTGTTTTTGAGATGAGTAAATTTGCCAAGGTGGCTGGCTATAAAATAAACAGAAAAGTTCAGTCACTTCTCTGCAATCAGAGGAGTTTTTAAAAAAAACTGGAGAAACTGTTCTGTTGGTATTAGAATAAAGATGTGAAGTGCCTAGGGATATACTTAGCAAGAAAGGCTCAGTGTTAGAAAGAGAAGCCAACACAAGGCTGCGTGAGGCATAGAAAGAGCGGGTGGAGACAGCATACTCTGTGCTTGGATGGGAGAAGAGCCCTTCCCCCCATTGATACATGGACATGATGCTGTCGGTTGCAAACCCAGTGAGTGTTCTTGGATGTTCTACAGGATGCTCTTAGGGACCTACAGACACACATGTGTAGGCTCTGATTTTTCAAAACCTACTTTTAATAAGGATTTATAAATGCTTTAACCTCCTACACAGCAAAGGTAGTGGAAAAGAAAGGTTATTAGGATATGGGGTATGTGGACCTGTTTAGAAATAGTTCTTTGGAGCAAATCCAATCTATGTTGTCAGGATATCAGCAGTTCAGTTCACACGAATCAGCAGCGGCAGCTCTGTCCACTCGCAAACACCATTCACAAATCAGCAGCAGCAGGTCGATCCAAAAGAAGCCATGAGGCTCTGCTGTATGCTGTTTAGAAGTAGTTCCTTGAGGTGATTTCAATCTCCAATTGTCAGGATATCAGCAGTCCAGTTCAGTAGTGTCAGGATAGCAAATACGTATCAGCAGCGGTGGCACTACCCAGCAGAAGCAGCCAGGCCTCTATCGAATTGACACAAGTCAGCAGGAGTGGCCAGGACTAGCAAGGATGCCAGAAGTTCTCTGCCTCTCTTAACAAAGTGAAGATCAGCAAAGATGAAGATGCAAGACCAACGTAGCATTGCAAAGCTAACTATGCAAGCCCGCCATCACTGTCCAATTTATACTTCCTCCAAACATCACCTGTCCTCCCTCATGTCTTGCCTCAGCAAAACACTATGTGAGTCTCTCTTAGCAAGACTCCACGTGAGTCTGTATCAGCTGACATATCCAGAAATTTCCACTTCATTCTGCCAATTAGCCTGAGTCTGAGGAAGCGGTAAGAAGCCGCCAGAACACCACCAGAAGTTTTTTGATGCATTTCTTTCTATGAAGTCATGACAAACAATAACCAGTAAGGAATGACAAGGAGTACCAACACCATCCAGTGTTGTCTACCATCTGTTGGGCTATATTTATATTCCTTCTTAACATAGTACGTCCTTTCACATGTTTGGTTTAGCAAAAACATTTTTTCACCTGTGTCTGCTTTAGCAAAACATCCCTTCACCTGTGTCTGCTTCAGGAAAACATTCTTTCACATGTCTGCTTTAACAAAACATCGTTTCACCTGCATGCCTCAGCAAAACATCATTTGACATACCTGACTTTCCAAAGAGACAAGACATTTCCTCTTCACATATGTGTTCAACTAGCTGTGAGGTGAAGAGAATATGGAAGTCAGCTGAGCAGGAGGCTGGGTCCTCTTTGGTGTCTAATAGCTTCCCAGAGTTGGAGTATGTGAATGCAGATACACGCTTACTAGTGGCTGTGGCTGGTATTCAGAGCCGAAGTCAGCTGTGCCCACATGGTTTCTCCACAGCCTTGATAGGGACAGGCATATCTAACACCAGCACTGAGATGAGTAGGAAGACGGGGGTCAGTGGTGATACCATCTTAATATTTCACACTTTATCAGATATAGGAACACAGTGTAAATAAAATTAAACAATTATATACTTAGTAACAGATCTTAGAAATACTATATGCAAAATTAAATATGTTCTTAGTAAGACACACATTGGAAAGTGTAATAAGTAAAATTAAACAAGTATATACTTAGTAACAACAGCATGCTCGCCTGGCAATTTGGAAATGATTACACAGAAGTAGAACAAATCTGTGTGACAACTTAGTGTATAAGATGAAGCCTTCCTCCGTCTGTGAGTGGTTGTCTTAATAGATGCTACCTGGAAGCATCTATTTAAATAAATTCTAAATATGTAGGAGACCATAGGAAAAATCCCAAACCTATATAATTAGCAAACGAAAATGTAAGTAAACATACATGTATGTAGGGGAAATAATTTTTGCCTCCAAAAAATCCAGAAACTATGAAGCTAATAAAATTATAATGTGTGTGACAATAGGCTCATAATCTTCATATAGAAGAAGTTCAAGTGCATTTATAAGAAAAATACTACCTCAGGGAGAAGGAGACTGTGCCTATGAGCCAGCCATGAAGGTTAGCAATGCTGGAAATTGTAGCAGATGTTCTCTGTGGCAAAAAGAAAGGTACATCCCATTCAGTGATGGAGAAGGTCCTGCTTTTGGTCCTGCAGAAACTCGAATCCTGTGCCTCCCACAAACATCGAATGAATGCAGAGGAGGGGGCTTCACGGGTAAGCCTATCAAGAGAGAGTGAGTCTCTAGTAGGAAAACTGGGGTTCTATCTAGTTCAGTGGCAGACCTAGCATGTGTAAAGCTCTGGATTCGATAAAAACAGGAAGCCTGTTTCTGGGAACTCTGCCTAAGAAGCCAGAGGCTTTGCGTGCTTAGAATGTTCCCTGGTGCATTGTTTGTAGTAGATAAAATTTTAGTGAGAGATAGTTTCCAGTAATGGCAGTTGGGTTAATTCAAACCAACCCACCTGCCACAAAGCACTCAGAAGGCTGAACGAGTCACAGAGCCACAAGCCCCTCCTCGTCCTCAAATAGAGCTGCAGCTGTGGGATATGGCCTTCAGGAAACAGCTAAAATTAACAGCTCAATGAAGAAAAATGGCTGATCATTTTCGCCATTGTTGGACCAAATGGTACATGATCCTGGACCCTGCATGTCCTGTCTGTCCCCATCCTGCTGATTTCATCTGTACCTAGAACCTCAATACACTGCTCAAAGCTGAGTGAGAGCATGCTCGACACACCCAAGGGCACAGCAGAGCCTGCATCTGCAGGAAGGCTTAGTGTGCCATCTCATGATGCTAGCAGTCCCCAACCTCATGTCCTTGCCTACTATGAATGGCTCTCAGAAGAAACTAGCAACACTTGGGGTCAGAGACCTTGAAGAATTTGTTTCTGCAGCATAACACACACTAAATAGCAAGGCGTCTGCAGGAGAGTGGGTTGACAAGCCTGCTTCAGCGCAGACCATCCAAAATGAGCAACTCAATTCTGTTTAAATGGCCGCAGTGATAGTTTTAAGCGAGCGCTTCTCCTACATAGATCTGATCTCCTTCTGCTTGCACCACCAAATCTGACTCTGTGAGAGCACTCTTAGAAGAATTAATTAAGAAGAAAAAAACCGCCGGGCGGTGGTGGCTCACGCCTTTAATCCCAGCACTTGGGAGGCAGAGGCAGGTGGATTTCTGAGTTCGAGGCCAGCCTGGTCTACAGAGTGAGCTCCAGGACAGCCAGGGCTATACAGAGAAACCCTGTCTCGAAAAACTAAAAAAAAAAAAAAAAAAAAAAAAAGAAGAAAAAAACCTCAAGTGAGTTCGAAGTCAGATTTGGAGTTGGTGAAATGAGTTAACAGACATCTTGTTCTGAGTCTTCTGAGAGAGAAGGTGAAATCAGCACTGTCATGAACAAGAACGGGTTCTGCTGTGGGCCTAGCCTTCATGGCATCTGCCTGTGGCCAACCCCAAGCTAAGACTGCTAACTGCAGGAGGATGAGTAATCTGCAGACGATTCCAGCTAGCTACCTAGAACAGATGGCCAGACTGTTGAGGAGCGGGAGTGAGTTCAGGTGGTACACAAGCTGTAGTAAGAGGCACGTGAAGAAATTTAATCACCCACCAAGCAGGCTTTCAGACACCCACCAAGGAAGACACAGTGTTAAGATACACCTGCCTTCCCATGCCTCCTCCTGTCTCCTCATCTGCGGGATATGTTCAATTTACAGAGAGTGAAATACACAGTAGTTGCAGGGCTCCTTGGCAAGCTACTGTCACTAATTTTTAATCACACACAAGGACAAAAATGAGCCTTCGAGAGGCAGCGTGTTAGTGGCACACCCAACCCTGCTGATTGACATCTCACCTCGGTGGGAACTGAACTCATTCTTTTATTTCTACTAGAAAGTGAAGGAGGCCAGTGCCAACATGGACCCCATGTCCATAGACCTTGTGTTTTGAAGTGTTTGGTTGTAAAGAGTGAGCCTGTTCTGTTCACTAGTTGTGAGCTGTGTAGCAGAAATTATTCAAAGCTGACCCAAAGTTTCTACCTCGCCTTTAGTTATTGAGTTCCCAGATGAAAGACACACTCACAACCTTTATGTTTACAATATGCCTTAAGGCCCTTCTATACTTAGAGAAGGGAGGAGATGTCAGGAGCAGCCCTGCTTATACACTAAAGGCCTAAAATCAGCCATAGGCCTAAAATCAGCAATAGGCCTGACATACATGCATGCTAACACAAAGTCTTGGGTCTCTGTGGGAAAACACTGAAACAGAAGGCTATAAGCTATTGTAAACAGGCAGCTTCTGTGGAAATTTACCAGACCTAGTAGTCATAGATCTTATAAATAGGCAGCCTCGGCAGACAGTACCAACTTAGATAAGGACAAGTGAATCATAGGCAGAGCCATAGTGACCTGTCCCCTGAACCTACACTCAGCTGATACCCTGTTCTGAAAGGTATCTGTACTCCCCATGAACACCTATGATCTGGTGCCATTCCCTTCCCCACATCCTGCCTTTTTGTGCTTATAACCTCTGTGTAAATAAGTAAATTACGATGTGATTTAAATAACTAAATAAAAAAAAAGATTAAAAAAAAAAAAAAAAAAAAAACTATGCCTTAAGCAGAACAATAGCTGGGCAGCTGCCTACCCTCCGTGTTGTTAGAATCTATTTCCCTTTCGATAACCCAAGTTATTACTTACTATGTTTCATCTGGGCTGCTCTTAGCTCCAACTGGGCAGCCCTCAGGGCCACACTCTCCTCTCTATTAACCCATGGCCGTTCCTTTCTCCCTCCTGCAATTTCTTCTCCCTCCTGGTCCCAAGCCCAGGAAATATAACCCTCACCTATGTCTCTTCTGCCAAGCTATTGGCTGTTGGCATGTTTCTTTACCAATCACAATTAACAGGGCAGGGTCACTCAGTGTCTCGTGTGAGTGTGTGTGTGTGTGTGTGTGTGTGTGTGTGTGTGTGTGTGTGTGCAACCAGTCTTGGGGGCCCCAAATTAGCATTAGAATACAAACAGTATTAGACCAACCCACTATAGAGGTGATGTGGCTTTTTTTCTTTCCTCTGTTGCCAGGATGGGTAAGACATTAGCCACATTCTTTTCTGGTCATCTAGTTGATGTGGGAAGTGTGGGCAACATACTTGAGTTTTGTTTATTAACATGAATGTTGAAATCCAACAGCAGAATCAAAAGCTGGGGCCTAGTTGGCATCAGCAGCCTTCTGAGTGAGAATTATTTTCTGCTCAGCAAGCAAAATGAGAAGAGAGACTTTTCAAGATGTGCAGACTCTAAAAGAAATCTACCACACCTCTGTTCTTTAAGCTGCTGGAGGGCAGGCTTCAACGAAAGGACCAGTGGGAGAGAGATTCTCCCACAGAAACATAAGAAACAGGATTCCAAAGCTGGAGGGGGACGCTGTAAGTCAGGCAGGTCTGTCTCCTGGCACTTCCCATAAGCCACTAGTCAGAGAATTGCAACAGGAAGAGAAAAAATTCGACTCTATCCTAAGTAACCTAGTTGAGACCCTATCTCTAAAATAAAGGACTGGGGATGTATTTCAAGTGCCCTGTGCAAGGTCAAATCCCCAGGACCACAGCAGAGGAGAAAGGAGATGGGCTGAGGAGCTCCTGCTGTCTTGTGTGCGAGCACACTTAGAAAAGATGTGCCAGGACTTACAAAATGCCAAACAATTTTATAATAAAGCCATAAAACGTCACACCTTATAAGAAAAAAAGTAGACCATTGCCTGGCTCAGCCAGGTCAGTCTTCTGTGTCATTTCTCATATTTCCACAGAGAACTTCAGCCTAGGAAACATGAAAGGTGGAATAGTTGCCTCCTGGGTGCCTGCTCTCCTTCCCGGGCTATAATATACTAGATATTCTCTTCAGGGAATTGAAGCAAGAAAATAGAAAGCATGTGATTTGAGACCCAAGAAATCCACAAAAAGCCTAGAGAACAGGTAAATGAGTGAGGACAACCACAGAACTCAAATTAACAACTGTGTGACCACAAATGAACAATGAACAAATGGGACTGAAAATTGTGTTTTAAAGTTGCACTGAGCATGTCAACAGACCTGTCAGGGAGCTAGGAGCCTAAGGATGGATGTGTGGATTTCCTATGTGTCAAAAGTTACAAAACAGCCAGGTTAGTGTACATGCCTATGATTACAACACTTGAAGGGTGAAGCTGCTTGAAGCTACTTGAAGGTTAAGAGTTCAAGGCCAACCTGGGCTATGTGGTTCTGTCTAAAAGAAGAAGAAAGAAGACAGAAGACATAGGAAAAAGGGGGAGGAGGAAGAAGAGGAGAAACAGAAGCAGAGGCACACCACTGATGAGACATCCATGACTAAAGTAAAGAGAGATACATGCTTGCCATGAACTGGGAGATCAGTAGCTTTGGAGTTCATCCTAGTTGAGTTGTAGGGTCTGTGGACTCTCATTCCAAACCTGGTTCTTGTAAATATCATCAAGCTGATTATATAAATACTTGTGGGACAACAGCGGAGGCATTTTAAAGAACTGGGTGGAAGATTCATACCTCCTAACTTCAGGATGTCCTACCAAGCTCCAGTCAGACTTTGTAGCACTGTGAAAGAGGTGAGACCCACAGTCTCTGCAGTCAACACGGAGAGCAGACATGCGCGCACAAGGTCACCTGAATCTTTATATTTTTATGTGTATGTTTTGCTTGTGTGTATGTGTGTGCAATGTGCAGGCAGTGCCCAAGAAAGTCAGAAAAGGGCATCAGATGCCCTGGGACTGGAGTCACAGATGCTTGTGAGCCACCAGGTGGGCACTAGGAATTAAACCTGTGTCCTCTGGAAGTACTCTTAACCACTGAGACATCTCTTCAGCTTCTTGCCTTATATTTTACACAAAGATTCAACTCAACATGGACAGCAGATATAAACATAAAATATAAAATGTGGAACTTCTACAGGAAAACCTCGGAAACCATCTTTGCTTGCCTAGATTGGAGGCTTCAGATGTTATATCAAAAGCCTCTACAGGGGGAAAAAAATTGGTAAATTGCACTTCATCAGAGTTAAACACTTTGCCTATGAAAGACTGCTAAGGGAATGAAAAGGCACAGCTCAGACTGGGAGAAATATTTGCAAATCACAGATCTGACAAAAGCCTTAGCAATTAGACTATACAAAGAGCTGTATAAATTCAGCTGTAAGGAAACCCGATTACAAAGGAACCAAGAATTTGAGCAAGTACTCACTGACAAGACATAAAATGACATCACATGAGAAGATCCTGGATGCAGTTCCATGCTAGGGATATACAAACTAAATGACTGTGTGAGACCACACACTTTATTTATAAGGGCAATGAGGGGAGAGAGAATTAGAACTTGCATGTAGGTGGGCTGTGATTTGAAAAAGCAAACAAACAACCCAGAACAAATCGGAGCAAGGGATCCCCAGATGCTCTGTGGAAAGGCAAGTGACATGACTCTTGGGAAATAGTGTGCTCTGATATACATGGTCTGACTCGGCAATGTACTGTAAGATTTACCCCGAATAAAAGCAAATGCTCACAGAGATTGACTCATTAACGTTCATGCCAGCTTTATTTGCAAAAGCCCCCAGGACACAAATGCGTGTCCACAAATGGACAGTGGACACCTTCTGACACAATCATAGAATGGGATCCATCAGCCAATAGCAAAAAAGAACAATGTTAACAGGGCAACACAGGTGAACCACAGACCTCCTTGAGCAGAAACGTGAGCCAAGGGCTGGATGCCAGCCACGTGCCTATCTGGACCTGGCGGGTCATCAGGCCTGGAAGGACTGGCCATCCCTGAGGAATCTCTGTTGGTTGTGACCATTATGAATCCTCCTCCTGGAAGATGCCTTCATGTACTAAGTTCACAGACCTGCATTCTGGCATGTGGGGCTCTCCTTGTGCAGAAGTCTTCGGACCCATTTCTGAAGTTCCCTAAGAGAGTAGTCCCCAGATGGAATTTCCAGATCAAAGTACACAGTGTTTGACAGCTTTCGAAGTGTAACTTTGCAGAGTTTATGTCGTTACATGTGTTGTCCAGCAGTCTAGACGTCACCTGGATTGCCCTGGTCTAAAACTGTCACCTCGGATCCAGCTGACCCATGTGTAACAGGGACTGGATAGGCTAAGGGAACAACTCAGACGTTTCTAATAAACAAGGGGATTGTGTGTCCTGTAAAGCTGTAGCTCCTCCTAGCAACCCTAGAGAACCCTAGTGTGTGGCCACAGGACATGCCCAGAAGGTTTGCTTTTGTAAGTTGTTTTGTTGGGGAGGGGGGTTTTTATTTGTTGTTGTTTGGTTTGGTTTTAGTAATTGCGGATGATTCCACACGAGGCTTAATTAAATGCACCAAATTGAAACTCAGTGTCTCTTACACACAGAAGAAAAGGTGCCTAAGTAGACCTTGCTTCCTTCCCATGGTCTCACGGGTGTCTGTAGTCTGACTTACAGTTCACAGAGCTGCTTCCCTGAGACAGCTGACCTTGGTTTCCTTAGCCAAGTAACCCCAGAATCTGTTACCTGGGAAATTGTCACCAGGGAAGGGCTCACAGTGACTGTTCCTGGAGAGGGGTTTGCTCATAGGACCAAATATTCAAATACAGTTATCATTTTCAGAGTCCAAATAGGTAAATCAGGTAGAAAAAGAAGATACCAGGCACCCACTGCTGTCAGGCCCATGGAGAGCTTGCACTGGCTAGCCCAGGAGCAAGCCCAGGTAAACTGAGCTCTGGTGTACCGAAGGCTGCAATTGTGCGAGCCCCCACCTCCACCTGAGTGGCTGAGTTCGGACAAGGTATGACATGCCAGACTGCAGTTGCACCTGTTCTCTGGCTCCTCATCTCAGCAGCCAGACCCTGATGCCCACTGAAGTCACCTCTTCCTCTTTTCTCCCTACCCCTTCTCTGCACAAGACTCTGAATCTAACTACCAGTTCTTCCTGCTTCTCTTCAGCAGACAATAAAACTCTCCCTAATCCCCAGAGACCCTTCCTGTTCCCCAGGACCTTTTCCTAATCCCCAAATTATCTCTCCTCCCCCAGAACCCTCTTCTTGCTCCCCCCAGGACCTATCTTCTGGTTACCCATCATTATCAAGTACTCCAAAGTTTCTCTCTAGTCCCTTAAGGATTCTCTGCTGGTCCCCTAAGAACCCCTTCTGGTCTCCCAAGACCCTCTTCCTGATATGGATATGAAAAATATGAGACATATCTGTTCTCACCCATCCAGATACGTCAGACCATGCTTAACAGTGTGCACTCAGCCTGAATTCATTTCTACATTTGACTTCGGTGAGAAGCCCCTTCTGTGCTCCTTAGCCTAGTGCCTGCTTTCTTCATCCAGACATCCCATAGCTCTACTTCTGTCCTGGTCTCCCGTGAACGGAAGGAGCTGCCTCTGAAGGGGACAAGGGGGTTCCAGAGACAGGGCAGGGACAGGACTGTAGCCTAGTGGAGACCATTGGTGTAGAGAAAGAGAAATCTAGAATCTGGAATTTCTTTTACTGTTGTTTGCTGTATGAAAGCTGGTCAGTGCTCTTGCTTCTGGGGACACTGG
This sequence comes from Mastomys natalensis, assembly GCA_021653895.1. Classification (NCBI taxonomy): domain Eukaryota; kingdom Metazoa; phylum Chordata; class Mammalia; order Rodentia; family Muridae; genus Mastomys; species Mastomys natalensis. The sequence goes on along the minus strand of JAJTUV010000162.1, from coordinate 381,677 downwards.
AGTATGGCTAGTCCTGGTGACAGAGCTGCCCGTGCTGACTCTGCCTGAACACTACACGTTTGCTGTTCCAGTGACTCTTGACTGTGAGGGGACTCCATCCAGCCTTCCACCCCTCAGGCCTTCGGAGCTTGAACTGCATGCGACATTGACTGCTTGCAAAATAATCAGAATGTGAAGGAGGAAAAGTACAAGCAAAAGTCAAATAAAATTACACAGTGGGAGGGACACTCTCCCTGGGCAGTGGAGATGATCTGGCCTGATTTTTTTTTTTTTAACCAAGTAGGGCAGACATGTCGTCTCATGATGAATCGAGGTCTGCCTTCTGGTTGAAAGCTCTCCCAGAAACTGCTCCCTTACACTAACCTCAGGCTTGAAGATGCCACCACCCTTGGCTCTATCTGGTAATTTCTAGCCTGGAGGGTGAGCTGGATCCCCGGTGGCAGCATCTGAATCTTCCTCTGGCACAGTGATCTGTGGGGACTCAGAGGATATGATTTGGGCCCTGGTGCACCCCATTTTGTAGTTTTAAACTCATTGGGGGCATGGAGTTTGTTTACCCCTGCTCTGTGGGAGCAGCCATGACTGCAGAATGACTTTAGGGTAGTGTCCTTGAGTGCCCAATTCAGATTCCCTGTGTGTGACCTGGGCAAGCTACCCAAAGAACCCAGGGAAGGGACATGGAGACAAAGACAGACAGGAGACCTTCGTGAACACCCACTGTCTTAACTGAGATCTGCATCAGAGTTTCCTTGAACAAGGCTGAAGCTAGAGTCTCTCCTGCCCTAGATGTCTGGAAGTAGGGACTCTGGCCTCAGTGAGCAGCAGTCTGTGGGGCCAGAGCCAGGGTGCTTTCTCGGGCTTCAGTGCAGCCTCCACCCCTCTCATTGGCTGGATTTTGGGTACAAGGGTGGCATTTCCAGCCTCACAACAGGATGGTGGCTGATGTGTAGCTCAAGGTGGGAAAGGTGGGAGCCCTGGCAGCTCGTTAATGCCAAAGAGAGTGGATGAAGCAGAGGACTCTGCACATAGTACCTTAGATATGGACAGCTAGTTACATGTGGCACGAGTTGGCAGAATCTGGGTGCCAGCTCTTACCTCCCTTTCAGACATCTACTAGAGTCCCAGCTCCACACACAGGATGGCCTGCACACCCCTGAGTGTCTCACCTACCCGCATCCCTCTGTGCACAGGAGTCATTGTTGGCTGTACACCTACAAGTCATTGCTAAGCCAAGACCGGATGACCACTGAGGCCTCGGACCCCTTCTGAGTAGAGGTTTCACTAGAGACAAAGGCTGCAGGCCTTACCACTCTGTCCACTGGGCCTTAAACACAAAGCTCCTGTCTCCAGATGCTCACGTGGACCTAGAGGCTCCTTGCAAGAGGTGAAACCAGGGCCTAAAATAAAAGGGGACAGAATGGAGGTGACCTGGTGACAGATTCTATCACACAGAGTGAAATACTCTGAACAAGGATGGGCTGTAGCTGCGTGTTTTTGTGGTGGGATAGGGAATCATCAGGCAAGACGTGGCAGCCTTGAGGTTGCACATGGCTGCTATCTCTGCCCCACTTCCCAGCAAGATGGCTGTCTTCTCTGCTATTAGACAGATGCAGCTATAAGCCCCAGAATATATCCCAATAGTGTGATGGCCATCACAACCACAGCCTGTTATTTTCTGTAGCCCAGCTAGCCACAATCTCTTGGGTTTTCTTAGAGATTAAGTATCTTCAGTGAAAATATCCCACATATATAATTTACATACCATACCTGTAACACGTCTGTAGTATATTCTTATTCCATTATTCCCAGCAGTAATTGTGTCATCACAGAGAAATGGCATGTCCCCCAAACCATGCCTCTGTTACCCCAACTCCCTGTCACCCACTAATCCACTTTCCTGTAGATTTCCCTGTCTTGAACTTTGATATGGAGTAAGTATCAAGTATGTCTTCTGTGCCTGCTTCTCTTACATCACATGTTCAGGGTCCACTTACACTGGGTCAGCTGATGACTAAGTATTCCGACATGTGAACCAACAACTACATTTTGTTTATCCTTCAGCCATAGACTCACATTTGGATTACTTTGCCTCCTGATGTAAAGTCATGCACAAGTTCTATGGAGACGTGTTTTCTCCAGCAGGGACCCGTGAATAGCACTGTGGTGTCTGATTACTGTACATATCTGAGGAGCTGCCACAATGCTCTCTAGAGTGACTGGACCATTTTATATTCCCATCAGCAGTGTGTGAGAGTTCCAGTTTCTCCATATTCTCACTGACGCTTGTCACTTCAGACTCATTGACTTTATCTCATTTTGTGGCATTTCCTTGAGAAATAACGGTATCAGATATTCTTTGTGCATGTGTGCACACGTGTGTATGTGTATTATGTGTATATATGTGTGTGTGTATGTATTTGTGTGTGTATATGTGTATGTATATGTGTTATGTGTGTATGTGTATATATATGTGTATATGTGTGTGTGAGTATATGTGTGCATGAGCTATTTGTATACTTTCATGGTACTGTGAATGGGATTTTTATTTTCATATTATTTATTGCAAGTTTATATAGAGATAAAATTGACTTTTGTATATCCTTCAATATTACTGAATTAGTTAATCAGCTCTAATGTGTTATTTTAGTGGATTCTTAGGGCTTTTCTCTATACAAGGCCATTTCACCTGTGAACATAGGGTTATTCCTTCCTTTCTACACTAGATTTTTTTTTAGGAGGTGGGTGGGAGGAGTCTAACTGTCCTGGCTTGAACATTTAGAACTCCTTGGCTAGGAGTAACAAGACCTGATTATCTGACCTTACTTTTTAATGATGCCTTTATTGTGAATTAATCAGTTTCAGGTGCTAAGTCAGCCCTGCTTCTCTGGCAAAAACCTTTCTCCATCTTGATTTTTTTTAAATTATTTCATGTATCTATTTATTAGAAGGACATGCGTGTGCCATGGCCCACGTGTGGAGTTAACTTGCGGAAGTAGGTTCTCTCCTTCCACCATGTAGCTCTTAGGAATCAAACTCGGGTTTTAAGTCTTGCTGGCTGCTGTCTCAGAGGGCCTCCACTGTGGGCTCTAAGTCTTCTGTCTGCTGCTAGCTTCTGTTACTACTTTAAACTTTATTGTTGCTGTTTTCACTTTTGCTTCAGAGATGGTCTAGGGTAGCTGATTCTAGCCTCAACTCAATATACAGTTGAAGATGGGCTCGAATTCCTGATTCTCCTGCCTCCATTTCCCAACGGCTGGGGCAGATCCAAGACCCTGTTTTTCTTACGCTTCTGTAGTTTTCTGAAGATGATGCTGTCTGTGTTTTGTGTTGCTGAGAAGTGTTCCTTCACTCTTGTTTTGTCGTGGTTGGTGTTAATAACTCGGTATAACTTGGACATTGTGGGACGCTATCTATGTAGGGCTGTCTGGGCCACTGATCTCTGTGTGGCTCACTGCTGTTTAACCTCAACTCCTGGACTCCAACTCTTATCTCCAGGTTGCTTCAGACGCTCTTTTCTTCCCAAGTCCCTTTCTGTTTTACCATTCTAGAATTTGTCCATTGCATCCAAATTATCCAAGTTGGAGAGGCACATTATACACATCACAATGTGTCTTATATCCTTTTCCTTGTTGGTGGCAGTAGCCGTGCCCCTGCCTGTATTTCCTGTTCTAGTTGTGTGAAATGTGTCAATTTTGGTCTTTTTAAGAATCAGGGTCTCAGTCAGAACTTTTTTGTAGGCATCTCACAGATCAAGTCAGAGACGCTCCATGGTCAGTGGTATATTCTTCTATACCCTTTCCCCACTCCCAGATGTCCCTGGTGCTTGTCTGTGTGACATCCTGCTTCCCTTCCTGATTTTCTCGTGGCCACCGCCATCTGCCAATCCGTTGTTCCTCTCTTCCTTAGGGCGAGTGCTCCACGAAGTGCCGCAACCTGTTTGTGCTGGAGACGGTGTGCGTGGCCTGGTTCTCCTTCGAGTTCCTGCTGCGCTCCCTGCAGGCCGAGAGCAAGTGCGCCTTCCTCCGAACACCGCTTGCCATCATCGACATCCTGGCCATCCTGCCCTTCTACGTGTCGCTGCTCGCGGGACTGGCGGCAGGGCCCACCGGCAGCAAGATGCTGGAGCGCGCGGGGCTGGTGCTGCGGCTGCTACGGGCGCTGCGCGTGCTCTATGTGATGCGCCTGGCGCGCCACTCGCTGGGGCTGCGCTCGCTTGGCCTCACCGTGCGCCGCTGCGCGCGCGAGTTCGGACTGCTACTGCTCTTCCTCTGCGTGGCCATGGCGCTCTTCGCGCCGCTCGTGCACCTGGCTGAGCGCGAGCTGGGCGCTCACCGCGACTTCTCCAGCGTCCCCGCCAGCTATTGGTGGGCAGTCATCTCCATGACCACCGTGGGCTATGGAGACATGGTGCCGCGCAGCCTTCCGGCCAGGTGGTGGCGCTGAGCAGCATCCTCAGCGGCATCCTGCTCATGGCCTTCCCTGTCACCTCCATCTTCCACACCTTCTCGCGCTCCTACTCGGAGCTCAAGGAGCAGCAACAGCGCGCGGCCAGCCCTGAACCGGCCCTGCGCGAGGACAGCACTCGCGACGACAGCACGCGTTCGGCCAGCGCCACCGAGGACAGCTCTCAGGAGACCGCGGGCGCAGCTGGGAGCTCGCCGGGCCGGGTGGGACCCTGAGCTCTACTGAGAGCTTCAGAGAGTCAAAGCCTCGGAGGACACCAAGCGCTGGCTGACCCAGGAGTCGCAAACTTGGTCTGGCATGTCATTGCAGCTGGCTCGGCTCCCCAAGCAACCCCCGAGCTTCGCGTAGCCTGGAGGATATAGCAACCTGGTCTTTTTTGCTTTTATTTTCCCTCCGTTTTAAATTTTCTATGGTTAATTAAAAATATTTGAGTCCCAGAAATTCCAAGTCTGAAGCAAATACCAGCCACCCTGGACTAAATTTTGCCCTTCCTTGTTCCAAATCTAGGGCAGTCCCAGGAACAGGATGGCATCTACCTTGTGATCCTTAGTGGGCAATACCCCATATAAGAGAGGACGTCAGCTGGCATCTGTACTGCAGCGTCCACATCACCTGGCAAGTGTTGGGTAGTTGATGGGACACTTAGCCCTCTAGTTCTGCCTATCCACCCTTTGCAGGGGGAAAGAAACCTCAGAGTTGACCTCTGTTCCCCCAAACCATCTCAATCTGATCCTTGCATAGTGGCCTTTAACCCTTTCCCTGCCCTCCCTGATCTGCAGGAAGGTTGCCTGTCTCCAGGGGATGTTGGTGTCTCGTCTGTTGGGACGTTTCCCTTAGATGTGGCTGAAGTGAAAACCAAAACCTTGAGCAAGCCTAGTGGGGTGAGGAGGCAGTTCAGGGAGAAGACAGCGAGGGCGCCGCCAGGAGGAAGAGCGGCCTTTCTCTACTCCGTGGAGGGAAGGGAAATGGAACCTTCCAAACTGCGTTGCTTTGCCCTGTTTCAACGAGCCCACAGGTGGTGGCATATGTCCTGCAACTGTGGCCCTTGAGAAGTGGATACAGGAAGATCAGCAGCTCAGTGAGCCCCACCACTACACCCAAGACAGTCAGACCCGTCCATCAGAAGTAAGGCCCTCGGTCTGTAGGCCACCATCACTGCCTATTACGTAGTAGCTTTCAGCAAGGCCCCTATGTGAGCTCAGCACAGGCCCATTTGGGCCCTTGCACCACAGGCTTTTCAAGAATTTACTGCATACCAAATAAAAAGTTGCCAGCCCCTCCTCATGGCCGTAGGCTGAGTTCCTCACTTAGGTATCATTTATGTTTTTGTGGGGTCCATGCTGAGCCTCGGGCTTCTAGAGCTAGAAACGGGGTTCCTGTCATCTGGGATGCTGGGAAACACACAGGAGGAAGAGAGCACCCCAACCCCACTTTGTTAGCACCCTTGCCCGACAGTTCAGTAAGAGCAGCGTTACATGGTCCTCACTCCCAGGGCAGGTGGGTAATTTCAGGGTGGCAGGTAGAGAACTGAACGTAGGACTCAGGGCTTGGATATACACGACACGTCCCTGGGGATAAGGGTGATGTGGAGCGGACAAATGGGCTTCACCTGTCAAGGCACAGTATGAGAGAGGAAGTAAACAGGTAACTTGGGTTCGCCAGCAACAGTCTTCCTAGACCAAGCAAGAGATGGAGGCCAGTGAACTAAGCAAGAAATCTCCCATTTTTCTTCTGTGTATCCGCCCTTTTCTGGGATCTTTGCACAAGCTCTTTGGGGCAAAAAGAATGTTCTTTCAGGTGTAGAAACAACTACTGAGGATGGGCCTGGCCAAGCCTGGCTGAAACCTGGAGCCTGGTATGGGATTTTCTTAGCCCTTTCTTGCAGCTCTCTGAGAGCAGAGCTTCCTTTTTACTGCTGGGCCCACAGCCACCAAGGTCAAGTCCAGCAGGGTCTTTTAAGGCACTTGTAGTGAAGGAATGGGGAAGTGCAGGGACAGGAAAAGCCAGCGCTTTCCTCTAACAGGAGGCAGAGCTAGGAGTTACCCAACTGTACCTTAGGCTCGCCTGCCTCACCAGCATATATAACAAGGGTAGACCCTGACCACACACTGAAGACGGACCTGAGACTTCCAGGTGAACTGTCCTTTGTGTAGGAATGGCTTGGGCTTGCTTGGGGTCCCAACAGGGGTTTTGGTGCCAGCGACAGTGATCCAGCCAGAGGTGGCTCTCTGTGTCAGGCTGACATTCAAGGTAGACCCCTTCTTCAAGAGAATGGTATGGACACCTGCTAGGCAGGTGCAGTGACTTCGTCCCTGAAGATCCAGAAGGAAATCCAGGTTACTGTCTCTTAGAAGTCAGGGAAGCCATAGGAATGAGTAAAGGACCATTCTCAGTAACCAAGGCATCACCAACCAGGCCAAGATCCCAGAAGGAAATTCCAGGTTACTGTCTCTTAGAAGTCAGGGAAGCCATGAGGAATGAGTAAAGGATCCAGTTATTCTAGCAGGTAACCAAGAGCATCACCAACCAGGCCACCAGAGGCCACCCTGGGTTACCATATGGGAAGGGTTGACAGCCAGCTTGGTTGAGAATGAATACAGGGAAGGACACATCTCTTCTGAGCAAGCAGACCACCAGCTCAAAACTCCTCTGCCTATACAGACCAAGAGGAGTCCCCTACTAAAACCTTCTGGGAAGGATTCAGGGCTGGACACGCTGTGGCCTCAGCTTCCTGTTTGGTTTCAGGAAACATGTATTCCCTAGATTCCAGCTGGTCCCCTTAGGACACAGATGAAGTCCACGTGGAAACACTTGCCAAGACATACACAGTGCATTGGCTGTATTCTTAGTGTATGTGATGCTCACAGTGACCACCACTACAGCAACAACTGGGCTGAGGAAAGCAGCTCTTTCTCACACCCCAGGAGCTGGGCTAAGCTTGTGTGCTAAAAACTAAAGTGAAGTGCAGCCTCAGCCACACAAGCAATGACTTCACAGTCTACCAACACCCTGGCAGGCTCAAGAAGAGAAGTCAGTACACCCCTGAGCCAGTCACTGTCTCACTACTTCTGTTTCCTCCCTGCTGGTCCAGAGTGATCCCCAACCCCCCTGCTTCAACTATAACCTAGTCATGACTGTGTCTCTGTGGCTTACCTGGTACCCTCTGTTGTTCTCACAGAGGACAATCTGAGTCCATTCATCTCGGATAGCCATACCCTCAACTACCAGAGAGATGCCCTCATCCACCCAGACCTGAATCGATATCCCTAAAAGCCACATGAGCCTTCCAACCCAATGCAACCCCGAATCCCCAACCAGAACCTGTGCCAGCTTCCTTCTCTGCAACTTCTACAAGTTACCTTCTCCCCTGACTTGTACCGCCACCCTCCATCCAACATCGCACCGCCTCCTGCCCTGTCCACCCGCTGTGATTGGCCCTCCCTCCTGGACCCGCATGCTGTTTACCAACTTACATCCACCACACAGAACATGTTTATTCAGCAGCTGGAGCTGCCATCGATGGCATTTATTCTGGAGGTAATTACCTCCAGACATCTCCCTTCATTTTTAAAAATAAACATCTTACAAGCATCTGACAGGCCAGAGAGTAAGCAAGAATCTCGCTCGCACACTTAGAATATCCAAGGGAAGCTTGAAGGTAGCACAGTGTGGACTCTTTGGCCATCTGGCGAGCCACCATGACCGTCAGAGCTATTGTGCTAACTGGATAGCATCATCGTGTGCACAAGAAGTTCTTCTGCCCAGCAGAAGGGAAGATACTGTTATATAGAAGCATCTAGAACATTCTGGACCCAGGAGCCAGCCAGGTCAGCACAAGGCTGCCAAGCACAACATGATCTCATGATGAGCTCAGAGAGGAGCAAAATACAGTGACCAGTGTCAGGTCAGCAGCCTCTATCTCTCCCAGGTTCAGTAGACACACCCGTGGCATACTAGGGCAGGACAGGCCAGAACTTAAGGACAGACAAGCCGCTTGCAGCCATGATTACACACTGTCTAGAGTGCCACAGGCTCTGCTACTACGAGACCAGAGGCTCACTGAGAGAAGATGGCTGAGAGAAAGGAACTTAGCTGCTTGCTGTGCCTGCCATCTTGTTTAGTGGCATGAACCTATTTCAGGACCAGGCCAGAGTTTTTCTGGAGGAGGTAAGGAAAGACGCCTGCCTTTTCTATCACCTTGAAAACACCACAGAGCCAGCCCTAGCTCCACTGACCCTGAGTCCCCCACCATCAGAAGGCTGATGGGGACACAGCACTCAAGTTAATCTCTGCCTACACCTGGCCCATCTGTGGAGTGCACAGGGCCAGTCTCCCTGGTGGAGAAGCATAGACTGGGACTCAGCACCCATGGCTGGTCAGTCACATGTCCTTGTCCTCCCTAGATTCCTCAGAGAGCCTTGGCACTGGCAGGGTGCACTGCATGGGCTGCTGGCTTCTGGGGGTGGTGAGCAAAGGCATAGGCCTGCCCCAGGATGGCCAGGTCCACCATGACCTGTAGTAGCCCACAGACTGAGAACTGCAGAGGTGCACCGTTGAGCAAGAAGTAGGCTGTCTTGAAGGTGTCACACTTGTCCACATGAGCACCATCTTGAGGCTGCAAGAACAGAAAGGGACAGTCAGTGTTGACCCAAGAACAGGGATATGTATAGAGGTCAGTAGTGTGACCCAAAGGGTTAGTGGGCACATTAAGAGATGGAGACCACAGAAGGAGATCAAACACCCTGACCCAGGCCTGTCCGAACCTACCACCTTGTGCCTTTCTCTGGCCCCAGAAAGAAAGGATAGTCTACCTCACACCAGGACTTGGGAGTTCTGACCCTCATGGGTCAGACCATGGCTCTGACAAGGCCCTAAGAATGGTCTGATTACAGACAGCCACAAAGGTTGGTATCCGGGGAAGCCAGGACGCCAGGATTCTTCATTCTGGCCTAGTAGGTCCCCACACTGGATTGTGCAGATGTGGGAGGGGAGTGGAGAAGGCAGAGACAACACACCAAGCAGAAAGCGGCTGTCCTGGGGCCTCCCTTCAAGAGAGTTCTAAGGGAAGCAGAATCACTCCTACTGTCCCATACATCCTTTGTTCTCACACGGCGTTAGGGGCCACAGACATCACTGTTTTCCTGCATCATAGGTGCAAAGCAGCCTAGCTCTCTTGGCAGAATAAAGCCTGTTGCACTAAAACGACATGCAGCCCAAGTGTGGGGGCTGCAGCTGATGGCCCCAGGCAAACAGCTGATGTCACAATACAGAGAAGTCCTACAAGCTGAAAGCACAGCCACTTTCTTTGGCCACCTCTCTGCAGTATCCAAGCTTCCTGTCCTCTTGGGGCCACCAGCTTACTTCTTCCTGAAATGGCTCACTCTTTATGCCAATCCCAGTGCTATAGCTCAGAGGCCCAGAACAAGGGAGCAGCATACCCTCATCTCATGGTCCTGCATCTGCAAACCTGAGGTTATGAGAAGTGCCTGCTCCAGGCCTTCCTGGAGACAGATCTGAGTGTGCTCTGAGGAAACTCTAGTGATGGGAAGAGTGGGTTAGCCCGTTCAGCAGTTCACGTAAGACACTGACTCGCCAGGCGGTGGTGCGCACGCCTTTAATCCAGCACTTGGGAGCAGAGGCAGGCGATTCTGAGTTCGAGGCAGCCTGTCTACAGATGAGTCCAGACAGCCAGGGCTACACAGAGAACCCTGTCTCGAAAACCAAAAAAAAAAAAAAAAGACACTGTACTCTTCCCACTACTGTGATAAAGTATCCAACGAGAGCAATACAGGGAATGGTTTGTTTGTCTCACAGTTTGGGGAGGGCATCAGCAGCAAGAAAGAGACACAGCTAGTCACTGTCCCTGTCCATATACAGAAGCAGAAGAGAAATGCCTGTCCTCAGTTTGCTTCTTTTTTATCCTGCCCAGGACCCAGTTGTCCACAGTCTGAGGGTGGATCTCTCTATTCCAATTAACCAACCTAGCAACTCCCTTATAGACAACATCAAGAAGTCCATCCCCTAGTGACTCTAGACCCTGTCTAGCTGACCGTGTTAACTATCACAGCCAAGGTTCTGGAGGTCTGAACAGAGAAATGCCACAGAATTTTGCACCCTGGCCTTCCACTCCAGCTCCGGGTCCTCCCAAGGTTTTCTTTAACACTTAGGAAATGTTCGGCTGCTACACTTGAACTGTGACTTAAGCAATGGCTAAGTTGTTGTTTAACTTCAATGTCACCTCACTGAAGCCAGGTGTGGTGCACTTGGGGCAGAAGGATAGAGAATTCAAGACCACCTTCAGCTACAAGACTTAGCCTCAAAACAAACCAATCATATTACTGGAAAAGCAGGTTATGAGAAGACACTACGCACATACCAACTAGATAAAGAGCCCCTGAAGGGTATGCAAATGAGGGGTCATGTGGAAGTTACCACTGGCTGATGTTTCACACATGGTTGGACAAGTCTGAGGCTACAGGTAGGTAGAACAAGTCTGTATGACATGACACATCTAGGGTCAGAAGTCCCAGAGTTCACCTCTCAGGTGACAGTGCCCCTAATAATCCAACAGCACTAAGTTAACAGGAAACAACTTCCATAGGTTTATCTAAGAGAGTGACACCCAGAGGCTTTTAGTTCTCATTTAAATCAGGTAAAGCCACACTGTTGGGCTCAGAACATCCAGGGTGATAGATAAGGGGGTGGGGACAAAATATGGGTCTTACTGGGTCACCTGTGCGACACCTCACACCTGAGCTTCAGTTCTTCAATAGAAGAGCAGAGCGGATAGGAAGGGCTGGGTTCCTCCACTGCTTAGGTAGGGCTGCATCTGATTCATTACCTCTCAGGCAGAGCCCAGGATTCCCCTAGGACAGACAGGCATACGCACCAAACTTCCAGAAGGCATCTGCGACAGTCATGCCTGTCCAGGCCCTCAGGAAATGCCTGGACAGTCATGTCTGTACTTATCACAAACAGAAAGCAGGTGCTGGCCTCAGGTTCCAGCCTTACAGTCAGTGGCTCAAGGCCCTTGTCAGACAACAGGTGGACTGTACAGGGACATATCACGGCCTAAGAAGAAACTGGACCTAGCTGTGACTCATGTGGATTTGAAACAAACCAACAGAAACCAAGAAAGACCTGCAGGCAAAGGTGATCAACTGCCCCTCAAAGTCACAGATTCATAGTGAGCATTTGCTGGGACAAAACATGCAGAGGTGACCTACGTGACCCAGTTAGACACAGGGAGAGGGTGCTTCAAAAATTCATCCAGTGTCACACTAAGTGGGGGCTTTGACTCTAAAATCTGGCAGAGACAGGTCTGCAGCACAGGACATACAGCTGCAGCCCTGTGTCCCCGACCACCTGTCCCTGGCCAGGCCACCTGCCCAGGGCCCTTCACTGTTAACATCCCATTGGCCTCAAGTACATAGTTGTGTCTGTAGCAGCAAATGGAGACATGAAGTAATTGCTGGAGCATGGCACTACACAGTGCCGGGGGATATTCTTAGCCACCTGGATTCTTCCTTTGGACGGCCTCCACCTCCAGGAAAGATAGCTCATTGGTAACGTCAACATCATTCTGTCCCTGGGACAGGAATCTAACCATGCTGAGGTCCTGACATGCTCTGAATTGCTCAGGGAGTTAACAGAGGGAAAGAAGACCAGAGTGTCACATACACACATACACATATCACACACACATACACATCACACACACACACACACACACATCACACACACACATATCAGAGGCTATAGGGCTGCTGTACACAGGAGAAACTCAAATCAGTTTCCTGGGACTGTTACTGGTTTGCTTGCTCCGAGGCAATGGGAGCTAGTTCTCCTCCACACCAGGATGCCCCAGTTAGCACCATCTTCATGAGTAAACAGGGAGCACTGACCCTGAAATCCCAGCACTCAGGAGGCTCAGGCAGGAGGATCAAATGTTCACTGGGACAAGCATGATGGCATATGCCTTGAATCCCAGTACTTGGGAGGCAGAGGCAAGTGGATCTCTGTGAGTTCAAGGTTAGCCTGGTCTATATTATCAAGTTCTAGGACTATATAGAGAGGCCCTGTCTCAAAAAAAAAAAAAAAAAGGCTTCAAGGGCATTCTAGGGGTGTGAGAGAGTGTGGCAGAAATACACCACATCCCAAGAAGTTCTTCTCTTGTCCTTGAAAGGAGAAAACAGCTGGCCTAGGATCTCTAACCAAGAGATTCCCACAGTACAGGTATTCGCTCTACCAGCTGTGCACCTTGCAGTGGAGTCAGTGTGATGTGGAGCAGATTGTCATGAAGAGGCCTAGATTTTCTGCATCAAGATCATACTATAGCTGGTGGCCTAGGCATGGCTGTAGTTCCCTTCCTCCCTCTCCTCTGCCTCTGCCCGGTGGTACGCTGTCTCTTCAGCAAGCTCCTGACCTGACCCCTCCTATCTCCCCACTGTTTAATCTAGGCTCCCATTACCTCACTCTTGGCTCCAGTGTTTCTCTTCCACCAGGCTGCCAGATCACTGCTCTTAAATACCTCCTCACCTCATCCTTGTCCTGGGCAGCCGGCAGGAATGCCTCTCTCTGGCACCCAGGACAGGGAAGCCAACTGCTGCACCTGCTCAGCTTGCCTTCCAGCTTCAGTCCACTCATATGCTGACCATGCTGACCTCAGCCAAAGTCACCACTACCACCTACAAAAGCACGCCCCCAAGGCCAAAAGCCCTGCTCAAGGCTGAAACCCACCCAAATTGTCCCCTTGGTAACCTGGGTTAGGCAACATTCTCTTAGAAAGCACCAAAAATAAAAGCAAAAAGGGAAAACAGATACACACAATGTCTTCAGAGCTGAAAGCTTTTTGTTTGTTTAAGACAGCATCTTAAGTATCCTAGGCTGACAATTACCTTCCCAACATAGCTGGCGGTGATCTTCAATTCATAATCCTCCTGTCTCTACCTCCTAAATGCTAGGATTACAGGTGTGTATCCCATGCAAGTTTATGTTGTACTGAGGACCAAACCTCCAAAGAATGTTAGGCAGCATACTTACCCACTGAGCCATCCCACCCCTAGAGTTGAAGCTTGGTTTGCTCCTACCCTGCAACTCTACCTTCCAACCTCCCGCCCTGTACAACTATAGAATGTGAAAATGTGCTCCTGGAATACAGGGTAGCAGTTCCACAGAAGATCACACCCAAGCTATCACATGACCTGGACATCTATGCCTACATGCTTTCTCTATAAAGGAAAACACAGTATGTCCAGAAGAAATTATCTATGAAATTGGGACAGCATGAGTCAACTGAAGACAGATAAACATCTGGAACATCCACATCATGAAGTCGTAGAAAGGAACAATGCTCAGGCCAGACCCAGAAGGCCACACAGTATATGATTCCACAGACATGTAATGACCAGGACAGGCAAATCAGGGAAGACAGAAAACAAGTAAGCAGTGTGAAGGAGTCTGGGTCAGATGGGCAAGGCTGCCAATGAGTTCAAGTCTCTGAACCTCTATGGAGAGATGATTCTAAAATTAGAACATAATGCTACCCTCAGAGCCTGAGCATGCACTATTGTGTTTGCAGAGTACCTAGCCAGAGTGGTTCCTAGCCTTTCTGCTCTGGGCACTATAAGAAGCATTTTGTCTTCTCATAGAGCAAACAGCACAAGTTGACCGTAGAGGTCTGGTAGTGACCAAGACATATCCTAGAAGAAGCATGCTGGCTTTCCCAAAAGGCTTTGAACATGAGGGGCTTGCTCTGGGGACCACAGCTAGACCTGTATGATCATAGGTTAAGCAACACCCAGTTTCTGGGAGCATCTCGCTATGGCAAGAGAGCCCAGAGTCCCAACTGGATCCTATAGAGTGGCCTGGATCAAGGGCCTGAAGCTCGGCCTCCATCCATGGGCTAAGCTTGCCTGCCTCTCTGTCATCCTGTTCCCACACAGTCTCCATCCTTACTCCCGAGGGCCCTGCCTTCCTTGCCAACCCTTCCTTGCTAGATTCTTCAGACTCTGCCATGCCTCTCCCTCCCCATTCTGTGCTTCCAGTGCCTTCCCCAACTGCTCCCTCCTGTTCCATGCTGTCGAAGGCTGCTGAAGGCTTGGCTTCCTCCCTCCTTTACAACCACCCCCACCCTCCAGTAATTACTTGTTAGGGAACAGTCTTCAATTCTAGTAAAACCTGGAGGAGAAGAATGCAAACACCCCTACCCACCCACCCACACACACAGGATCTGCCTTGCAGAGGTCTGCTGCATTAATTAGTAAAGTTATTCCAAAGCGTCATCATTCATCACCGGCTCCAAAGCTGCAGCCGGTTAATATTTTTCAAGAGGGACGCTATTCAAAAGTATCTTAAGCAGTAGCTCCAAGATAGGAAATGTGTGTGTGTATGTGTAGATGTGTGTGCACACATCTGTACACATGTGTACAGTAGAGTAAGACTTTCCAGGAAATCTGCTCTGAAGCTACTAAAATTAGTCAAAAAGGAACGAAAGCAAGTTCCTCTCAATTCTTAATCGTTCCCTGCACCACCAACCTCCCTCCCCCACTCCCAGCCCCAGGAATCCAAATGTAAAGTACAATTGGACTGAAGTCCTGATGTAGATTTTTCCCATGTTATGGTGCAATGGCGTGAGCAGGTCCTTGGAGACAAGGGATAAAAGCTACATGGTCTTGTTTCCATCTCTCTGCGGCCTCGGGTTCCTATGTATGCTGAGGTGTCTGTGTGTGTGCACATACATGTCTTAAGCCCATTTTCAATCAATCACACGAAGTACCTGCATTCTATCAAATTTATTTGAAATGGCACTTTCCATGGCTTCTAGAGTCACAATCCCATAGATCCATGGTAGTCTAGCACTCCATTTGAGAAGGCAGGACACAGTAGGACCTGCGACATCCCCAACCAGGATTCCTGGTGGGAAATCCTAATAATAAGAGCAGCCCTGCAGGATTGGGAGCATGGTCAGCAAATGCCTCTGTGCACATGAAGGAGCCTAGCACCCAGCCCTAGAAGATGCCCCAGCAGAGAGCCCTAAGATCTCCACACGCTGGCTCCTCTCCTAGGCTCCACACCGCCGACTCTAAAATATCTCTGCTCTCAGTTGAAAATGGCTCGTTCAACACTTGAGTTTTGGAACAACAAATTAGTGGCCTCCAGAAATCGCCCTGTGGCTTTCCTCCGTGATCTGCACTGACGTGGACCCAGAGCTGGTTCTCTCCTGCACATCCACCAGCCCTAAACCAGAGCTGTGGGATCGTCATGACTGCAGCTCCAGCAAATGTAAAAAACAAAAAACAATCCAGACCCAATTCAGGGTTCCACCCATCCTCACTAGGGAAACGTGATCCACTGTGGTCACAACTGCCACCCTATCTCTGCCCTTCCTATGTGAGCATCACGTTCAAGCCTACTCTGTATTAACTTCTAGACCTCACACTTGTATCTACACTCTACAGTGCACACGAGCATCATCCCTACAACCTTGCATCCAATAAAAAGAACTACTGAGGGATATTAAAACCTGGTATCCGGCATGACCCCAAACCCTCTGCACTATCCACTGCCTGTCCCTTCTTACTAGGACTTGCTTTTCTCAACAAAACAGGACCCTGTGATTCTACTGATGACAAAGGATCACCAGGATACACAAGAGTGCACAACGGTGTCAAGAACCTTCAGAGAGAGGGGGCTGAAAGAGGTGGGATGGACTTTAGCGAGGAGTGGGTAGGGAGAAGTAGACAGGGTCTTGGAGAGGAGGAGGATGGAGTCTCAGAAGTGCCTGGGGTCTCTGAGAAGCAGACAGCTCGCAGTGTGGAGTCAGACGGCTTCCTTAAGGATGGTGCCAAATTAAACGCATGGCTGTGCTCTTCCCTCCTCCTCACCAGCTGACCTGTGCTGAGTAAACGCTGTCTTCTTCAAGACTTTCCAATGGTCTATGGGAACCGTCCTGTGCTAGACAGATGTCTCCAGACACTTCTTAGTACGATCCTGACAACAGTCTATCCTCGTCTGCCAAACACTGTAGCTTTGGTAGGCCATGGCGAGTCCCACTGTGAAGAAGCCATAGTTGGGGTTCCTTTGGCAGGGTCATATATCCTGCTACATCCAGTTGTATAGATACCATGTTCCTCAACCCCTGGTCCTGTATGAAAGCTGTGCAGCTCCTGACAGGCCATGGCCTCCACAGAAGGTTTCCGCCTCCCTCCCCAGTCCATCTAAACATATCTTTTTAGACAAGAGTCAAAGACCTGATGTGTTTAAGCAGTGTGATGTCCCCCATCCTGTCAGAGCTCAATGGCTCCAGTGGAAACCTACACAGGAGCACCCCTACCTCATGCCTTCCGTGGAGCGGTGGCGGTAGTTTCGATACAGCTGTGGCACACCCAGCATGGCTTCCGTCAGCACGGCCAGGAAGCCCAACGTCTCCACAAACAGAGCCGAGTCGATGGACAAGTAGGTGACATAGCCTGCCACACCTGTGAAGGCCAGGACACACTGCACATAGTCTGCAAAGCTGCTCCAGTGCCAGAAATGATGAGGATCAAAGTCTAGAGGGAGAGGGAGAGGGAGTCGGGTGAGCAAATCAGAGTTCATGGGGAGAGATACCAACAAGGCATGGGCAGGTCCAGTCAGCGTAAGGGGGTTGAACCGTGGGAAATGAATGGGGTCAGCCAAGGCTAGTGTGGTGAAGAAGTACAAACAGGGCAAGGTCAGTGTGGGGGGAATTGAGCGGGTCGAAGTCAGTGTGGGAGATGTGGCTAGTTCAATTCAGTGAGAGAGACGGAAGCAAGGCAGTCAGTGTGGAGGAGACACAGCAGGAGAGGTCAGTGTGGGCAGATGACAGCATTCCGACGGAAACGCTCCTAAGGACTCGTGGTACCAAATATTAACTCCTTTAGGGTAATTCCAATAGTTCTAGGAAGGAACACACAGACTGTACCACAGCCTCTGGAATCTGACACCTGGGTTAGAGGGACAGCTCTGTCCTCTGTAACTCTGGTTAACTATGGGTCTCCATTCACTCGGGTTAATGAGCTCACCTCCTGGGACTGATCTAACAGTTAATGGATCAGTCCTACAAGTCTTAACTGTTCTTCGCCCATGAGAGGGATTCAGTCAGCACACAGTACTAGTACTACACACTTGGTCACCAGCACAAGAGCCCATGTTGTTTGATGATGGATTCTGTGGAATATTCACAAGCAATGATGTGAATGAATTAAATGATACTTCACCAGAGACTGTGGAAGCTTCCGGGAAGCTTCCGAGGAGAAGGGAACCTACTTATGGAGAGGACGAGGCATGGCTGTGCCTGGCTCTTAGATCACAAGTTCAAGACAGGAAATTCCAGGGCCAAGAGACGCCAGAGATGCTAAACTCTTCTAAGTATGGCTGTTATGAGAGGGAGGTGAGATTTTTTTTCTTTTCTATTTTTGTTATTTTATTTTGGGGGCTGGGAATGAGCTACCAATGAGCTACACCCCATCCATTGAATATGTTCTGTAGTAAGGAAAACAGCTAATACATCATTGGCCTGGTATCCCTGTTTGTAATGAAAACTGGATGGACTTTAACATGCAAATTGCAGTAAATTTGCAGCCCTGGCCTTTTTAGAGGCTCAGCAGGCCCTGCATCAGCATTTCTGCATCTGAACAAGCATCTGAACAAGCAGATTACCATCTCCCTCTGCTCCAGAAGAAATCAGGACATGCTGGTGTGCACTCATTAAAAGGTGTGTGTTGGGGTCGGGGTGGGGGATTGAACTTCCAATTGCTCAGACAACACACGCACACACAAGGCCATTTCTAATATTACTCTAGGACTGTACTTATCTAAGGAAGCTATTTTTTGGTTTCTAGGGAATAGGCCAGGACAACAAGGAGTAGCCTGGAGAAACCCCAGAGAGCAGAGACCAGGTTACCTGTATCAATGACATTTTATGTGAATCGCATACTATCTAGTCCAGGAGGATGTTGCCCTATGCCCACTCCACTTGCTGGGATCAGAGAACAAAGGAGCCACCCTGTCAGAGACTGCAAGTCTCATTAAAGCCTGGCCCCAGGAGAAACTCTACAACAAAAGGTGCCTTCCTGTGTTTGGATCTCTGGGGTCCTTCCATCCCCAGCCTCAGCAACAGGCATGTGGCCCAAAAGCCTAAATGTGTTATCAATACATCAGTGAAATTTGACTCAGAGCCTACTACAGGGATAAAGCCATGTGAGAAGAAATGGAAATGTCACCTTCACCATCTACAGCTAAGGCCTCAAGTGTTAGCTGCCCATGGACTATGCTTAGCTTTAATCTCCACTCGATCCATTCTAGAGCCTTCTTGATGATGGTCTAGCCTGGACTCATTCACAGTTCCAATGTATCCTGATCATGGCCTAAGGAGCAGGCCCCTCAGATGAGAAGCCCAATCCTGAAAGATGCCTTCTTTGGGGGAACAGGGGCAAGCAGAGTTGGCCTGTACTACAGAGATCCATACACTGACTCTCTGTGTGTTCCAGCACCTTCAAGGAGTGCTAATTTGACCCTCAGAGACAAACAGATTCCCAACAGAGCACAGGGAAGAGGCCATCAGCCCAATGCAACATCTCACATGTGGTATGTGGTAGCTGGGACCTGGAGGCCAGGGGCAACCCTTCAACAACAGGTAGCAAGGGTCATATGAGGGACAAGCATGGCTCCCAGGATAGCTGGTTCCTGAAAGGCAGTGAGAAGATATGGGAAATAACGGGGAAGACACAGCACCCCAAGTTTCCTCCTGAAGACAGAAAGGTAGAGAGCTCTGCAAGACACTTACACATTAATAACCTAAGATGAAAACGTCTGAAAGCCCGCTGTCCTTCTGAATCTATGATGTACATCAGGATGGATGACCCAACACATAAACAGGCAAAAGGAAGAGACAGAAAGTGGTCACAAAACACATGGAAGAAAACCCAACATCCTCAAGTCTTAAGGTCAAGTCTTCCTGGACCCCGAGGTCAGAGTAGCCCTAACACTGCTGTGGGGAGGAAAAGACCCTGAGTGCTTCACAGCATTTACAGCAGAAAGAAACCAAGTCCAGGCCAGGGTTTGTTTTTGTTTTTTCCTTAACAGCCCATCTCTGGGGCAGTGGTGGATACCACCACCTTGAGGCCCCAGTTACCTGGAGCCGCTTTGCCACCTGTGGTGTACAATGTGTTCCTACAGCAGCCCACCAGCACCCTCGTGTGGCTTGTCTGTGCCAATTCAGGCAAAGCCTTCGCACTCCCTTAGAAGCAAGGAAAAAAGAAATCACATTCTCCAGAGAGCAGACCCTGCACTCTGCAGTGTCAGGAACCTTGGCAGTTAGGGTCTGGGTTCTCAGCTGCCTAAGAGAGTTTAAGCCAATGACAATCAGCCACTGAAAAGCCAGAGTGAACTCCAGAACCAGTGAGGAACAAGGTACAGGGCTCTCTACCTTGGAAGTAAGTTCTCAGAAATGACAGTTCTGCTCCAGACTAATGGGTCAGAGTCCTGCCTGGACCAGCAGTAGGACTCACCTCTCAGAAGATGCACAGGAAGAGGCAGCTGATGCTTGGCACCAACATGAAGTAGGGGCTGAGGAGACTGGGCTGCTAGCGCTGGTAAGCTAGATAAGGACAGACCACCCCAGGGATAGTATGGCAGGAATCCACCTGCCAAATGGAAATACAGGATGCTTCTCTCCAGCTCCCTAAAGTACTCAGCACTGTGGGGGAGCCACAGCTACAGCCTCCAAAAGGAAAGGTTTCTTTGTGCCTCTCATGTTGCTTCATGTGCCCTTGTGGCAGAGACACAAGTCTGGACTGTGGACCGGAAATGGCAGGAACCCAGCTGGCCACCCAGAACGAACCCCTTGGTCTGTGAAGCTGAGAGGGCAGAGAGGAATTCACATCAGATGCAACTAGCACTGATGGTCACTCTTTCCCTGAGCACCACTGAGCAAGGCCACACAGGGAGGCCACAAAAGGTACATCCCGTGCAGTCATCAGACCTCTGGGTCAGCAATCCAGAACAGCTCTCACCATCCCAGGGGACACCAGCATCAAGGGAGAGCTCCTTAAACCAATCAGAAAAAAACAGGAAACACAGTACCCTGCCCCGAGCTGGGCAAGTCAAGGACAGAGCAGGGCTCTGCACAGGAACTCATGAAGAATCAGTCTCAGCAGCACAAGGCCAGAGCCACCTCCCATGCCCCTTCCTCATGAGTCAGATAAACATGCTCATTTTCAACCCCAACGGCCCCTCTTAGACAGCTATGACAGAGCTGCTTCCTCCTCCTTCTCCCAGGGTCCGAGCAGCACGCTACGCCACACATCCCAACAGGCATGGAACACAGCACACGCCTGACTCCAAGGGCTCAGTACAAAGAAGAATAGGTCTACGATGTCTGTGTTGACTACACTGGAAGGATGTTTTGTAAAATAAACATAAAGGGTAACTTCACTCATTTCACTTGTCTGGGAGATGGGGCTTTGGTCCAGGTTGCTCTCAGACTCTGGCCTCCTGAATAGTGGGGCTTCAGGTATGGCCTCCTGGCTCTTTCATCTTTTCTGATGAACTGTTTAAAACTCCACACTTCTCTGTGTGGCTCACACACTGGCTGCATTCTGTTTGTTCAGCAGCAATGTCTGACTTTCACTACTGCCTAGCAGGACTATCTGCCCGGATCACCTGAGAGTCTGAGACAGTTATCTTCCTCAGATTGTCTGCCCTGAGGGCCCAGGCCAGCCCCTAACCCTCAGCCTGGCCAGATCCCTAGTCAGAAAACCAACTGAGCCAGAGCCTTCCAGGTCAGGAGCAGGGGAAGGCAAAAAGAACACCCCAGCATGTTTACCAAGTCAAGAGCAGGCCAGGGTGCTCCTGGAGGTAAGACAATAAAGTGCTCTATAACTTATTTGAGCTCTTTGTCTGGAGGACACTAAAGTCTGCTGAAAGCAGCATTCTAGGTAGTTATGGAAAGTACACTCAACCTCAAATGGTGCAAGGAAACAATCATCATGGTCCAAATTTAACTTGCTGATGGTATCTCTACAAAAAATTAACCCTGCGTGAGGAAACAAACAGGTCTAAGCCTGGCCAACCTGGTTCAGATTCACGTACAGCCTTCCTACATGCTCACAGGAACTCAGACTTCGAGGTAAGAGGCAGAACCCCAAGTCCCAGGAAACCTGCACAAGCCTCCAGGGCATGGCAGCTCACCTGGAGAGATGACGGTGTCACATGACCCACCAGCACCAGCTTCCACTCTGACTGAAAGTCAGATACACCAACAGACTTTAAGAGAACAGCCAAGACTTCCTGCAACCGTTGAAATAATCTTCCTGGCATTCCAGACTAGACCGGTGGTTCCTACTCACCCAGCACTGCCCTCAGCCACAATAGACAAGGGATAGGATAGCCTGTGGCTCAGCCAGAGGATGGCTCGGAAGCTGGGCAGCAGCGCTGGTGCTGTACATGTTCAGTCCCCTCTCCCAGCTTCCAGACAGGGTGCTCCAGGAAACTGGCTGGGAACACTCACTGCTTGGCCAAAACAAAACAAGCAACCACCGAGGCCAGCATCCCACTCAGATTTGAGGTTATACAAATGAGGCTGTCACGGCACTGCTGCTAGTGTGTAGGTACCACAGCCCTGTGGCAGCTACTCTGAGAGCCAGGGAGGGGTGAGTAGTGTTTGTTATGTGTGGCTATCGGTGCTGTTGATCCTCTGTCTATTATTTCAGGAGTCCTTTCTGACTCTATCCTACCAACATACCAACAAAGGATTGGAACTCTCAACTCCAAGTTTCTCCATCAATGACCACGGACAGGCAATACTGAACCATGTGGTCATCCTGGCCTGAAACATTAGTTCCCTAGCACCGTTCCCTTCAATGGATGAGTCAGGAGAGATGGGGGGTTCAGTGGCCCACACCTGTCATGTCACCCTGCAGAGCTCTCTTCAGTGTCACCATCATTGTAGTTGACAGGATAGCAACCTCTGTTCTGAAGAGTTCCGCTCAAGTTCATGACAGCACAGCTCAAAAAATAACAGAAAGGACTCAGCAAAGCTCAGGTTCAGAGAGCACAAGAATGAACGGTTTTCCCATCCAAAATGGCACCTTCATTTGAAAGAGGTGTTAAGGTTCCTGCTTTCCCAGCAGTCTTAGGAACGCTGTGCTCAGTTCCAACAGTAAGCCACCATGGAAATCTCTGAGTACCACACATGGATCCAAGTTTATTCCTCAACACCACTGACAGAGAACAACACTGAAGCATGTCACTGGCCTTTATGAACCGTCCTCCCTAATTCTAGCCCAGGGGTTCAAGTTAAACAGAACAGTCAGGTAAGCACTTAGAGAAAAGCTGGAAAAGCAGCAGGAGGTCTTGGGAAACCATAGCAGAAATCTCACAGGGGGGAAGAGGTAGAGGGCTATGCTCCCAGCACAGGTGCCAGATGAGGGCTAACCTACCACAGTCCACATGCCCTTCACTTGCTGAGCTCCTCTGCCCTGGGCCCCACCTAGACAGCCCACTCAGGGCTGGGGCTCCACACAGGGTTAAGGCTGAGAATCCTGGGTGACACTATGGCACCTTACACAGGGTAAGGACTCCATCCCAGAGGGAGAAGGCTGAGAAGACAGAGGTCACCTTCCAGGGCATGTCCTCAGAGCAGTTGTTGCCACGAGCTCAGACAGCATCTGAGGTTCTGTCCAGGGACAAGTATGGGAGCAGAGAGCTCAAAGCCTTCCCTAAGAGACAGATGGCTCAGAACAGAGCATAGGCAAGCTTGGGTTCAAGAGTCCTAGCTAAAGAATGAAGATCTGGGACCTAGTGGAAGTTGAGTCAGGAATGGTTGGATACCCATATTTTACTCTTGGAAACTGAGACAGGAAGATAGTGGATACTAGGCTAGCCTGGGCTACATAAGAGACCCTGTTTAGAAGAAGAGGAGAAGCAACAAGAAAGAAGCAGCAGCTAGTGGCTCCATGGACAGCTGAGGAGAAAGAAGCAGGAGCTAAGAGCTCTCCTGAAAGCAGAGCAACTTTTAGACCAGCCTTACTGACACCCCCGTGCCAGCTGCTGGTGTAGCATCACCAGAATGTTACACCAACAGAGCCAGCACTGCAGGTAGTGGAGGCCAAGTGTGGTCCAGTGAGGGCAGAACATTTAAGAGCTCAAAGCTGAGCAGATCGAAGCACAGCAGCCAGTTCCATCAGGCCTACAAGAGGGTGTGCTCAGACTGCCCATTCAACCAAAGCAGGATACCGGCAAATAAGGCACCCTCCTCCCCCAGGTATGAGATTAGTGCCATGGCTGTCACAATATTAATTTTTACTGTCCAGTATGCAAACAAACAGAAATACAGCCTTTACATGGAGGGTGTAACAACAACAAAAAGCAAGAAACTATTTGTAAAGAGATGTTAGACTACTGGGAAAAACAAAATAAACAAAACTTCAAAATAACATTGTAAATATATGGTGAGAACTAAAGGAATCCAAAGAATATATATAAAGAACCAACAGAGATATGAGGAAATCATCTCACCCAATAGAAGAATGATTCTAATGGGAGAGCAATCACTTGAGAACAACCAGGAGAACCTGGAGCCAGCTGCAGGCTGTGCCTGAAATAAGAGCCATTATTGGTGCTCAACAAGAGATCTGAGTGATGGAAGGATCAGCAACTTGAAGATACTTCCTGGAGATTATGCTGCCTAAAGAAGGAAAATCAACAGTGCTTCTGAGAAAGGGATGGGCAAAGGACTCAGAGATTGTGACCACAGGTTCCAAACAGACCTGCCTATCCAAGAAGCTCCATTACCTCCAAGTACAGCAACACAGATCCCAATACCTTCCAATTTATGGTTGAATGTCAGAGACAAAAACACAATCTTAGGAGCAGCAGGAGAACAATGACGTCACTCACAGGGGACCCCCCAGGAAGACAAGCCACTGACTTCTCATCAGACATAATGGACTTCAGAAGGCAGAGGAATAACATTCAAAGCGCTGAAAGGAAAACAACTGTCAAGCGGGAGCAGCTCCTAGAAAGCTTTTTACACAAGGAAAAAAGAAGTCCGTAAATAAACAAGAACTAGGAAACTGTTTCTTTCCATGTGGAAATCAGGTGACATCAGAGGTCATGTGAATGCACATAACAAGAATGAAGTGTACATAAAGGAAATTATGTAGATTACTCCAAAAAACATATGAGGGAGCTGGGCATGGTGGCTCCACCTTAATTCTTGCACTGAGGGCGGGTAAGATGCTGAGGACAGCCTGGACTGCATGGAAAGTCAATATTTCAAGAAAAAAAAAATTCCCTATACCACATGCATACCTGGGTATGTGTGGGTCGGACACACACACACACCTACCTTTCTTAACTGGCTTACAAAAGAACTACTGAAAAACAGTATGTTATAGCGCTATTTGGGGTGTTTAAACATGCCCTCCATCATACAGCCACCAAAATAAACACAGGAGGAGAGTAAGGCCTGGCGGTAGTAACTCAAATCCACAGAGAGAAAAGAGGATAGCCAAAACTCATCAAGAAAGTTGACTCACACGGTAACTTTTCCTTTCTTCCCTCATCCTCTCTAGGAGTAAAATCTATACAAAGTAACATTTCAAAGACACAGGGTTAGACTCGTAACACCTATAAACAAAATGCTCACACAGTCCTCACGCCACCAGGAGAGGAGGATTGTGTACAAGGATTTCTGTATCTCACCAAAATGAAGTTAGTACAAATTAAAAGATTCTGATAAATTAAAATCTGTATTGTTAGCCTCGGAAAAAACTACCAAGAAAAATAGTTATCACTATATAGTTAAAAGTCACTAAAGGAATTAAAACACCATAGTATTAAAATGTTGACTTAATATTAAAATCTGTAAAAGCAGGTACGTACAAACAACAAAAAGAATGACAGATGTAGATCAAAAATAGCAAACACTGGTCAGATAATAGGGCAGAGATTGTTTTGATTTTCGTAGTTTATTATCTACTCCTGTGAGTGTAATGGTGCCCCCGTGAGGATTGGCTGTCAGTATGTAGGAGTTGGTTCTTTTCTTCCATCTCATGGGTTCTGAGGGCCAAACTCCGGTTGCCAGGCTCAACAGAAACACCTAATCCCAGCTTAGCCATCTCACTGGCCCTGCAGTGGGTTTTTATTGTTTTGAGACAAGATCTTGCAATGTAGCCCAGGGCGGCCTTGAACTTGCTATGTGCCTTCTATTCAGAGCATAACCACAGGGATCCATAGAGGTTATGCTAATATTAGAGTAAACTACTCTGCACCTTGGGAGACTGAGGCAAAGGGTCAAACCTTCAAGACCTGCTTGGGCTGCAGAGTCAGTTCAAGGCCTAAGCAACATAGTAAACCCAATCCAAGAGAAAAAGTAAGAAGGCTGGAGAGGTGACGGTGGTAGTGTGGCCATGCTTGAGGCCTGGGTTCAATACCAGGCAGGCAGGGGCCTTCAAACAACACAAACAGTCATAGGAGACAATCTGTACTAACAAAGGGCCCGTCTCCAACAACTACATATGCACCTAACAACTGCTCTGAAATCAAGAAAGCGACCCCTGACAGAAATGAAAGAATTAACAGGTATTTGGAAGCTTCACTACCAGCTTTTAAAGTGGAAACAACTGAGCAGACAAAACAGGAGCTAAGAGAAGACCAGCATTGCTGTAAAAGTCCACCCTGCCTCCCCTCAACAGTGAGACACTTCCTATAGCAGCAAGGACCAGCTCCTGGAGAGACCCCTCAGGAGAGGTCCCAGAACAAGCTTTACCTCAGAGTATCTGAATGGGAGCACTCTCTACAGTTACTGTAGATTATAACAAAAGCCGATGCAGAGATTTGAGGGATTCACGAATGCAAAGTTTGCCGTGCATTCTTCAACTGTGAGTGGGTCAAAGAAATTTCAAAGAAAACGAGAAAACTCTTTAAGATAGAAAAAAAAGGCACACAGCAAACGATCAATCCACCCTTGCAGAGTGGCTTCACGGCTCTAAGCACAGATGTTTCAAAGTACAATAGAGAAAAAACTGAAATCAACACTCCTCCATGCAAAGGAACCAGAAGAAAGTGCTAACTAAGGCAAAAGCAGGCAGAAAACAAAACATCAAAAGGGAGGGGGTTAAAGTGGAATTAAGCAAACTAGATAAAGAAAAATCAACAAAACCAAAAGTTGGTTCTCTGAAAAGATCAGTGAAACTGACAAAGCTTTAAGGGGAAAGCAAAGGCTAGAGACGGGACTAAAGTCACTAAATAAAGAATACAAAGGACCCGGTACCCAGGACCAGTAAAAAGGATTACAAAAGAACATTAAGAAGAATGATTTCCCCACAACTGGAGACGGTTGTCGGGCTGAATCTGAACCAAGCCACAGTACAGATGAGCCAAGATGGGTGAAGGAAGGAACAGAGAATCTCGATGTGTTCAGAACAAGGTGGGGCTGAGGCTATTCGAGCAGGAGCCCAGGTGAACCAGCCGTGACAAGGAAACCAAATAAAAATTTTAAAGAGGACTTGATGGCAGCCTTTCACAAACACTCAGGAACTGACTTCATTACCGGTATTCAGAATACTGGCCTAAATTTAGGATAGTCTAAAACCAAAGCCATCAAGAAAAAAGGACTCCAGATCAAAACTTTTCATGAGTGTGGACATTAAAAGTTCTCAGCATAATATCAGCAAACAGCGCCCAGCAGTTAAGAGATAACTGGACACCATAATCAAACAGAACTTAGCTCAACACATAAATGTCAACCCCCACAAATTTCCATGAAAACAGAATAAAAGGCAGTCATGTCCACAGACACAGCACAGTGCCTAGAACTCACACAGACACGTCCACAGACGGCACAGTGCAGAGCCAGGGTCAGTGCCACTCATGACAGCAAAGCAAAGCCCTCAGCTCACATGAGCATTAAAGTCAACTGCAAAAAAACAGAAGTCCTCAGTAAAGCCAAGAGCAAAACGCACACATCTTGTGTCATCTCTGTCCAGTCAGGTATCGGGAAGACTGGAAGGAAGAAACAAACTGCTGTCCCTTCTTGCAGGTGATGTGACCCTTCAGGTGAACAATCTCTAGAAGTCTAGAAGTACAGGAACCGTGATGGAGCCGACAGAGTTCAATAAGGCAGAGCCAATGTTCCTTCCACAGAGTAGCAATGAACACTTGAAGTGAGGGGAGGGGAGTAACTCCACCGGCACACCAGCAATAGGAAATGCTTGTGATAAGCGCAAAGCTGATAATCTTGAATTTCCCACATCCATTCTTCTTTCCCTTTGGTCCACCCCTCCCTTGAAACCGGCAGGTTCTATATAGTCCAGGTGAAACCAGCAGGTTCTAGATAGTCCAGGCAGAGCAGCAGGCTGTAGGCTAAGTGTGTCCTGCTGTGAACAGGCCATGCGTGGTGAAGCGATTTGTGAGGTCACAGGTAAGTGCAGACGGACGTGTTGACAGAGGGACAGGCTGTAGGGTGAAATGGAACCAGGGTCTCAGTAGTACGTACCCAGGTAGGGCCGCCTGGGGGGCACTCTGAGTTCTTCATCCTTACTGTCTGTGGCTACATTTAAAGAGAGAAAAAAACAAAGAAAGGAGACAAAAACAGACTGGTTTTAACACTGGGAAGCGGGGGGGGGGGGGGGGGGGGGGCATTTCCTAATCGGGCTGTTGCAATTCTTAAAACAAACAAACAAACAAAAGACAACATCAAAACAACATCAGAGCAGGGAGGAAGTTTTTGTTACTTTGGTTCAAAAATCCACTTGCTGAACTGTTTCCCAATCTACCCTCTTCTAGTAATATCCTGGGACCCTGAACAGAAGTATAGAAGTGGGGAGAGGCAGGGGGAAAGGAAGGAGAGGGGTAGGAGGAGGGGAGAGAGGGAGAGGAGAGGAGAAACCCCACCAAAATTTAACCCACACATCCTCACTTCTTCCCTACAGTCGGGGGACACTAGCAACTGCTTTAGGACAGGCTCCAATTCTCAGGTCCCCAGAAACTCAGGCAGTCTGGGGTTGAGAACAGTTAATTCGGAACTGAAATGTTCTCTCGGGCTGCATGGCACAGTCGTTCTGGAGTTCCCACAGCAACAGGTCCACCACCAAAGGGCAGGCAGTTTAACAGTGAAAGTGACGATGTGTTGCAGGGACCTCATGATGAAGACACTCAGCCTGCCTAGGGAGACATCTCACCTGGAACCAGCAGGACATCAGAAACTATCAACAGGTTACACTCTAACCTCCCAGCTAGCACTGCACCTGGTCAACGGGCCACAACACCCCACGCTAGGTCGCCTCGGGTCAGCTGGCAGGCTCTCCCTTTCTGGGGTTTACATTGTTGAAGCAGATCTGAGGTCACAGGCTGTGCCCCTACCAGCATTCTGTGGAAGTAAACAACTCAGAGCTGACAGTAAAGGATCTCTCCCTGTGAGACGCTGCTGAGGAGGTGTGGGGACCTGTTACTGAGTCTGTGGTTTTCAGGCCTCCTGGCACCCGCTGTAATTCAGGCCAATTTTACCCTCTCTTTTAAAGATCAAGACCCACGAATGCAGAGAGAGGAGAGAGAGAGAACATGCTGGAACATTTGGACACAAAGTGTGGGCAGAGCAAAGGCCCATCGGTGACCCTGGGCAGTGTTGTGCAAGACCTGTCATGCCACTGGGTACCTGGAGCTCCTATGGTCTCCTGTCTCCACAGTCAGCCAGGCTTAGGGTTGAAAACTGCTATGTATAAGAGCAGGCGGGCAGGAGAAAGTCCACGCTGAGGAAAGCATGAGACATCTGCAACCATCACTCATCTCCACAGATTTGTTCCATTCTCTACAGGCACGGGGGTGGGGGGGGGGACAATGCTCTGCATCAGGAAGTATAACTTGTGTTGAGTGTGACTTGAGAGATTGAGTTGTTTCGGGGTGGGGGGTCCTCCCTCCCCTCCCCCCCTCCCTCCTACCCCACTCCCCACCCACTACCCAGATCCTCAGATGGCTATGTGACTTCTAAGGCCAGATGCAAGAAAGTGCAAGAAAGACACAGCCCAGGTTGTTTTCTTCCTACCTCGGATTTAGGGTAACCTGACAGGTAAGGCCTAGTGCTCATTCGGGAATTCTGAAGAAGCTCATCCAGGTGTGCCCTGTTTCCCAAGGCTCAGGAAGGCAGATCTGCCCAGCAGGACCACCCAAGTTGACTTGTGCATACAGGCTGTGGACAATGGCTGGACGTGGGACAGATGGAAAGGGCAGCTCAGGAGATAAAACTGAGGTGAGCCAAACTTGAACTGGGATGAGATGCAGACACACAAGCTCCTGCCGTGATGGGCAGCACAGCAGCAAAGCCTTGGCAAAGACAACCCTCTCACACAACACTCTGTGACAGTTTACCTTGTAAGGTTTACAGCCCGATGGGTCTTACACACTCACAGATGGGCAATCACCATGACTACCAATTTAGAACATTTTCATCACAATGAAAGAAACCTTTACCCATAAATAGATACTACCCATCTACCCCAGAAAGTCCCAATCTGGAGCTCTGGGCATAAGAGTTGAAGACACATGTCAATAAATTCAACCTGACTCTGAGGCACAAATCTTTCAAATAACTACTAAGAGAAATTTAAAATGGGAAAATACACTATAGAAGAAAATTTGAACTAAAAAAAACCCTGAAATAAATTAGAAACAAAATTACTCAAATGAACATACCTATCCAGTCAGTGGAGCATCTGGAAAAAGGCACCGCTCATGGGACTCTGAGGCTCTTCTCTGCCAGAACAGGCCTAAGATCACTCAACCCCGAGTGTGTAATCCTCCAAGCTAACCCACAGTTCTAGCAATCACACTGCTGGCATCGTTATCCCACTTATGAAAGCAGCATGGGTCATGGCATACATCCCATAATACTCTGGGTTCCTGAGAAACGCGGTTGGGACACAGGTGGTGGAAGAGCAGACCATGTTTGAAGCTCAGTTGCTCTCGACCACCACAAAGGCTCAGCAGGAAGAATGTGTACAGAAACGAGGGGCTCCAAGTCCAAAAAAGACCTCCCCTTCCAATCACTGAAAACGCCAGATGACACCCAGGACCTGTGCCAGTGATAGATATCCAATACTAGAGCCCTGCTAAGACACAGTCCACTATAGTCCAGAGCAGTAGTCCTGTAGTCCAAAGACTTAGCACTTCCAGCCAAGGCTCTCACTCAACAAGTGGACACCAGCACGTATAATACAAGCAGCCAAGTGAAGCCCATCATGTCCAACCACACTGGAATGTATACGTCAACTAAAGTCCTCATTGCAGCTCCTAGGAAGTCAGCTGCACACTGATGCAGACTTCCATTTCCTCCACACATCAAACCCCTGATAACTCAGTCAATGGACACGGACCTCTGCCCAGAGGTGCTCTAACAAGCACATGCATAAACACAGTACAGTCCTCCATGATAAAGGTTCTCCTCGGGTGCCAACAACCCTGACACTGTGTCCTGAAAGCCCAGAAAGACCTCCTGGGGCCAATCAACCTCTGGATCCAGTTACTTTTAAAATTCTTTTCCAGGGCAAAAAGAACAGAGAGGCATCAATTACTATGGATGCCTACTGACGTATCTGCCTCAGAGCCTCCGGAGGCCTCAGGAGTCTCCAGCTCTGGCCTGCTGCTCTGTAGAATGCTAGAGGTCCACATGGAGTTGGACACCAACAGGTAAACCACAGTTCATGGTGATCAGTGCAGGGAGAAAGGGGGCTGGGAGGGGTTCTAAACCAAGAGTAATTAATGTTAAAAAGAAGAGAAAGACACATCAACCCAACCTATGAGCAACATAGGCCCCCAGCCCTCACAGAATGCCCGTGCTCAGACCCTGATTCAAGAGAACCAAGTAGCCAAAAGTCAGAACAAACCACCAGAAACTTCCACACAAACTAAATGTTTGGTTACATGGAATTGTGCACTTGTACGGATGGTGTGGGTATTTTGGTTGTTTCCCACATTACCTTCTGGAGCAGTGGTTCTCAACCTTCCTAATGCTGCGATCCTTTAATATAGTTCCTCATGTTGAGGTGAGGTGACCCCCCCAACACAAAGTTATCTTCGTTGTTACTTCGTAACTGTAATTTTGCTACTGCTATAAATTGTAATGTAAATATCTGTGCTTTCCAACCGTCTTAGGCAACTCCTGTGAAAGGATCCTTTGACCCCCAAGGGGGTCACAAGCCACAGGTTCAGAACTGCTCTTCTAGAGATACCTTTGAGCCATTTATAAATGCAGTGATGTCTGGGGTTTGCCTCGAAACATGCTAGACTGAGCTAAGAAGCCACTTAAAAGTAGAGGATCTGTCTAGCATGAACAGATCTGGGTCACAATCATAGTGGGGTTGGGGGGTCAGGGTGTAGACTCAAATGAGGGGTCAGGGTAGGTCACGATGTGGGCTCAATCATAAAAGCGTCTTTAGACTTTCTCCCCATTTTATAAATGTTAGTGATTTTACATACTAAAAGCTAAAACTGAAAACCAGAATACACCCAGCACCCACAGGACACGCCCACTACGCACAGAGCACATGCCTGGCAGAGACTTCACACTGTCCCACGGGACCACCCTTGCTCCCTGCCTCCCCAGATTCAATACTTAGAGCCCTCACTCTAATGAGCAGAGGGAGGCTGGAAAAAAAAGGCCTCATGGAATGTGTAGAATTTTTAAGTTTGAGTCTACTTTTGGAAATTACACAGATTTTGTGATAAACCACTGACAGTAAAAGAAAAAACTTGGAAAGTGTACCAAAATGTTCAAAATAGTCACAGGAGTGAGTTCTACGTTATTTACCCTCTGGCTTCCTCAAATGTCTACCGTGAGTCTACACTCGCCATGTTCTTTATAGCAAGACAACAGATCTTTTATTTGATGTTTGTGATGGCTCTTTTTTTCCTTCCTTCCCTCCCTTCCTTCTTCCCTTCCTCCCTTCCTTCCTTTCTTTTTTAATGTTTTGATAAAGGTGTTTACTGTGTAGCCTTGGCTGGCCTGCAATTTGCTACTTAGACCAAGCTGGACTTGAACTCAGAGATTTACCTGACTTAGCCTCCCAGGTGGTGGGATTGAAGGCATGTTAAAGGCATGAGCCACCATGTCCAGCTTCTTTCTTTCTTTTTTAAGACATTTATTTATTTATTTATTATTTATTTATTTATTTATTTATATGAGTATACTGTAGCTGTCTTCAGACACACCAGAAGGGGGCATCGGATCCCATTACAGATGGTTGTGAGACACCATGTGGTTGCTGGGAATTGAACTCAGGACCTCTGGAAGAGCAATCAGTGCTCTTATCCGCTAAGCCATCTCTCCAGCCCTGTCCAGATTCTTTTATTTGTTTGTTTTGCTTTGCTTTTAATTGTAACTGGCATATTGAATTACTAAAAATTAAAAGTATAATATTAAGAAAACTGGAAAAAAAATTTAAGCTTTCATTTTTTAATGGGAACATTAAGTTAGAACTATTTTCAAGTATCCTCACACAGATAATAGTAGCACATGCCTTTTTTAGGAGGAAGAGGCAGAAGGCTCTCTGTAAGTTCAAGGCCAGCCTAGGCTACACAGTGAGTTCCAAAGCAGCCAAAACTACATAGAGAGATTCTGTCTCTAGGGAGATGGCCCAGTAGGTACAAGCATTTGCTGTGCCTGAGTTCTGTTCTCCAGCACACACAGAAAGATGCCATGGCTGTGACAGCCAAGCTGAAAATGGTGAGCTCCAGGTTCACTGGGACACCTGCCTCAAGGTATAAAGCCAAGTAAACAGAGGACACCTGCCCTAGCTTCTTTTATGTCAACTTGACACAAGCTAGAGTCATCTGAAAGGAGGGAGCCTCAACTGAGAAAATGCCTCCATATGATCTGGCTGTAGGGCAATTTCTTAATTAGTGATGGATTGGGGAGGGCCCCGCCCATTGTGGTGGTGCCATCCCTGGCTGGTGGTCCTGGATTCTGTTAGAAACAGGCTGAGCAGCCAGGGGAGCAAGACAGTGAGCTGCACCCTTCCATGGCCTCTGCATCAGCTCCTGCCTCCAGGTTCCTGCCCTGCTTGAGTTCCTGTCCTGACTTCCTTTGATAGTAAACTGTGATGTAGAATAAACCCTTTCCTTCCCAACTTGCTTTTTGGTCATGGTGTTTCACCACAGCAATAGTAACCTTTAACTAAGACAACACCCAAAGTCCTCCGCTGACCTCTGCATGGTATGTACCTATAACACATGTGTACACATACTCCTAACACATATGCAAAGTTTTTCAACTTTTTAAAACTTTTTTTATAGATTTATTTATTTTATGTGTTTTGAGTACACTGTCATTGTCTTTAGACAACATAAGAGAGCATTGGATCCCATTAAAGATGGCTGTGAGCCACTGTGTGGTTGCTGGGAATTGAACTCGGGACCTCTAGAAGAGCAATCAGTGCTCTTAACCGCTGAGCCGTCCCTCCAGCCCCAACTTTTTAACATTTTATCTGTGTACATGTATGCATAGGCACAGTATGGCATGACATGCAGAATTCAGAGGACGCTATAGGGGAAGTCAGTCCTTTCCTCCTGCCATATGGGCCCCACGGATCAAACTCCCGCTGTCAAGCTTGACAGAAAGTGCCTTATTACTAGCTGTTCATAATAAATTACCTCTACAATCATAAACTATCTGAACTGTGCCTCATGAGACAGTGCTGCCAGTCCATATTTAGTCTTGGATGGTACCCAAAGGTCTGTTAGAAGTCACCAACCTTCTGTGTAAAATATAGCTGCTGGCAAGAAAGCGAGGTATCTCCGGGCCCCAGAACCTCAGCAGCTGCAGGACTGGGTGGCTGTGGGCTGGCACCAGAGTGCATTTCTGGTTTTTTCCATACACACCACCCCGTCAGTCTTCTGACAGATGGGAGGAAATGGACCCACACATTTCATTAAAGCTATTCTCAGGAATACACTAAGACCAGAGTCTTAAACAAAGCAGACACGAAGCTGAGTAAATATGAAACTGGACTCAAAACTAAAAGATGTAAATATCAAGAATTCTCAGGAGTGTGTGGTAGCACATGCCTTTAGTTCCAGCATTTAGAAGGCAGAGGCAGGAGGATCTCTGTGAGTTTAGGCTAGCCTGGTCTACATGGTGAGTTCTAAGACATCTGAAAACCTATCTAAAAATAACAACAACAGTATAAATAAGTCATCCAACAAACACCACTGTCCCTTGATAGGTGGAGAGGTCTAAGGCCCAGTGACTCTTGGGGCCAGGGATGAGTCCTGCTCTATCCCTTGAAATTAAATTAGCCACAGAGGGACCATGATAATGTTCTTCCCCAAGATCACCAATCTTAATCACATCTGCAGAGGCCCTTCCTAAATTAGAGGGCATTGCTGGAGTCATTACTATGCCCTTAAGGAGCCCCAGTTGAAAATTCATATTCCAGTCAAAACCTGGCAAACTGTTTGATTCACTATTTTAGCTCAATCCTAGTTCGCAACGTATAAGTAGTGCCTTGGAAAATTTACAAGAACAACACTGCACAAGAGAACAGTTGGGACTCCATGACCCACACACTCTCTGGTCTAGACCATGCTGCGATACAGCACTCAGGTCTGACTTGACAGCTCGCCATCACCTGAGGTGATGACCTGAAGTGATGACAATTCGGTTCTCAATAAATGAACAGCGTGCTCTAAGGCTGCTGCACGTGTACAAACCCTCTGTACCTGACAGCTGACATGGGCCACCATCAGAGCCAACACCCATGGCAATGGATCACAAACCTGTCCCCCTATTTACAGTACAGAAGCAGCACAAACCTACAGGGAGTCTCTGGCATCCTGTGTACAACTGTCTCCTTAGCCTTTCGGTATTCCAATGTGTAAGAGCGTGGTGAGGGACCCACCATGCTGCAGTCAGGATGACATCCGGTGCAGGCTGAGGCTCAGAACTGGCTGTGTGGAAGCTTGGAGCATAGGGAAAGGACAGGCCATGCTCCTAGGAGGCAAGCCCACAGCACCAAGTAGAGCCATAAAGCCTCAGCTCCTCTATGATATCCTGTCTTGGTAGGATTCTCAGTATTATCTGCACCAGCGCTGGTGTTGTTTGAGTTTACACCGGGAGGACGGGGAACAGACACTCAGGGGAGGTTAGGGATGATGACACCAATGGGAAGAATGGATGAGAACACACCAGAAAATATACATGAGCTATCATTCTTATAGGCTTCTCCTCAAAACCAGGTGTGGCCACTCTCTATGACAATCAGGATGACATCACCTGTTTAACTAAAACCAGGTGGAACAGAAACACAGAAGGATCCGGTTAATGGAGAAAAAATAATGATCAAAGATATAGTAAAACCACCTCCCGAGCAGCCCCCAAACTAAGCACTAAATACTTCTATAAGCAAGATTTTACACACACCACGCACCACAGCACACCACTTCAGACAAATCCAAAGAGAGCTCTGCTACTTTATTAATGGAAAGATAAAAGTAAGGCTTTTGCTGGGTATGAAGGTGTGTGCCTACTTAGCACCAAGGAAGCGGATGCAGGAGGATTGAGAGTTTAAAGGCCAGCATGAGTTATGGAGAAAGAATTAGTGTTAAAGAAAGGAAAAAGAGAGAGAGGAGGAGGAAGAAAATTAGAATGAGGAGGAGGTGAAATTTAAGCCCACCAGCCTACACTGACCACAGAGTACCGTACTGCAAAGCTTCTGTGAAAGGAGAGGCCAGGACAGCAAGTGGTTAGTGTTTTCTGAGCTGTCCGGGGTCAAGGATGTGATGGATGTTACCCCAGTGATCCTCAGACCACAGAACACACAGACCCAGGTGTGTTACAGCTTAGGTGGGTGACTGCGTGTGTGAAGCATGGCTAAAGGGCACACCACTGGGGCTTGAGTCACCTGGCAAGGCACACAGCAATGACTCTTCCCTTCTCTGGGTCTTGTGACAACACACAGTCACAGGATGTGAGCACAAAAGAGTCCAGAAGACAAGTTAAAACCTCACCCACATTCCAGGAAAGAAGTCCTTTAACTGTTTGAAGCTGTGAAATGTTTATTCTGTTACAATATGGGAAAATACTACTATCCATTGCAGATCGTCGCCGCCAGCCAGTGAAAGGAAAGCTGCCTAGGTCAACACAGAAGTGGCTTCGGCTTCCCGAGAGCTAAGCGAGACTGTCTAGAAGCTGTTACACCCACCTGCAAAGGAGCGGCGCTTGATGTTGAGCTCGTTAGCCACGCGGACCTCGGTGCAGAGTTTCAGCATCAGCAGCATCGTAAGGATCATGACTATGCTCTGCCACAGCAGCGGGGACTCGAAGTGCCTTCCAAACCTAAGGGAGAGAAAGAGAGCCGCATCAGGAAAGATGCAGATACCAGCCTCTTCGGGGACTTCCACAGCCTCTCCTCAACCAGGGCCTGGAAAATGCAAAGGAGTCCAGGGGAGGGTCTTGTGCATGCACTCAGTCCTGGTACTTGTTTGCCCTAGTCTTCCAAGGTTTGTGTGGGACTGGACTAGAATGGGGAAGGGCCCAGGTCAGATTCAGCAAGGACCCTAGAACGCTAAGCTCACCTGAGGCTTTTCCAAAGCCCATGCCTCTCCTTTACGGACTCTGTGACCTAGTCATAGCCCCTTCACTCAGGGCCACATATTGCTATGAAAGGACCCTACATACCTACCCTCCTGTCAACGTCTAATCTTAGCCAGGCTAGAGACTATTTCCAGACCACAGCAGCTCTGCTTTCTACCTGGTGAGGAATTATCTGTGGAAGACATGCAGCCTGGTGCTAAATTTTTATACACATCCTCCACTAACAAGAAAGGGCAGCCAGAGCTAGCCCCACCAAAGATCCTTCCTCTACCCAGGCCTCCTAGCCCAGAGCAGTTTTCCCTCCCTGGCTACCCCTCCCCCAGCCACTCTAGTGGCTCCCACTAGTGTTGAATATTTCATCAACTGGGACCAGAAGCTTTGGAGGGCAGAACTGCAATTCAGCAACCAACAAGGTCTGTGGATAACACCCTTGGCAGATGAGAATACGACCAGACTGTAGCACACAGACAAGCTGACATAGCTCATCTCCAAAGGCAGGTCCCAGCACAGCCTTAACCCCAGCACAGTAACACACAAGTGCAGGCTGGAATTGGCCACAGAGTGTGTTTGGTCTGAAAGTTATTTCCAAGACTTTAATTGGTGGTTAGCACATGAAATTCAAAAGATTCTACACAGCAGTTTAACAGCTCTACCTCCTGAAAGCTGTGAGTGTAAGCAACAGTCCCGGCCTTCTCTCCCATGTCTGTGGCCCCTCACTACACTGGTCTCCTGGGACAGCAGTTACCTCCAGGGCTGAGGAGGACAGCCAGTAAAACTTGCAGGAAGGACACAGGGGGAAGGTGGTACTGATTCATAGTCAGCACCAAGTCTGCTCAGGACACAATCTAGCATCCATGTAGTTCCTACTACAGTAGAACTTGCTAAAAATCAATCCACAAGTGAAAACCAAGCAGTATTTCACATGCCAGGTGATGGTGCACTCCTACACACCCACACTTGGGACACTGAAGCGGGGAGGATCACAAGGTCATGGCTAGCTTGTTCTACACAGCAAGTTCCGAGCCAGGTCTGTCAATAAAGTTTTAAGAGAAAAGCATTTCATAGAACTCCAGTGTGACAGCAATTACTGAAAGATCAGCTGGAGACAGGGAAACCACCTCACCTGTGTCTCAAAGCGTGTTTCTGGCAGGCCTGAGCATTCTGTGAGGAATGTAGAGCTCCCGATCCCTTTAACTAACCTGAAAGCCATCTTTATTTAGTTCCTGTCTACAAACAATTCACGATCAGACAGAATCCTGACCAGCTTGAAGGTCTTCACAGAGCTCTGGACATTTTCTAAACAGATGCCCAGATAAGCAGAGCCGGCAGTTAGGTGTTACACAAGGGGAGGCACACGGCAGGCGGGGCTCCCCCCTGCAATCAGAGCAAGGCTTAGCTTCCTGTGGGGTGGCAAGCCAAGACTGGAAATTCCAAGTACAGGATAAGTCTTCTGTGCAGGTTTCAAGGCTCAGATGTCCCCCGTGAGTTCATAAGCTCCACAGACTAAGCAGCTACTGAGGAAGCTTAGAAGGGGGAAGACAAAGGAAAGGGTGGGCCTAGGAGTGGAGCTAGCATCGGCAGACAAGCTCTGTTCCTAGGATATGTCCCTGGATCCTGTAGTTACCACACTGAGCCTAAATCATGACCCACCACCATCTTGGAACCTTGGTGTTTTCCTGTGAAAAGTGTAAATCATAACCCCAGAGCTCCTGGTAGACAGAACCAAGCCCTTAGTTGCTCGCTCCAGAAACCATTCCTCCTCTCTGGTTATCTAGCTGGCAATTTGCTCACAGAGATACGTGAGGAGGTTAAGTGCTACCTCAGTGTCATAAAGCTACGAGGCTGAAGGCATAGCTTCCAAACAAACTGACTGACACCTGTTACTAGGAAGAAGACTACAGAAAAAAAAAAGTCAAGATTTAAGTTCCCAGGCTGGAGAATGGCTCAGCAGTTATAGAGCACTGACTGCTCTTCCAGAGGTCCTGAGTTCATTCCCAGCAACCACATGGTGGCTCCCAACCATCTGTAATGGGGTCTGATGCCCTCTTCTGTGTGTTTGAAGACAGCAATGGTGTATTCATATACAAAAATAAATAAATAAATCTTTAAAAAAAAAAAAAAAGATTTAAGTTCCCATATACCACATCAAAATCAATGCTAATGAGCTGGGTGGTCACAATAAGGGAGGGGCCGACAGAGTACCAAAGAACAGAACTGGGGATTTGGCTGGCTTTTTTTTTTTTTTTTTTAAATAGGAAGCCAAAATGGGACACAACTCTGAATGACATAAGGGACAAAATAAATAGGAAACAATGTATAACAATCAAGTTTTAAAGCTATAAAAAGTGCCATTTCTTTAAAAAAAATTTAATACCAATAGTCTGCTGTAGTGACAATTTTGGAATTTTGGTTTCTTTAAAAAAAAAAAAACACAAAAATACTATAAGAATATGTTCTTGTTTTAATCCCAGGTGTGGGGTATGGGGCTGCTTCAGACTGTCCACAGCAGCTGACTATGATTTGCCTCATGCATGATTTTGACAACAATAGATCGTTTTCTGTAATTCTGTAGCATTTAGAATTCTGGGGACTTTTCAGAGGGTATATAAATACTAGGGCCCGGAGAATTAAGATAGGTTGTTGGTTAGTTGCTGTTGGTCATGGTTTGTTAAATAGTCATGCTAGAAGAAGGAGGAGGAGGAGGACGAAGACGAAGACGAAGAAGAAATAATAATTAAATATCCTTGGAGAAATCTGCTATGGAGTATATGGTTCCTCTCCTGCTGGAGACTGTAGGTTAGCAGGATTCTTCTGAGAAGTGGCAGTTGCCACCACACAGCTATGGGTGGTGTGTCCAAGGATTCTCATAGGAATGAAAGCCAGTACTCAGCCTGAGAGACATGTGCAGGAGTGGGGTACACAAGGTTGACCAAGTTCAACAACTAGTTCTATCGACAACTTCTCCAAGTCCGAAAGTAACAGAAAAGCTCCTATGGAGGGGAGGCACACACCTCTACAGTTACTTCCTACATATCAAAGAAAACTTATTAATGTTACCACCTCTCAGACACAGTGTTTCAGGATCACAGCCAGGATCTGCTGCCAGCACTGGGAGACTAAGCATCTCCAGGTCTGGGTGGAGAACACTGTTGAAGTAGAACCTGGGCACCAGTCTTGCAGCCCCACTCTGGCCCTTCTTAGATAAAAAAGCCTGCAAACATTAGATAAAGGGTCACTCAGCCCCAGCTTCCAACATCAAAGTTGCAAAATCCTGTAACCCACATTCTATTGAGAGCAGCCTGCTAAAGGTGAGTTCCGTAACATGGTGAGGATTTTAAGAAATAAGGGTTTCACATGGAGAGTTTCACGGGCTTCAGAATCCCTAGGTTTACAGTGAAATCAGTCTCTTCCTGCAGGACTTTCCAGCTTTTGGAAGGAAGGAAGGAAGGAAAGGAAGGAAGGAAGGAAGGAAGGAAGGAAGGAAGGAGGAAAGGAAGGGAGGGAAGGAGGGAGGGAGGGAGGAGGAACGGATGGACGAACTACCACAAACTCTAATGAGTTCTGAGGTCTGTGTCCCAGTTAGCACTGGAAAACTGCTGAGGATTCTATCTCCACCCCTTTCATAGTTTGGAAGGCTCCCATCTCACCTGGAGCCTGCCACAGCCAGGACCTGCTCTCCACACTGGGGGAGGAGTTGTGTAAAGGGGGAAGGGTTGTACGCTCCAGTCATTGTTACCAATGAAGCACCAACACTACAGCCTTTGCTATGTGAAATCTAACAGGATGCTGAGCTGTGGAACCTTGAGAGAGAAACCTAGACCAGGGCTGTGGAAAGTGTTGTGGAGAAGCACAGAAGGACCATCACTCATTTTGGAGCGTCAGGGTCTCTACAGATGGGCAGCTGTGTCCCAGACACTGGCCAGACCTCTGGCTTTCATCCTGTGAAGATCTGCAAAGATACTTCCCAAATGGAAACGCTGAGGAGGGCCATGACCCTCAGCTCCCCCCTTCCTCACAGGCTTCTAGTATGCACTGGGAAACTGAGTCCCTGTGTACAGTGCCCACAGGAGCCCAGGGTCGCACAGGACATTTTGGGACATGGGTTGTACCGAAGAGACCATTTGTGGACAAGGCCTGGCATGCACAGAAGGCAGCCCAGCCCCCACAGTGAAAAGTATCTGAGGTCTTCTCAGAGGCCCCAGCACAAAGGGCAAGGAGACCAGTCTTGGTTTCCCCCTCCACTAGTACACACAAGGAAAATGGCCTCACTTCTGACATCCTCAAACCATGTCAGTAGTCCTAACTTTAGTACTTGGACAAGAAAATGCATTCCTCAATCCTGAAAGTGAATATCCTGGCTGTACGTAAGTTAAACAGTAAGGCTGGGCTACACTGGGCAGCCTGCCTGGAATCGAAGGTCCATCCTGGGCACCCAGAGCAATCAATAGTATGAACACAGTTATAATGAAGGATCTGCTTCCATTCCACCTTAGATTTAATTAAGGCCTAGCCACAGTCACAGCCCAGTTGGGGACCTCCACCTTCCTCTAGGACAAAGCAAGAAAACCAGAATCTTTGAAATGCAAGCCCCCAGCTTTTATTTTATTATTATTTTAAGTGAGATCTCAATGACCTTTTCCTCAGAAGTCACATGATCCCAGGCAAACAGCAATGTGGCATCGTTCAATGCTGCCAGCTTACTCCAGAGTCAGCTCAACTAGCCAACCTCCTAACTGATGCAGGCAAGAACCCATTCCTGAGACAAAGGGGGCCCAACTCGGGGACAGAACATAAAGTAGAGAGAGAATTCCCTACTCAGCTTGACACAGCTCACTAAACTGTACAAAATGGGTGTGCTTTATTTAATGTAAATTTACTACATTTCTTTGTGTATCTACACATGTGTCATGGTGCATGTGTGGAGGTCAGAGGTCAGAGGAAAACCAACAGGAGTTGATTCTCTCCTTCTGTCATGAGACTGAACTCAGAGTTGACAGCAAGCTCCTTTACCCATTGAACCATCTGGATGACCCATCAATCACGTTGACGTTAACACTAGTTAGTAAAAGATGAGGCCTTTTCCAACAGTAAACAAAACATCAAAAGCAAAGAACTCTGACACCAGCTCTCTGGATCCCTTCTCCCTGGCTTCTGCAGGCAGCTAGCTACCTTCAGGAGAACTGTATAACAGCCTTCCTATGTCCACAGAGGACTTGGGATTGGCCCAGAAGACAAAATTACATGTTTTATCTTAGTATGCAGCGAGGAAGCCTTTTTTCAAATTTCCTTTGAAAATTCATCGGACCATGGTGGTGCCTGAGCACTCAAGGCAGAGGCAGGAGGATCTCTTGAGTTTGAAGCCAACTTGGTCTACAGACTGGGCTCCAGGACAGCTAGAGCTACAGTGTAACCCAGTCTCAAAACAAGAACAAAACCCTCAAGTATGTATGGTTTCAACAATAGTTAAAATAAACTTCAACTTCCTCAACAGAATGCAAACGAAAAAGAAGAAGTTGGCTCTGGAAGGGTTAGAAAAACAGGCTCCACTTGAGTTTACAGGGTAAAGTCTGACTCCCACCTAAGAAGACACAAGCCACATAAGAAGTCCAGAAGAAGCTAGCAGTGGTGGTACATGCATTTGATGCCAGCACTCGGGAGGCAAAGGAAGGTGGATCTCTGTGAGTTTGAGGCCAGCCTAGTCTACAAAGCTGTTCTCTAGGACAGCTAGGGCTACCTGGAGAAACCTTATGTCGAAACAAACAAACAAAAGAAGTCAGGAAAAAGATAGCAGAAGGCTCTCCACACAAGCAAGCCAGGGGAACCTTCTACTGTCTCAATTTATTACTTTCTTACCCTGACACCCCACTCCACACACTAGAAAGAAAAGGCAGGGATCCAGAAACTGCCCACGAAGAGGCTCCAGGATGTTAACAGTAAAGCACGTAAATGAACGAGCAGATTTGGAGATTATATTTGGCTCTCTGCTCCAACCCTGCCAGTCTTCGTGGAAATGCTGTGTCCTAGTAAATTCAGTAATGGCTCAGGCTACTCCACCACCGTTGAAGAATAAGAGCCTGCCAGAGATCTTTCCGGAGTAAATAGCTCCACTCGCTGCCACTTAAAAAACCCTGAGAACAAAGCCATCTATCTCTCCAGCAGCACTCCCAGGTAGGAAAGTCTGAACTTACCAGAAGAGTATCCGTAAAATATTGGCCACCAGTAGCACCAGGCACACGTGGGTGGAGAAACCGTCGGCGTTCTGAGTCCTCCGGATGTCCCTGTATTGGGGTATGTACGGTACCACCCCTCCGAAGACCATGGCCCCAGCGGCCACCCAGGAAACCAGCTGGTGCAGCGGGACCAGAAGCCAACCCAAGCCTTCCGCTTCCATCGCCAGCACCGAGGCCGCGCTGCCAGCCAGCGATGTCCACCTGGGCCAAGCTCCTTTGGGCTCTCTGAGTCCTCAAGCTGACTGTCACCTCCACATGGCCGCCTCTATCCTGTGCAGTCAGCCACCATCCCGACCTGGAAGGGGGAACAAAGGTAAAGCAGTGACAGGAGCTGGACCAAAGCGTACCTGTGCCGAACCTGAAGTCTAGGCAGGGCCTGGGAGCGCAGCGCTCCGCACCCACAGCTTCAGAAGCCCAGGCTCCCCCGGGCGCGCGGCGGGGGTTCCCCACAGAGCCAGGACAGGTCCTGCTCCCAGGAAAGCTAGGGAGCCGGCGACGCGCAACTGGCCCTCTGCCGGCCGCCCAGGTGCAGGGAGGAGTGCACCCTACCGGGTTAGGGGGAAGGAAGGGGTGCACCGCTCTGGCGCGATAGCCGTAGGGGGTGACACCGCCCCAAAACGGGTTCAGCTAGTGGGGGAGGGGTGGACGCGTGGCCCAGAGGGAAACATAGCAACCCGGACCCCAAGTCCTCAGGCTCCCCAGGGAGGCTCCGCCCGACAGCGAAGAGAAACCAAAGTGAGCTGAATCCGCGTCCCTTACCAG
Source organism: Mastomys natalensis (assembly GCA_021653895.1). NCBI lineage: Eukaryota > Metazoa > Chordata > Mammalia > Rodentia > Muridae > Mastomys > Mastomys natalensis. The sequence continues at coordinate 337,613 of JAJTUV010000162.1, read as the reverse complement.
CCACGCCGCGCCAGTCGGTCTTTCTGTCCCTCAGTCCCAGCCAAAGGAAGCCCCGCCCCATGGCGTCACAATGGAGGTCACGCCCACTCCAGGGTCCCGCGGCTACCCCGCTGGGTCCTAACGCGCCCGCGCGCCCGCGCGTTCACAACCGGGTGGGACGGAAGAGGTGGCGGGCACTCATCTCTGTTCTGCTGTGTGTCCCAGATTAGAAAAACCTACGGGGAGGCGCTTTCAGGCCAAATGACCACGTGAACCGTCTCTAGCTAGCGCCGCGCTAGGGCACAGGGTAGATGCCTTACGGAGCCACTAGCAGCTTAAGATGAAATACTGGGTGTTGAAAAAAGCTGTTACAGCGGCCAGTTCTAGGCCTAGACGCCCCTGGAATCCCGGGGTATTTGAAAGTATTTGAACAAGCCTATGAGGAGCTGGCAACCCTTACCAAGGACTGAGTTCGCTGAACTATTCACTGACTGCCCTAGGCGACTACAGGGCTGGCGTCAGCACGCCACAGTTGCTGAGCCGCCTCCTCCGTTTGTGAGGTCAGTGCTCCTCTGGGTGCTCATTTACAGGAAAAGAACATAGGAATTCCCGAGTACACCTCTAACCTCAGATGGACCCTGGTGGGCTCAGCAAGTTGAACCAGAAGAACGAGCTGCCCTACCTGTCAGTAGGCACCTATGCAGTGAGGTGCCAGGCGAGGTGACAACAATAGGAAACACATCGAACTCTGCCTGACATTCTCCTACGCAGAAGGACGTGGGCAGAGCAAACCCCGCCCCGCCCCTAGAACACAACTGATCCACACACACACACTCGCATCTCACCAGGTATCGCCCATCTCACCAGGTCTGGCCCTGTTTCCCACCTGGGTCGTTTTGCGGGAAATCATTTTAAGACTCACCTAAGATAAATTCCAAGCACTCTTGATTGTCCAGAGGCCTGGAAACGACAGGAAGCGCTTATCCTCCAGAGGAGCCCACAGCCCCCCTAGCCACTTCCTGAATCAACATACTCAAGACTCAACACCAGGAAGGAACAGGAAGATGAATAAACACAAGGAAGCTATGGCAAGACTGGGTGAAGGCAAAGGAGGTGCTCCCATTTAGCACACATCCCCACCCTCTTACACACCCCACCCATACCCACACCCCTGCCCAAGGCTCCAGAGTCTCCAGGATCCCATTTCCTCTCCTGGCTCTCATGATGCATGTTAGGATTGACATATGGCCACCTCACTTGTCCTGAATACTCCATGGGCTGTGGATACACAAACAGGAGCTTTGTGCTCAGCATATGCCAGAGACACCTCCAGGAGCCCAGACAAGTGCACACAACCCTGCGTTTTCTGGTCCAGTACTGCACACCATGGTAATCTCTGATAAGACAAGCTACCATCTGTAGTGCTGTGGGTGCTTTTTAACATCACTGTATCTGGGTTCTGAGCCTTGGTCTAGACTCTAGCTGTTGTGCGAGGCCCTTCAGTTCTTCACAGATGCTCCGCTAGCACCGGAATCCCCACGTTCCCAAAGAAGGAAACTTACGAAGCTGTGCAAGGTTGAAGAATGGCCTCCAGAGATGCTTTCCCCTAACTTCTGACAGTTGTGCATGCTAACATACATGGGGGGGGGGAATCTTGTTTTTGCAGATGTGATTGCATTAAGCACCTCGAGCTGGGGCCCACTCAAGACTGGGTACCATCCAGGGAGCCTTTAAGAACAATCACAAGCGCCTTCACTGGAGAGAACAGATTTAAGGACACACAAAAGAGAAAGCCAGTGAAGATGGGAGAGAGAGAGAGAGAGAGAGAGAGAGAGAGAGAGAGAGAGAGAGAGTTCCCTTACCACCTATTTCCTCCCCTCCTTTACTCTCTGCTAATTTGTGGTTGCTTTGGGCTTTTTGCACTCTGACCCCTGGTTTCTTGGCTGACATCTCCATGCTATGCTCCATGACAACTGGGAGGAAGTTGGGCTACTGCAGTTTTGTAGTTTCTACTCTCAGCAAAGACAGATCTTGTCTCTGGTAGCTGTTTAGCAAAAGTCTGTTGTCTGGCCCCGTTCAGTTAACCCTCAGCTTTCTTCAATTCACTTCCCATTCCATGCCTGGGCTCTGAGCTATTTCTCTACCTCCAGTCACAAACCGAGGCTACACATATTTGGTAGCTATACCTATCCTGTGTGAGAATCACAGAGAAGCCAGAGCCCAAGGCGAGTGGGCCACAGACCTTGCCTTGGGCTGGCATTTGGGTACCTCCAACTTTATTCCTTTGTGTCATAGTAAGAGAGTGAGCATGTGAAGTGTGAGCTCTCTTAATAAATGGAACTGGGCAGTTGTTGAAGGAAAAGTCACCCAGATGTGTGTGTGTGTGTGTGTGTGTGTATACCATCCCAGGTGACACTTCTGTGTAGGAAAAATCCTGAGTAGTAAAATGGATGGTGGCTCACACCTTTAACCCTAGCACTCAGCAGGCAGAGGCAGGTGGATTTCTGTGAGTTCAAGGTCAATCTGATCTACAGAGTGAGTACCAAGACAGCCAAAGCCACACAGAGAAACCCTGTCTTGAAAGAATCAAAAAATAAAACAGGCATACATTATGAAGATATTTCAACTGTTTTAGGATAAATGAAAAAGAAACAAAAACTATTTAAATCTACACTCTCAAATATTTGCCCCCAAAAGAGTTCTCTTCCGGAACTTTTGTGTGATAATTTTCAATAATACAGAGATAGAAAAAGAAGATAGCAGGAGAAGATGGGAGGGCAGGGTGGAAGAGGAAACGTAAGGAAGGGAACGCTAAAGGCCCTTTGAAAAGTCATGTGGAAACTTACTGGAGTATAGACGCTTCCTAAAATGCATACATAGAGAAAAACTTAAATGAAGTTACCCTATAATGGTGGTTCAATACCCCAACTAGACATTATATACTACAAAATAAAACTCTAATTCCCAGGAATTTGTTACTTCTTTTTTAGTTGTTGGCTGTAGACACTCTCCACCAATATTAAAGGCTAATGCGGATGCCATTCGTTACCCTCCAGAACTTAATAGTAAGATACCACGCACTTGTATCACAGAACACAAAGAATCTAGTTGTTGGAGGCTTCATCCCTACTGGCTAGTATTCATAGTGTTACAAACCCTGCAAGCTACAATAAACACCTGCAAGGCCAGACATGCACACTGGTGCTATAATGACATGAATGTTACAGTGTCCAAAATTCATCAGTGCTTGAAAGGGAAGTCAGCCCTTCTCTTTCCTGAATCAGTACAGGACTTACCCAGACACCAAATTCTCAGTACAAAGAATTACTATCCACGAGAGCCAAGTGAGGGGACGTGAGGGGCGGCAGCTGCAAGGCAGCAAGTGCAAGCAAGAAAAGCAAGAGACCACAAGAAGCAAGAACAGGAAAGGAGATTTCTGCAGGAGTGGGCTGCTTAAGGGGAGAAGGGTGAGTCTGTGCTAGGGTGAGTTGGTGAATCCTGATTGGACACGTTCTCCAAAGAATGAATTCTGATTATTGGAACTTGATGTTTTGTCTCAGGAATGAGGCAGTGGACAAATAAGGGCATAGACCTTGGGGCAAGCTTTAGGAATATAAAAAGAAATAATTTTAGCAAGGGAGAGGAAAAGAGGTAAAAGCTGTCAGCAATGTGTGCCATGCTCGGGCCTGTGACAGCCCTTCAGTGCTGTGTTAAGGTAAGAAGTCAGAACATTTGCCTTTTGAGAAGTTTGGCCAGGAGCAAGCCCAGATTTGAGTTCTCTACTTCTCTCTCCATGTCTTTCCTCTCTCCTGTCTGCTGTTGTATGAATCTGACTCCATGCCCACATGAATCCTGTCTTGTGACTCTCTGAGGGCTTTTGCCCTATATATAAGAATTACATTGGAAAGGAATAAGAGATGCTTTATAGAAACATTTTTTAGTTTTATTTATTTTTATTTTATGTGCTTGGGTGTTTTGCCTGCACATATGCCTATGAACCATGTGTGAGCAATGCCTGAGGAGTCCAGACAAGGGTACTGGATTCCCTAGAAACTGGAAGTTACAGACAGTTCTTAGTCCCTTGTAGGCACTAGGAATTCAACCTGAGTTCTCTGGAAGAGCAGAGTTCTTAATCATTGAGCCATCTCTCTAGCCCACTTACGGGAAGTCCTTAACAGGGTTTTACAAGGAATGAAACTTTACTGACTCCAACTGACCCAGATAGCAAACTATTACAAACAGCGCTGTAAAATGACGTCTGTATGCTGCTTCCAGCATTTATGGTGGATATTTACTGTATTAGGTTGCTTTCAGCTTACTGGCTTTACAACATTCCTGTCACTACAACACATTCATACACACATGCATTACTCTGGGTGAAGGACATGGTAGGGGAAGGACACGAAGGACATAAGATTAAAGCTGGGTGTGGTGGCACACGTCTTTAATCCTCACACTTTTTAATTTTGTTTTGTTTTGGTTTGGTTTTTGGGTTTTTTGGTTTTAGTTTTTGGTTTTTTGGTTTGTTTGGGTTTTTTTTGTTTTGTTTTGTTTTGTTTGGTTTGGTTTGGTTTGGTTTGGTTTGGTTTTTCGAGACAGGGTTTCTCTGTATAGCCCTGGCTGTCCTGGAACTCACTCTGTAGACCAGGCTGGCCTCAAACTCAGAAATCTGCCTGTCTCTGCCTCCCAAGTGCTGGGATTAAAGGTGTGTGCCACCACCACCCAGCAAACCCCTACACTTACGAGGCAGAAGCTGGTGGATCTTTCTGTAAGTTTGAGGCCAGCCTTATCTAGTGAGATCCAGGATACCCAGAGAGCTACATAAAGAGACCCTGTCTTGAAAAACAAACAAAAGATTAAAGCTATTTTTTTTAGCTTAGGTTGTGAAAGCTGGTTCCATGAAAAATTCAGGGTAAGTGAGGTTGGTTGTTACATTGTTCTCTTAAGGGTAGGTAAGGTGGTTTGAATAAAATGGCCACCATAGGCTTGTAGGTAGTGGCCTTGTTGGAAGAGAGAGAGGTGTGTTACTGGGGGTGGGCTTTGAGCTCTCAGAAGCTCAAGCCTGGTCAGTGTGTCACAGTCACTTTCTGCTCAATGTAGAACTCTCAGCTTCCCTCAAGCACTATGTCTGCCTGTGTGCCAACTTGCTGATAATGGACTACACCTCTGAAATGTAAGCCAGCCCCAATTAAACGCTTTCCTTTGTAAGAGTTGCTGTATCATGGTGTCTTTTCAATAGAAACCCTAAGACGGGTTAAAGAACCTGCTGAGTACAGAGTAGACTAGCAGTCTTAAGTGACCTCAAGGTATATTAACTTGGCTTTTAGAATGTAAAAGATATTTTCATAATAATGTGTTGACCCAGTAGCCAATCATGTTTTGATTGGATTTAAAGCCTACTCCATGAGACGGAACTCATACCTAACACTGTTGATGAGGTCAAGAATCTGAGACTAGATAAGTCATGAACCCTAGGGGGAAAAAACTACTATTAGTCTGCTAAATTTACAATGGTTCTCACCCTTTGGGTCTCTATGGAGGTCAAATGACCTCTTCACTGGGATCACCTAAGACCATTGGAAAACACAGATATTTACATTATAATTCATAACACTAGCAAAGTTACAGTTATGAAGTAGCGATGAAAATAGTTTTATGGTTAGGGGTTACCACAACATGAGGAAGTGTATTAAAGGGTTGAGAACCACTAAGCTTAAAGAACATGGTATAAAATGACTTCTAGTGACACATTGCTATAACCTCAGGTCAGCACATTCTTGTAGTAGATCCTAATTAACATAGAAACTCACAACTGGTCAACATGCAGAGAACAGAAATGTTCAGCCCCAATTGGGTTATCTATGTTATATGCCTCCCTCAAGGCTCAGAGATCTATGGGGAAGAGGAGTGGAAAGAGAGTAAGGACTAGATGTGGTGGATTGTGGGAAAAGGGGCCACAGTGGAGGAGTCCCACATACAGGAGAAAGGTCTGGAGTTCCAAAGTCTGGAAGCTTTGGCGATGGCAGGCCCCAATGATACGAGGAAGTCCTTGGTTCCAAAAGGGTTTATTTTCATGGCAGGTAGTAGATGGATCTGGATGTAACCCCCCTGAAACTCAGGGCAGATCTGAGTTAAATAGGGAGGGAGAGAGGGGGAGGTTCTGGGAAGGTTTAATTGGCTCTGCCCTCTGACCTTCATTAGTATGTAAATCTCTCTAGAGCCTGAAGCCTATACTCACACCCTCTACCTGTGCACTTTGGGAGGGGCTGTAATGGCCTACTTGACTGAACAATGTAGGTTCATGGAGATTAGACTGCTTGTCCGGACCCTGGGTTCTCAGGACCGGCTGAACTCCTGCTGTTTTTCCCTTGGAGTCTTGGGGTTCCAGGCCCATGCCCAGCCAAGAACCAAGATACCCTTACACAGTCCCACAGTGGATGACTTCAAGGAAGCATTATTTTCCGGACACTGGAGGACTGATGTGCATATGAACTCAGACAGTGATAGCATGCAGAAGGCCTTCATAAACCCACAATAGACAAAATGCCAGGACAGAGGACGGAAGTGAGCAGGAAGTCCCACCCCTTGCCAAGGAGGCCTTGCCATTTGATAGCTGTTGGGTGAGGGAAGTCAGTTTTCTTGAGTGGAGCAACACTGGTATATCCACCACACTCCAGTGCAGGCTCCATGCCCAGGTCAACACAAACTGAACTCCATAAGTGCCTTCCTCTTTCCTCCCTCCTTCCTTTCTTTTGAGAGATAACATGAAATTAGGTAGGTAGAAGGGGGGGGACCCTCTGGTAGGAGCTGGAGAGGAGAATGAATAATCAAAGTCTATTGTATAAAATTCTTAAAGAATTAACAGAAACATGTTTAAGGTTGTATGAGAGTCTCCTGAATATGTCAGCAATGGGGTAGTTATACATGGTGTGAGTGAGACCCAGCTGCCCATAGGCAGCTGTAGTCTGTTACCAGGCCCTGGAACCAGAACCCTTTCTCTTCTGAGGTCCAGAGGGCAGGGTAGCAGCTGCATTTGCCAGCAGGTACTCCCCTCTAGCTTCTTCCTGCCTTGGTTGTACTATGAAGCTCTTATCTACCCAGATGAAATGTGTTTTCTAATTTAGAATTAACTCCCCGCTATCCTTCTGGGCGGTGGTCTGTGTCTTTGATTGCATACAGGAACTTCAGTCTTGGACTATTTTCTTAAGATCAGCTGTCTTCACCCCCAGGGGAATGGTGCTTGGTTTCTATCTCTCTACCGTGCACTTTAATGTTCTTTAATATTTAATGTACATTTGCAAGGTCGTTTATTAATCCCCACTGATGTCCAATAGTCTCATATTTGTTGAGTCACATGCAAGCTATAAGGTTTCCTTTTTTTATTAACATGCATTACACAAATGGATATGTAACATTTCCACAGATTCTTTTATGTACAGTGACCCTGCCTTCCCTCTCTTTTCCAGTCTTTCACAGTCCCTCACACTCATACAAGCCATCTTTTCTGTAGCAGACACCATGCAGGAAGAGCTGCAGTGAGCAAGCAAGTGAGCTTCCTGGAGACAGCTTACCATTTTGCTCAGCTGCAATGGGTGTATCCTGGTGAGGCGTGAACCCAGGGGCTTTGTCCCGAGATTGCTTCTTGCTTCTGATGTGCCTTCTCATGCTTGTTGTTGCTATATCCCTCATACACGTGGCATGGTGTGATTGGGCATGGGGAGACCCTCACTGCCTAGAACCTGGTATGATTACTTCCTGATCAATAGCCTACTCTGCTGGGCAGATTTCCTGTAGCCCAACATGAAAATGGATTTTCTTGAAATAACACTGTTTAGATGTATTAATGATTTTATGGAATTCCTGATTTGATTTAAGCAGTTTTAGAAAATTTGTTTGATTTTAAAAGTTTTGGGAAGTTAGGGTAATTGATAGGAAGTTTGAAGTTAGAATCAAGAATAGAATGAGCCGTTCCTCATAGACTAGCAAGGGCTTCATAGGTTAGAAAAGGAATACAGTCGGCTTTCATGCGTTACAAGCACATAATTGTACCAGCAAGAAAAATAGGCTTGGGACAATTTAATGATCAAAAACACATTCGCTCTAGGTTGAGCCTGAGGTCCTTGATCTTGTGATCTAGGGATGTGGTCACAGCATTCAGTGTGTACCATGAAAAGGCAGGCCATGAACAAAGAGAAGGTGATTCCATTGTGAATGTAAGAACAGAAGACAGGTGATCAGTCAGGTTAGCTGATCAAGACTTCATGAATAAGATGTAAGATAGATGACCTGTTCCTTAGTAAATACAGATTGTCGTCAGATAAGCACAGGTTAAAACTTGCTACTGCAGACTTGGCTTTTTATAACAAGAGAATTATTGCTTTGTGGTCACAATGAACTTGTGGAGAGAAAGATAGATGAGGAAATAGAGTTAGGTATAAGTTTCAAAAGAAGAATATGTAATCAATAGTCCTGTTGTAATTCCCTTTTGTGTAATGATTTTAATATTTCTGAGGAATATGTATTGGTGGTGATTGTTTTTAAAGAATATGTAACTTGTGGCTATGAGGTAGTTTTGTTCTTACACAGAAAACTTTGTCTTAGGGGGTATAAAAGGGCTAAGAAAAAATAAGTGATTGGAGCCAGGTCGTTGGAGTTTAACGCCCTACACCAAAACTGTGTGTATGTGCATGTATATGTGAATGTGTGAATGTGTATATATGTCTGTCTGTACATATGTATGTACATACATATGTATGTATGTATGTATGTATGTAGTATGTATGTATGAAGTTGTTGGAACTTGCTTCATCCAATGTGTGTGTGTATTTGTGTCTTTGTGTGTGTGTCAGTGTGATTTTCTTTTCCCCTTTCTCACTGACCCCAGAGAACTAAGTTTTGCTCCCTGAGAAGAAGTCTGCTGAGTGACTTTTCACCAACTTTACACTTGGCCCTCCTTAGTTTTACCCTGCGGTGTTGACGCTGGCCTTCGACATTTCTGGGGTTCTGAATAAGAGAGGAACATACTGTATTTGTCCTTGTGTGTCTGATTTATTTGCTCAGCAGGCTGACCTCAAGCTTCCACTTCCTGCAAATGATAGTCTCCATTCTTCTTGGCTAAATAAATTCCACTGTGTGCACAGACATACCTAGGGCCTGGGCTGATCCCCTCTTGGCTATCGTGAATATCCAAAATAAACCTAGATGTGTAAACATCTCTTGCGTGATAACTTTGCTTCCTTCTGATGGTTACCCAGAAGTGGTAGAGCTGGATCCTATTTATTGCTTTTTCTCCTTATTCTTTTGAGGAGAATCTATTAAGGTCATTTGCCCTTTTATGATTGAGTTACTTGATTTTGAGGTATGTTTAGTTATTTATATATTCTGGATATTAATTTTCTGTTGGAATTCCCACCCCTCTCTGGGGTCTGTCTTTTCTTCTGCTCATTGGTTCCCTTCAAGTTTTACACAATTCCCTTTGTCATTTCTTGAATTATCCCTGGGCTATTGGAATCCCTTTTAGAAAATTATCTCCTATGCTTTCATCTTGAAATGTCTCTTTTTTTTTCTATTTTTGTTGTTTTTGCTGTTGGTTTTTTGTTTTTTGTTCTGTTCTGTTCTGTTTATTTTTTTGTTTTCTGGGATTTGGGGGTGTCTTGTTATGTTTTTTTGTTTTTTGATACAGGGTCTCTCTGAGTAGTCCTGGCTATCCTGGAACTCACCCTGAAGACTAGGTTGGCCTCAAACTCACAGAGATGCTCCTGCCTCTGCCTCCTTAGTACTTGGATTATAGAGATATACTACCACTGTCTGACTTGAAATGTTTCTTGTTTTCTTATAAACATTGTGAAATTTTAGTTCTTACATGAAGTTTTTTTGAACCATTTTGAGTTTTTAAATAGCATGAGAAATAAGCAAATTGACTCAGTCTTTTGCAACATGCTATCCCTTGTCAAAGAAGGAGAGCTTATCTTGATATGTTTCTGACAACCCTGTCAGGAATTGAATGGCAATGGGTTGAGGCTACATGGGTTGAAGTCAAGTCTTCTATTTTATTATTCTTGTTCATTTGTTTGTTTTGAGACAGGGTCTTTTTACGTAGTCCTGTCTGTCCTGAAATTCACTCTATAGATCAGGCTGGCCTCAAACTCATAGAGATCTGCTGGCCTCTGCAAGTGATGGAATTAAAGGTGTGTGCCACCACATTGGGCTTGTTTTATCATCCTTCTCTTCCATTCCCCTTCCCCTTCCCTTTCCCTTTTCCTTTCCCATATCCCTTTCCCTTCTCTTCCCTTCCCCTTCCTTCCTTTCCTTCCTATCCCATGCATTCCCTTCCATTCCATTCTTCTATTGCGCTTGCTTTTCTATTGCTAGGCTTTTTTAATTTCTATGGTTTTGTGGTATAATTTGAAGTTACAATACTTTCAGAATTACTCTTTTTCTCAAGATTACTTTTTTCTATTGAAGTTTTCTTGTCTTTCTATATAAACTTTGGGATTTTTTGTAAAAAGGAGGGGATTGCATTGAATCTGCAACCCGCTTTTGGTAGTGTGGCCACTTAAACAATATTAATTCTCCTAGTCTATAAATAAATACTGGCTGGCTGCTTTCCACCTTGTGGTGTCTTTGTCAACTTTCTTTTACAATGTCTCATTATTCTTCACTATACAAAGACCAAGTGAGCCTTGAATTTGCTGTCTTTCTGCCTGTCTCCCAAGTGCTGGGATTAGTTATGCATCACCACACACAACCTTTTCAAGTCTTTATCTTGTATTCAATCAGTTTAATATCTTTGGAGTCTATTACTATAGAATTGTGAGCTACAGGTGTCGTGATACTTTGATGTTTATTGTGTTTCTATGATGATCTGTTCATCTGTTGTGGTGGACATCTCTTCCATTCACTTTTATGGTAGGAACTTCTATGTAAGGAGCTCCCCTCCCCCAACTCTTCCTCCCTCCCTCCCTTTCTCTCTAGGTGTATGTATTAAAGATTAGTTTTATTTGTATTTATGTGTCTCTGTACATAAGCATATGTGTGCATGCAATGCTCATGGAGGACAGAAGAGGATGTGGATCCCTTAAGTATATAGACTTATAAGTGGCCGTAAGCTGTCTGACATAATACTAAAAATCAAACTTGGGTCTTCTAGCCATTCCTAAGCACTGAGCTATCTCCCCAGCCCCTAGTAAACTTGTCTTTATCATGTGTTTTGAAGTATCAGTTTGTAAGTAGTGGTGTGTTTAATTCCAGTTAACTCCAGTGTCATCTCTCAGTGGTTTCTTCTCTGTGGTTGGTGGGTCTAGACATGGAATGTATTCTCAGAAGAGCGGTGTCTCTGAGATAAATCAGGATGGCTTGCTGTTGATCACAGAGTGAATGGAGTATAAGCTCTATAGCTACCTCTACAACAGAAGTGGGAACCGCAGTTGGGTGTGGGGGAGTTTTTCACAGACATATACTGTTGATACTGTCGGTCACATTAAAGTGGTTCTGACACTAGTTTCTCCAATCTTGGTGATGGGTCATAAGCTTTTGTCCTCCTTAGCCAATAGTATGGTCCTTGGTGTTTCATGTGAAGTGGTGATCAGGACTTCCTCAATGTCCTCGTCCACTCCCTCATGTGGTGCTCAATTTCCCCTGTGGTGCTCACATTCCCCTCTGTGTGTAATCTAACATCCCCTATGTGGTACTCACATCCCCTTGTGATGCTCACATCCCTGTGTGGTGCTCACTTCCCCATGTGGTGCTCACATCCCCTGTTGGTGCTCACTTCCCTGTGATGCTCACATTCCCTTCTGTGGTGCTCACATCCCCTCTGTGGTGTCCACATCCCATGTGTGGTGCTCACATCCCCATGTGTGGTGCTCACATCCCTGTGATGCTCACATTCCCCTCTGTGGTGCTCACATCCCCTAGTGGTGCTCACAACCCCTATGGGGTGCTCACATCCCCTTGTGGTGCTCACATCCCCTCTGTGGTGCTCACATCCCTATGTGGTCTCACATCCCCTATGTGGTGCTCACATCCCCTCTGTGGTGCTCACATCCCCTTGTGGTGATCAATCCTCTATGTGGTGCTCACATCCCTATTGTGTGCCACATCCTCTCTGTGGTGCTCACATCCCCTCTGTGGTGCTCACATCCCTCTGTGGTGCTCACATCCCCTCATGTGGTGCTCACATCCCCTCTGTGGTGTGTGATCTGACATGGTGTGTGTCACTGATGCCAGGACCTTCAGTGTGGTGTCTATGATAGCTATTTTACTTCTCTTTGCTATAACTGGCTAGGGAAATGTCCCTGGGTAGGACGTGAGACCCCTCTAGACGTACCCACTTAAGGACATCCTCAGCTTGTTATCACAGTGCAGGTGAGTCCTGGTGCCTTTAATTCTCTGTCTCAAGTCCTCACTTCTCCAGTGGTGCAGCTTTCTAGTTGCATTTGCCCTGAACCAAGCAAGCAGGAAAGCAAGATTTATTTTCGCTTAGTGTTTGTTTGTTTTTAAAGATAATTATATATACTGTTGCTCTCTTCAGACACACCAAAGAGAGCATCGGATCCCATTACAGATGGTGGTGAGCCACCATGTGGTTGTTGGGGATTGAACTCAGGACCTCTGGAAGAGGAGTCAGTGCTCTTAACTGCGGAGTCATCTCTCCAGTTCCTAGTTTGGTTTTTTTTGAGACAGGGTTTCTCTGAGTAACCCTGGCTGTCCTAGAACTGGTCTGTAGACCAGGCTGGCCTTGAACTCAAGAGATCTGCCTGCCTCTGCCTCCAGAGTGCTGGATTAAAGGGAAGAACCACCACTGTCTGTCTGGAAAGCAAGATTTTTAAGAAATGATAGTTTTTCTATGATGAACTAATGAATGATACCATCACGAAGTAGGTTTTGCTTTAGTGTTTATTAAACTTAAAATCTATGCAGTCAAGAAGACTACTGTTCAACAAATCCACATGACAAATCCATATTGTTTTCCTGAACCTAGATCCTTTCAGTTTCGTATCCAAGATACCATGCTAAATCCAATGGCATGAGGCCCCTGTTCTGCATATATTTAAAACGTTTACAGTTTCAGCTTTCATGCCTAGCTCTTTGATCTATTTTGAGTTATATATTTTCTCCCATTGCATCTAGATATCCAGCTAAGGAAAAGGCACTTTTATGATAAAGGAGATTAATTTGTGCTCTTTAAGGTAAGTCACCCTGGCTTTATGCCTCTGTTACATCACCCCTCCAAGATTCCAAATGTTGAGTTCCCACAGACGTGTGTGTAGTGTCCGCATGGTGTCACATGTATGTGTGGGGCCTTCCGTGGTCTCAGAGTGCTGATCTTTGCCACTAGAGAGAACCTTGCCTGTGCAGTAGTCCATCGCATAACTGTCTTTTCTGCAGGACAGGAGGGCTGGATGCTCTGGGAGCTCTTTCCTCCCTCCTGCTCCTGACCTCTGAGCTCCCTAGATAACCTGAGTGCACTCATCTTTCAGTGCCTCCAGGTAAGCCTGAAAGCCTGAGGACTGACTCTCTCTCTCTCTCTTACTCTCTCTTTCTCTCTCATCTGTCTGTCTCTCTCTCTGTCTCTCTCTGTCTCTCTCTCTGTCTCTCTCTCTTGCTCACCACACACACACACACACACAGAGAGAGAGAGAGAGAGAGAGAGAGAGAGAGAGAGAGAGAGAGAGAGCTGGAGCCCTCCTCTCCCATAAGCACTGCCAGCACTGTTCTAACCTCTGTCCTGCCCCAGTTTTTTTTTTTGTTTGTTTGTTGTTTTTTGTTTTGTTTTATTTTGTTTTGTTTTGTTTTTTAAAAAGAGGTACCTTGACAGCAGGGCTCTGCATGTGGCTCAGCAGGTGATCAGGCAAGGAGGTTGGGAGCTGCCCCCAGAGGCACTGTTTTAACCCCGTGTATTGATCCCCTGACCCTAAGAACTGTCTCTATCCCATTCCAACCACATCAAGAACATTACCCTTCTCTGCAATGGTTCTACTTCTGGAAACTTCCTCTGAAATAGTTCACAATCCCACGACTGGTTCTCTCACTGGTGACTCCTTTGTTTCCCACTTTTAGATTAGAAAGGGATCATGGACCCTTCCCCCTGTCCCTGGGCTCTTACTCCTATCTTGGGAAGCTGCCAGGCTTCCTAAGGGTGGTCCTAAGTTTTTTCCAAAAGAACCCACAGGGTACAGATGTCCTGTCTACCTGACCTCCTGAGTCTCTGGTGGAGCCCAGGGGTCTTTGCCTTCATAACCTACTGCTTTATCTAGATGTCACTTGGCTCTGCTCTGGCTGGTCTGGACACAGAGTCACACATGGGAGTCTCCTGAGAGACTTTACTGGTGGGGATAGACTCTGCTAGTCTTAATTTCTAGTCCTAAGCTTCCGTGGCCCAGTCTCTGCTCACTGCTCTCTCTGCTTATGCTCTCTGCAATGTGAAAATCAAAATGTGTGAAGGATGTATTCAGCCATCAGCCTGAGACACACCAAGGATCTGTCACTGTTGGATTGAACCGGATCTGTTTCATGGTGCCTACCAGCTCTCTGATGCCCTCCTTGAGGCTGACTGTGCTGGCAATGGATGTCAGAAACACCATTCTGTAACTTGATAAGGTTCAAGCAAGAGATGACACCACTGTGAAACAGCCTCGTGTATTTTAGGCAACTGGAAGACCATGTGTTCTGGGCCGTGATAGACAGAAGCCAAGCCAGCTAGGCGAAGCCAGGCCTGCCAAAGCCTTGGCCTTCTCTCTCCAGAAATATTTCCCTTTCCTCCTTAAACTGACTCTAGTGAGTCCTGGGCTTTGAAGCTGCGATCTACTACTGATAGGATACCCTGGATTAGACTCTAGATCCACAGTCTCCTGTGGGAGGCCGACAGTCTTTTCTCCCCTAATCTCCTCACAGCTGTCTGCAAGAAGTCACACGCTGCTGCACAGGCTGATCCTAGAGGCTGACCGGGCCCAGGCAGGGCCAGCTCCCATACCCCTCCCTATCTTAGAGTTCAGTCAGCACTAGTCACAACAGTTTCTGACTCAGTCCTCTCGCAGAGAAAGAAAGGCAGAGAAAGACATATAAAGAACCATGTCTTAGTCACTGTCCCATTGCTGTGAAGAGACACCATGACCAGCATTTAAATGGGGGCGTGCTTACCATTTCAGAGGGTTAGTCCATTATCATGGTGGAGAGCATGGTGACACACATGGCTTGGGTGAAACAGCTGAGAGGAACATCCTGATCTGATGAGGGAGGAGACACACAACACACACACACAGAGGGGAGGTGGGGAGGCTAACATGGCCTTTTAAAACCTCAAAGTCCACCCCCACCCCTAGTAACACACTTCTCCAACAAGACCACACCTCCTAATCCTTTTAAAGAGTTCTACTCCCTGGTGACTAAGCATTCAATCAAATATATGAGCCTATATCCTATGGAGGTCATTCTTATTCAAACACCACAGACCCAAAAGGCAAAATGTCCATACTTTAGAAATTTATCATTTAATCCATTGGTAATCCATTCACATACTATAAAATTCACTCAAAGTAAGTAATTCGATGGGTTTTAGCACATATACAGGTTATGCAGCCATGGCAGCATCTAATGTCAGGGAACTTGTTCCTCAAGAAGGAGCCCTCACCTAGCAAGCAGCTTTCCCCTGCTCCCCCTTATACTGTAGCTACCACTTAGGTATTGTCTCTGTGGCAATCTCAGTCAGTTACTGATGTTTCTTATAATGGAGTCATTCAATAGGTGGCCTTCTGTGGTGGTTTGAACATGCTTGGCCCTTTGGAAATGGCACTATTAGGAGGTGTGGCCTTGTTGGAGGAAGTGTGTCACTGTTGGGGTGGGCTTTGAGGTCCTATAGTCAAGCTTCACTCAGGGAACAGGAGAGCCTCCTCCTGGCTGCCTTTGGATCAAGATACAGAACTCTTGGCTCTCTGGAACCATATCTCTGACATGCTGCCATACTTCCTGCTATGATAATAATGGACGGAACCTCTGAACCTGTAAGTCAGCCCCAATGAAATGTTGTCTTTATAAGAGTTGCCTTGGTCATGGTGTCTCTTCACAGCAATGAAACCCTAACTAAGACACTTTCCTTCCTTTGATGTCTTTGAAGTTCACTCTTGTATGTATCATTATTACAGTCCTTCTGTTGGTGCATAGCAGTCATATGTGCACATACCTCCTGTCTGTCTGTCTGTTTGTCTGTCCATCTGGTTGTTTCCTCCTTGACTGCTGTGATGACTGAGCACTTCTTTTTTTTTTTTTTTTTTTTTTTTTTGGTTTTTCAAGACAGGGTTTCTCTGTGTAGCCCTGGCTGTCCTGGAACTCACTCTGTAGCCCAAGCTGGCCTCAACTCAGAAATTGCCTGCCTCTGCCTCCCAAGTGCTGGGATTAAAGGCGTGTGCCACCAACGCCCAGCTGACTGAGCACTTCTATAAAGGGTGTGCACATATCCGTGTGGGTGTATATGTGTATTCTTGCACACACGTAGGAGTGGAATGTAGTCAAGTGGTCAACACTGCTTACCTGTATTTTCCAAAGGGACCAACTGATTGCTAGTCCTCCTGGCATCCCCATGGGTGAATCAGGGGCTTAGCATGGGTACCCATGAGTAGCGGTGCTGGGTGCCTTTGCCTGTTCTGTTCAACACCTTGTTCTGTTTTAAGTTTTTTAACTTATTTATTTTATGTGTAGGAATGTTTTCCATGCTTGCAAGCACACTATGTACATGCAATGCCTGTGGAGGCCAGAAGGCATTAGATCTCCTGGAACTAGAGTGATTGAGGAGCCATGTGGGGTTCTGGAAACCAAACCCTAGTCCTCTACAAAAGCAGCAAGGACCAAAGACTCATCTCTTCAGCTGCCCTGCCCCCATCTATTTAAACACACCTGCAGCCCAGGTGGCTCAATGCGCTATCTCCCGGGTAGGGCTCTAGAGGTACTGCAGTGACCTAAATAGACACGGTCTTCAGCCTTCAGCCCAAGGAGTGCAGATGTGTAAACAAAAAAAGCTAACTGATAAAACCGTGGTCCTGGGAAATCCACCACAAGGTGACCTATGAGCCACAACTCAGCTCTAAAATGGAAAGGGGTCCTGAGATATTGTTTCCCACAGTGAAACCCGCTCAGCCTTGGGGGTCTGAGCATGGAGCAGTTCAAGACACTCAGCTCTGAAGCTGGCATCCTTAGATCTTCAGAAAGGACAAATTTACTGTAACAGACTCAATTGCCCAGTGCAGTGTGCCGTCGGCTGCTGGGAGCTGTGGGGGGTCCCAGTAAGAGGAGACACATCATATGAAAGTTTGTACCTAGACAAAAGCTGGAAGGATTTGGGGTCCAAAGAGCAAGACAGGAGAGTCACTTACTGTTTGATAGACAGTTGACTTTTAGTGTGAGACAGAAGCTCTAGCGATGGATGGACAGGGTGGGTGTGCTTAATGCATTTTCTCTGTGCATTCAGAAGTGGCCTGGGTGCTCACTATCCAGTCGTGTTTATTGCGCCGCGGCACAAGAATGAATAACTACCGACAAAGTTCCTCCCAGGTCACCTACTCTGAAGGATGAAAACACCCAGCAAAGCCGGATTGGCCAGCTGCTGATCTGGTCCGCACCTGTCCCTGTCCTCGCGCTCGCTCTCCGGGTTTACCCGTGGCCAGCCCTGAGCGCGACACTTGCTGGGTACACTTAAGACCCAGGACCCCAGACTGTTAGGCTGGTGTGGATGGACGCCCGGACGCCGGAAGTTCCCTGTGGGGACTTGCTGCAGAACGCGGTGAGTGACGCGTGCCCTAGGGCTCGGAGGACCAAGGTCGCCGGCTTTAGGGTACTGGAAGGGATCGTGGCGGCAGCCGTGGGGATGCTAGGGAACTAAAATCCTGAGCCAAAGGCGTGATGGCGGACGCTGGGCGGCTGGGGATGCAACTTGTTCCTTCAGAGCCTGGACCCTTGTCCCATACCTGGCTCATTCGCTTTCCCCTCCTCCCCACCCTTTAGTCCTACCTAAAGTCCCTAGTCAGGTGTCCATCTGAGAACGTCTTTCCCTTCCTCCAAGTCCCACCCCTTGTCCCAGATCCCGCCCACCCCTCCTGTTCCTCCTATAGGCTCCGTCTTAAGCCCAAGCACCGCCCATTCCTTCCCTGCCTGGTGTCTTCTTCATCACCCCGCCAAAGCAAGTCTGTCACCCTGGTTGGTTGTTTCGTTTAAATGAATCTGTTAGAGTCCACATCATCTACATTCTTCTGAAAGGCCGCCTGCCATAGAGAACCAGCACAGAGGAGCGCAGGGTCGGGGTTCGAGGACTTGCGCTTCCGTCTGTATGGGCACCGCAGGCGTTGGGACAAAGATTACATAGGGTAAACTCACGCAGGATGTGTAGATTATAAAATATCAAACCGAAGCCTTGCAGTCACCGTAGTGGCATTTCTGTGTGGTTTGTGCCCTGCGCTATTAAATGGCCAAAGCTAATACAAAGGGTCCACAATCCTTTGATATGCCGTGGACTGTAGCGACAGGGTGACTGTTTCCTGCTTTGACGGTGGCATTTACAGCTCTGCTCATCCTTTAGATATGTCCATCATAGAGGGTCGACTAGTTCCTGGGATGTAACTGCCTCTAATCCCCAGACTTAAGAGCAGAGGCAGGCAGATCTGAATTCCAGGTCAGCCATAGGTACACAAGCAGACACTGCCAAAAAAAAAAAAAAAAAAAAAGAAGGTACCCTGCGGCACTGTGGGCAATACTTATTTATATTTCCAACACTGCAAGGCAAAAGGAAGTCACTGAAAGTTGAAGGCCATCTGGGTTCATACAGTGAGTTCCAGCCTAGTCAGAGCTACATAGGGAGGCCCTGTCTCAATAAACAGCAACAAGCTTAATGGGTGTGCTTGTTTAGGTTATTCCATGGTATATACAATGTCCTACACTAATAGTAAATACCTTATTTATTTAGTTACCTAAGATTCATTTTTCAGGCCGAAAATCTACTTCAAGAGGTTGAAGAACATTTCCAAGCTCTGACTGCAACATTAAACCTCAGAGATATCCTTTCCTGTTCTTACTGAACACCCTAAAGGCGTTGGTTGTCTATTACTCTGGGGTAGCTTCTGTTCACTATTAGTGTGTGACTGTTTACATGTGGTCTCCCTGTATTTACATTTGCACTTCTATGTGGCATCTGGAGCATTAAATATCATTGGCTGTGGCAGGTTTTGCTTCCTGTTTGAGTGGCAGTGCAGGGCATCTGAACGGCTTGTACCCAGCTCAGGGAGCAGATGTACTACACAGGCAGAGAGAGGGGCAGCCCTGCAAGCCTGACTGAAGGAGTCTGGTTTGCAACACAAACTCCACAGCCGTCTCCTGAGGGCTTAGAGAAAATCTTAGAGAGCAGAGGTTGTGGTGTCCAGCCAGGAAGGACATGGTTCTCCCTACCTTCATTTTAACCAGAACAAGCAATTCAGTGTTTTGTCTCAGAAAAATGAAATCAAACAACTAGAATATAATGCCCAGTCCCAAACCCTTCATGTCAGTGAACTTCTGTATATTTAGAACAGCCAGTTGGGACTGGGCAATGAATAACTGTGTGACATCTTTACCTGTGAGTTCATTAGAATACAGTTATTTTATAAAATTTTAAAATAAAATAGATTTTACAGTTCATGTAAGTCTAGGTTAAATTGACCCAACATTTGCCCCATCTAAGTTTTTTTTTTTTTTACATGATTTAATTCACTTTTTAGAAAAATCACAGGAAGGGGCTAAAGAGATGCCCAGCAGTTAAGAACATTTGCTGCCCTTTCAGGGGGCCCATGTTTGTTTCCCAGAACCCACACAGTGGTTCACAACCATCTGTAACTCCAGTTTCAAAGGGTCCCAGCACACTCTGATAGCCTCAGGCACCAGGAATGTTTGTGGTGAATATAAATACATCCATGTAAAAACACTCATACACATAAAATAAATCGTAAATAATAAATCAAGTGAAGCGGGCGGTGGAGATGACTCAGCCTGTAAGAATGCTTGCTGCCAAGCCTAAGTTCAGTCCGTGAGCCCATCCTGAAGGGAAGGAACAGCCTCCAGAAGGTTGTCACCTGACCTTAAACCTGTGTCATTGTAGACACTCACACAAACACATACACACAAATGCATACACACAAACACAGACACATACACAAATGCACGCATACAAATGCATACACACACAAACACATATACACCTCACACACAAATGCATACACACAGAAGCACACCACACACACAAAATGCATACGCACACATACAAATGCATCCAAACACATACACAACACACACACAACCACATACATAACACACACAAACACATACACACCACAAACACATACACACAAACATATACACAACACACATACACACTAAATATTTTTTTTTTTAAAGTTAAACTATGAAAAAGTTAGTCTTAAAAAGAACTCTCTCCATTGTATTTAAACTTAGGGTTTAGCAAAAGAAATTACCAGACTCAGGTCCTGGAGCCTACGTACAGCAAGGAGAGATGTTTTCAGATCTTGATCCACAGCTGAAGTTAAGGACAATGTGCTAAGAAAAGTTGAGGGAAGGTCATACACTGACTCGGGACAGCCCGACTCCCTCAGTGTGAAAACTGCTCAGCCACAATCCAGGGGCCTGTGCAGAGCAGGCGCAGGCTGAAGCAGGATTCCTCCGGCTCGTTGGCCCACAGAGGCATTCTCCTTGACATTGTACTGGAAGAGATGGGAAGTCGCATCGAGGACTTACAGAAAAATGTGGATGACCTGATGGCTCAGGCCGGGATCGAGAATTCTATCAAAGAACCAACGGTAAGGCCGTCGCTAAGGCAGTGCCTTTCAAGTGTTTCTGCTTCTGTTATCACTAGTGCATCACTGCTCTGATTACTAAGTGAGAAGTCTTTAGTACCAATGAGAGATGCTTCCAAGTGCTCTTTTACAGCCAAAGCATGGTCATGATTCCTGAAAAGGTACATATTTCAAGTGAAAACTCTCATCTAAAAGACAGATTTTAGTAAAGTATTTTTCACCTTTACTCCTTAAGTTAGTTTTTAGCCACAATATAAATTATAATGAATGAAAGGCTGGGACGATAGCCGGTCATTCCTGTCTTAGATAATATATTTGTTTGATCATTTAAATAATGACGTATGTTGTTTGATCACAACATACTGAACCCTATTCTGTCCCATGAGCAACGCAGAGGAAGACCTTAGCATCTGCCCCACGGAGCATTCCCTTACTAAGGAATGTCAGTCTGGGCATCGGATCCCATGGCAGATGGTGGTGAGCCACCATGTGGTTGCTGGAATTGAACTCAGGACCTCTGGAAGAACAGTCAGAGCTTTTAACCACTGAGCCAGGAATTTCAGTCTTAAGGAGCAAATAAATGCCATTTCAGGCTTAGACTGTGTATATTATATGCCCATGTATCATACATGGAGACACAGTTTATAAAATACTTCAGCATGTTATGACATGGTCTTCTAACTACATATGAGGTCTCAATGAACATTTTTATATCAGCATACATTAGCATTATGGCATTTTATTTCCTTAGTTCCAACGTGTGTATGTGTGTGCGTGTGTGTGTGTGTGCATGCATGAATGTGAGCACATGTGCCATGGCGAGTGTAGAAATCAGAGGACAGACAACTTGTGGAAGCTGCTTCTCCTCTCCCAAGTGTCACTAGGAAGCCGACCCAGGTCATCAGGCTGGGTAGCAAGCACCTTCGCCCCCTGAGCCATCCCCCTGGCCCATTATGGCATTGCTATACACACGTGACATTCTAGTTTCTTCTATTCATCCCACCCCTGCCCCTAACCTCCAACTGCTGCCCACACACCCCACAATGAGCACTGAACAGTTTAAATACCTTTGTTTACTTCTCTCTCACAATCAGTTTATGGCAAATTACCCCTTCTTATCCAGCTAGATCAGAGCGGGGTCACCTATTAATGACGTATGAATATCCAAATCACAAGCTTCAAACCACTGGAGAAACAAGCACAGACAACATAGGGAGATCCCGTTCCCAAATCTCAAAGTGACCACATAAAAATAAAATTTCTGACTGTAGGCATAACATGCAGCTTTACCTACAAAAGTTCTATCAGACATGTCCCACTGACCCAGGTCCCGCCAGGCACTGTGGACTCCAAACCTTCCACCCCCGATCCTCCACCCTCTCAAAGTCTCATCTTTTGAGACCAGGGCAATAGGGTGACAGCAGGAACAGTCAGCCTGACCTCCGTGGTACACTGGCTTGAGTGTTACTCAAGTCACCCAGCAGGGTCAACTCCCCAAGCTCTAGCTTCTGTGTCCAGTTGATTTAAAAATGGGCTAGAGTAGGCTTAGGTGTCACACTGAGTGGTGAAGGAACTGTCAGACATTTGCTTCCTCCATACTCACCAAGGGTAACCTGGCTTAGACCTTATTTAAAGTTTAGTTAAGTGCTGTTTAAAATTGTTCAGATTAAAGACCTACATAATTAGAATACTTGCCCCAACTTGAGATCTCTCTTGGCTGGGGGTTCACATTAAAGATTTGCCAACTATTGGGGAGACATCCCGTACCTTTACTAAAAACACTTGTATTTGGTCGAGTCGTGTTTTATCTGTGCTTCTAAATTGTACAATCTTTTCTGCATGCAGTAAATGCAGAAGTTGCCTGGAAAGTGCCTGTCCCCTACACACAGTGTAGGGACAGTGAGTTGAGGGTGGTTAGTCATAGTGACAGAGCCTGGGTCCACGCTGCTGCTCCAATACCTGCAAAATGCATACTGTTCATGCTATCAGAGCTTGGATACATATTGACTCTTACCCAAAGAAAAGGGAAATCTATTATTTAAGAATCTCTTTATATTGGATTTTGCCTGTATATAAAAGTTTAACAATTACTGGTAATTGTGGAATTTTATTGAAAACTGCAATTGAATTTTATTTAACTGAGCATTAATTAATTGGTATATAGGCCGTATAAATAAACTTATCTCTTTCAATATTCTCTTTCAGACCTGAAGATGTTAAACGAGTCATGTGAAATTGCTAAAATGAAAACTATACTCTATGTCTGAGTAATAAGAATCCATGCAGTATGAATTTTGATGTTCATTTTTTAATTTTAATTTGTTTTATGTATTTATTTTTGAACACTTGAAATCAAACCCAGGGCCTAAAATATAGGCAAGTGGCTACACTGAGCTACACCCTAACCCACTGAAAACTAAAATTCATTTTAACAAAAAAAGAACAAAACAAAGCTGGGCCATAATGGTGCATGCCTTCAACCCCAGCACTGGGTGGCAGAGGCCTGCAGCCAGCCTGGTCCACAGAGTGAGTTCCAGAACAGTCAGGGCTACACAGAAAAACCCTGTCTTAAAAAACAAGCAAATAAACACACAAACAAGATGAAAACAAAAGCAATAAAATACTAACATAATCCACAAGGTAACTATTTACCAAAGATGAGACTTGTGAACAATGACAAATTATTGTTCCATGCACATTTGTAAATCACAGAAGAAAAACATACACTCTATTAGTTCACACCTAGTCCAAATTAAATTTCTTCTTGGCTTTAAAAAAAATCAGTCTTCAGATGTAGGTGCTTTTAGTTATCTTTATTTTTTGATTTTGTATTTTTCACACAAGATATTTTGTCATATTCTCTCCCTTCCCCCACTCCTCTCATATCCTTCCCCTCCGCACTCTCCCTGTTTCACAGTTTTCTTTCTTTCTCCCCCACCCCCCTTCCTCCAGAAGGCATTCTCCGAGTAGTCCTGGCTGTCCTGGGACTAGCTCTGCAGACCAGGCTAGCCTCAAACCCAGAGATCTACCTGTCTCTGCTTCCTGAGTGCCGGGATTACAGATGTGTGCCACCACCACCTGGCCACTATGTTCTTCTAAGCATATGAGCCTGCTAATATTTTTTTTTAATTTTTTAAAAAAAACATGTGTATGGAGGTTTCGCTTGCATGTATGCCTGTGCATTGCATGTGTGCTGTGTCTTCAAGAGGCCAGAGGAGGGGGTTGGGTCTCATGAAACTGGAGTAAACGCTGGTTGTTAGCCACCATATGGCAGCTGGGCATCATCAATGCTCTTAAGCCATAGAGCCATCTCTATTGTCCCATTTGTATCTGTTTTCCAATAACTACTGTAGCTCCCTCTTGCCAGTCACTCCTCCCTCCAAGACTCAACCTAACATAACCAGGCTAAGAGAACCCAGGGGCAACTGTTCCACCAACTGATGACCTCAGAGCTGAGCCAGCTCAGTACATAGGAACTAGAAAAGCAAGCTCTTTCATAGCAACCAAACTGTTTCATCTCTCACCCCACCAAGGAATCACTGCAGGATAGAACCAGGTCAAGATACTTGGATGGCTACTCAGCCTTTCGAATACCAAATGTAATATACTCAAACCAATGTAAAATAGATGTTGTCATCTAAAGGGTATCTTGTTTATAAGAAGGTATTCCTACATAATATAAAATTAAAATCGCTTCAGTTCTACCTCTAATTGGCTCCAATGACACTTGCCCTGTGGAGTTTAATATATTCAGTCTTGTTCCCTATAATTTAACAGCCTATTCTCTTTATCTAACATAACATTGTCCCTTGTGAAAATTTCACACATTAATCCCCAAGTGGCTGCCTAATATTCTAGTATATGGCAATAATTATCTAGGCAGGTAAAGGTTTACTAGTTCTTGGACACTGTGATCATTACTTGATTTCAAGACATTATTAATAACCTCATTGTGTGAAATTACCCAACAACCTTCAGCAAGCCAGAAGTGTCACTAAATCCACAGCGTTCCAGCAAACACATTTAAGAAAGGAAGTACCATCCAATGTTCCCAGTGATGGTGGTATCTTTTGATCTTAAAACGTGTACCTTAAATTGGATCACTAAAGTTTGATGGTCTTGGTGGTTTGAGATAATGACAGTGATATTTGACTGGGTGCTAAATTTCAAAGTATCTTAGTCATAACTGTAATTTTAGCAGAGTCACAGTGGATGTTTGAAGTGAGTCAGACGGACCTGAGACTCAGCAAAAATCACAAAAACCAGGCAGTGAGTGGTGCAGGCCTGTAACTATGTGACAGGGAAGCAGAGACAGGGAGATCATGAGTTTGAGGCCAGCCTTGGCACTATAACAGATTCCTGTCTCAAAACTAAGAGCAAACAAAAATGAACAAACGAACCCCTTACAGACTGAGTTTATATACCCGATGTCTTGGAAATGAATTCTCATTGGCCTTCCATGAGCCTCTGCATGTTCATCCTGTTTACTTTCTGAACCCTGCCTTTGGGTTTAACTTAAAATTAAGGGCCTGTGGGGGTTGCCTTTAATCCTAGCACTTGGGAGACAGAGGCAGGCAGGTCTCTGTGAGTTTCAGTGACTTGGTCTACTTAGTGAGTTCTAAGCCAGCCAGAGCCAGGGTTACAGGGTTAGTCTCTGTCTCCAAAGCAAAGCAATAAAATAAAATAAATAAAAATTTTATGTTTTAACCAGTTGAAAACTTAATTTAGAGATGGGGTTACCCACTCCACCACTAAGGGATTCCCCCATACTTTAACCTTAGGCTGTACCTTGTGCAATATTGTATCAGTCATGCCTTCTCTGTGGGTCCAGAGCAATCAAGGGTCCCCACCCTCAGGGCTCCAAAATGGACAGAACACAATGTGTCCATGTGTCAGGTCTTTGTCTTGGATGTTCTAAAGCTGCACAGGCAGCCTACGGCCTTCTACATCTTGCTGTTTGCTGTACTGGGCTCGCCAGTTGGTACGTGGGCCTCTGGACCAACAACTCAGTGCTATGCAACAGTCACTGGACTGTCTATTTTCTGTCTGTGCCTGGTGCAGCTTCTGAACAGTGCTGCAATAGGCTGCCTCTCTCCTTGTAATACACTGGCTACTTTGTATATCTCTGCAAACTTGATCGCATCCTCCTTTTGACCCCTCGGGGTTACTCAAAAGGTTATTCTTCTTTATCTTGAGTAATTCCTGGAGTTTGCCTAAAGGGCATCCTGGAAAGTTTGGAGATGAATCTCCAGGTTCAGAGAGAACCACAGCTGTCATCAAGTCAACTGTTGTACAACCCCGGAGCACCAGGGAAGTCAGGGTTGGTCACTGAATGAGCCAGCTGAACATAACTTCTGTATCTGTGATGGTCTGAATGTTTACATACCCCAGCTGGTGTGTTTATACATGGACCCCAGGGCAGCTGTGTTTGGAAAGAAGGTCTCTAAAGAAGTAATTTAGGGTAAAGGAGGTCACAAGGGCAGCCCCTTGATCCAGTAGGTCTGGTGTCCTCATAAGAGACAGAAGTTGGCTCTTTCTCTGTGTGCACAGTAAGGAAAGCCCATGAGGACACAGTGAAGAAGACTGTCCTCTGCAAGCCAGTATCCTGAAGCTCAACTGTCTCAGAACTTCAAACTTGTTCTTCCAGAACTGAGAAAATACATTTCCACTGTTTAGTCTGTTCACTGTGTTATGAGAGCCAAGCAGGCCAAGAGCGGGAGGGATTCTACGAGGAATGTGGAACAGACACTGTTTACCACCCTTCTTCTCTCCTAACATCTGAAAAGCTAGTATCAATAAAGTATAATTCTAACTTCATGCCATTCACCCACACAGTAAACAATGATATGACCTGATATTTGTTGTGCAAACAACATAGTTGATTTTAGAACATGTTCATCATCTCAAAGAAACCCTGCAGCTCCATATCCACTTCCTACCTCATCCTCAGGTCCTAAGCAACCACTAACCCCCTTTCTGTCCAACGAGACTTGCCTGTCTGCACATTCATCCGTTCACCCAGTGATGGACACCTGGGCTTTCGAATTTTCACTGCTGTGGATAATGGTGCTGTACACAAGTTTCTGGATGGACATTCTGTTTTCTTGAGTCTATACCTTGGAGTGACAGCTATAATACAATACAATACAATACAATACAATACAATACAATACAATACAATACAATATATATAATAATATAATATAATCATATTGAACTTTCCGAGATAGCCTCACCAGCAGTTTATGACAACTCCAATTCCTCCCCATATTCACCAACACTTGTTATTGCCTGATCTTATGAAAACGATCGCCCCAGTGGAGGACAGGTGGAATTGAACTGTGGCCGATCCCACCTCCCTCCTGAACGGTGGTGTTGAGTATTTCTAATGTTTTTTGGCCATTTTCCCTCCTTTGAAAGAATGTTAGGAATATACTCAATGTCTGTTATATGCCAGGTGCTCAGAATTAAAAAAAAACTAGCTCTTTATAACACTTGGACTCCAGTTCCTCCTGCCTCCATCTCTCAAGGGCTATGATCACATATATGCCACCACGCCCAATTTTATACCATGCTTTATGTAATTTATGTTTAGTTAGAAACTGTTCTCCATTCACCTTCTTTCCACTTTGAAGTGTCTGGAGAACAGCTATGGTTAACTATGGTAATTTCATTTCTAGAAGTAAACCAACTTCTCACTCTAGATGCTTGACTGTTCTGCCCTAGTGACCCCAGTAATGGCCAGCCAGGAAAGATGTATATTGATTACTTGATAATTTTTTAAATGATGCTCTAATCTGATGTTTCTCAACCTCTGGGTCACGATCCTGTCAAACAAGCCTTTCACAGGTGTCATCTAAGACCACTGGAAAGCAGATACTTATGATTCATAAAAGTAGCAAAATTAGTTATGAAGTAGTAATGAAATAATTTTATGGTCGGGGGTCACCACATCTTGAAGAACTGCATTAAAGGGTCACAGCATTAGGAAGGTTGAGAACTACTGCTCTAGTCCCTAGCACTGCACTGTTGCTGACCTTCTGTGACCGCTTGCTAGCTGTTGGATTCCATTTAGTGACTGACCAGTGGGAGCTACAGTTCAGCCCTCAGCGGCTGGCACTCCAGTCTTTACTAAGGCTCTGCCAGACAGGCAGGAAGGGCACCTGAACACTCAAACCAGTCTGCCACCCCTTCCTGAGCAACAGCAAACTCAGGCACTGACACAATCCATTCATCCTGAAATTGGTCACAGCTTCTCAGTGGCAGCTGCTTCTTCCTTCTCCGTCTTCAGGATCTTGGTAGACATCAGGCATGGCCTCCCACATTGCTTACGGGCCCATCGTCATCAGACCCATCGAGGGAGCTCGTTTGCTGCATGAAAATAGCACTGTCCAGTACAGAGGAGAATCTGTTACACAGAGCAGTGGTAGGTTGACAGGAAACGCCTCTGGGGATAGGCTTGTGGTCAGCCCTGGTATCCATCACCTCGAGAAGCGGTTCTTGGAAAGGCTCCTTGGATCCAGTTAGTGAAGGTCCCAGGAATGAAGCTGCCCTATGGCAGCAGCAAACCTCAGCACAGGCCACACTGATACCAGCAGCGATTTAAAGCTGACTCGGCTCTACCAGCTAGCAGCAGCTTTCCCCATGTTGTGATTTGAATATGCCTGGCCCATGGGAAGTGGCACAGTTAGGAAGTGTGGCCTTGTTAGAGGAAAACTGTCACTGTGGGGGTGGGCTTTGAGGTTCTTATGCTCAGGCTCCGCCCAGTGCAGATGAGACCTTCCTTCTAGATACCTGCAGAGGGGAGTCCGGTCCTGGTTGATTTTTGATCTAGATGTAGAACTCTCAGCTCCTTCTCCAGCACCATGTCTTTCAGTGTGTTGCCATGCTCTCTGCCATGCTGATAATGGACTGAACCTCTGAAATTGTAAGGCAGCCCCAAGGAAATGTTATCTTTTATAAGAGTTGCCTTGGTCATGGTGTCTCTTCACAGCAATGAAACCCTAAGACACTCAGGTCCTCTCACATTTGTGATGTACACACCTGTTGGGTTGTAGTGTGCGTGTGGGTCCCATTGTATTGAATTGTGGGTTTCACATATGCCCCCCAAGGTGCTAGGGCCACAGCTCAGAGAGGCAGAGGCGTGGGAAGTTGACTGTGTTCATCCCACGCTAGCGCCAGGTGGATGTCGGGCTATGCAAAGCTGCGGGCTCCATTCGGGGTGGAAGAACACAGTCTGAGGTCCAGCATGGAGCCAGAGCTCTTGGGTTGGGGGTCCCTGGGCCAAAAGGTGGCCGGGAACCAGTTGGTTCTCAGGTGCTGCTGAAAGACTGAGACCAAAGTGGGGACATACACAGGCTGGTGGCCCACAGCCAAAAGGGAGACTGGGAGGAATGAGGATCTTTGTTATGGTGACTCGCTTGGCTGGGTGATGGCTGGCTTGGCTTGCTTGCTCGGGTTGCTGGGCCTAAGTAGCTGAGAATGTGGAGAGGTCATCAGTGGGAGATTAGAAGGTGGCTCGGTAGTTGAAAAGCTTCTCCACTGTTGCCCACGGCGGGTTCCAAAGAGAAGTAGGCTATGGTCTTAAGAAATTTATTGTCAGCCGGGCCGTTGGTGGCGCACGCCTTTAATCCCAGCACTTGGGAGGCAGAGGCAGGCGAATTTCTGAGTTCGAGGCCAGCCTGGTCTACAGAGTGAGTTCCAGGACAGCCCGGGCTACACAGAGAAACCCTGTCTCGAAAGACCAAAAAAAAAAAAAAAAAAAAAAAGAAATTTATTGTCATGGCGAAAAATGGATGAAATTATATCCCAGTATTTTCAGGGTGGGCCTGAGGTTAAATACCATTTGCAAGGAGGGTCTGGGAAGGAATGTTTAATTGGCTATGCCCCTCTGGCCTTTAGGTGTCTCATTAATATGGTGATCTGAGGCTCTGTGGCCTGTAGTCATGGCCTCTATCTGTGGAGGGGCCTGTGGAGGTGTTGTCCTACATGTCTGGAGGACCCCACTCTATAGAGGTCTTTGGCCTCGTGTCAGGAGCCTGAAGTCTGGGAGCGTGGCAAAATGCGTGCCGTCCCTTAGGATCACCTGGGGTCTCTGGTGATTTCTACCCAGCGCTCGACCAGAAACCATGCTGTCCTTTCACGGTCCTACACACACCATTACTTTTCCTTCAGTAGATGTGCAAGTGCACATGTGTGCAAGAGCTCCACATCTATGTGTGGAGAGCAGGGTTGTACAAGTGGTTTTCCTGTCACATAGAATTTAATGCCAGACACGGAGGGAGTTTCCCTTTATGTAGGGAACCAAGAACAACTTCATATGGGGCCATCCATGGCCAGTGAGAAAAGCTAAACTTTTTTTCCCCCTTGACAGGGTCTCAGTATATAAACCAGATGACCAGCCTGGCCTCGAAACCAGAGATCTGCCGACTTCTGCCTCACAAGTGCTAGTGTTAAAGGCATGCACCACCATGCTCTGCTATACTACTTTTTTAATGGGCAAATTATTGCAGATTTGCATATGAATTTGACTTGTTGCAAGCTAGGAAGTCTGAACACTACCTCTCTCACCAGGCTGCATCCTAAGCCCAGACTCAGGTTTGGGTTCATTTGACAAGTGCACTTATCTGTAGGTAAGACATCTGCTTCACTCCCGAGTTTTCATAGTGGGTCAGCTTATGAACAACCTACCAGGTGCCCAGTGAGTGGCTACCACTGCATACTATGGAGACAGATGAGGCAGAGGTGCCTGCCCGAGTCAGTGAGGAGTTTGTCCAATGTCAGCTCCTCATATGCTGACCTTTCTCTCCTGAGTTTGTGTTCAGAGAGATGAGAGGGAAGACCTAGGTCCCTCCACACTGCCAGAGAAGAAACGAGGAAACTGACGTAGATGAGGAGACTTGTACTGGGTGGAATGAGGACCCGGCCTCCTTAGGAAGCATGACACAGACAGAATCTGAGGAAGGGTGAACAGCTACTCGCTGTGGGAAGCTCCAATCACTATTTTTATAGTGTTTTTTTTTTTTTTTGCTCAGCAGACTGGCCTCGACAGAAGCAGGAGTGCATCACACCTGGATTAAAGTGCTATTTTATATGTGGAGTAAGATTAAGACTGGATCCTCTTATGGGTTATGTCGTCCCAAATTAATATGTTGATGTTTTAAGCCCAGAATCTCAGACCATGACCTTATTTGGAGTGATTATCATATGTAATCGGTTAAGATGAGGTTGTACAGAAGTGAGGTGGGCCCCTCAGGCAACGTGACTGGTGTTTTTATAAGTAGGGGATATTCTGAGAATGACATATACATGAGACACACAACACATGATATACACAACTCATAAAGGAAATGGCAAAGACTGGGATAACGTGTCCTCAATCCAAGGTTCACCAAGGACTGCCAATAACCTGAAAGCCAAGGGGCTTCTGCAGACGGCCCACAGCCGCCTCAGGCTCACATCTGAACTACCATCTGGGGTAGTGTGCTTGACAGCTCTAGCCACTACTTGAAGATGCAAACCTCACAGCCTCACGGGACAAACCCTGACTTCACCCCGAGAGCGAAGACATTTACAATCAATAAAGCACACGGCAGATTCCAACTGTTCTTCACCATGTTTATTTGCTTCAGGTGGTTAAGGCCCTGTATCCCTCATCTCAAGGATCCTCCAGCTCCACAGCAATCATCTGCTGCAAGCCCTTTCCAGAGGCCATGAGAGCAGAGTATCTCTACATGGAAGAGGCTCCCAGTGTCCTTTGCACAGCCTGAGGGAAGTACTCAGTATCTGTACTTTGTAGAATAGTCCTTGGGAGACACCACCAGACCCCGGCCTTTGCGGGCACCACGGTACACGGTCTCTATGATGTCAACCATTTCTTGCTTATCTTCCATGGCCCAGTTGATCTTGTTGTTGTTGCCAGTGCCCAAATCAATCATGATATGTTTGTTTCTGAAAGAGAAGAGAGGAGCATGCTTACACAGAGAACCCCAAGCATGCCTGTTCTCTCTGCTGCTCTAAGCACCTGTAATGTCATTTAAGGGCAATGCCATCCAAAGAGATCGCAGTTCAAGACAAAATAAAGACAAACACTAAATATCATTTTCTAGAATGCAACGCGGCAGCCACACACTCTTTCTGTATTCTTTGTTATTTTCTGTGCATTCTCTCTCTTCTCTCTCTCTCTCTCTCTCTCTCTCTCTCTCTCACCACACACACACACACACATTTAGTTCTTTTGAGACAGGGTCTCTCTACATAGCTCTGACTGTTATCCTGGAACTCACTATGTAGATAGGGCTGGCCTCAAAACTCAGAGATCCCATTGTCTCTGCCTCCTGAGTGCTGGACTGACGGCAAGCACCACTGTGTCCTGCAACTGTGCACTCATACCTAGGACTGTAAAGGCCAAAAACAGTTGTACCATTTGGAAAGTTTTCCTGGGAAGTGCTCTAATCTTCTTGAAAAAGCATGTGTAACCTTCTCATGTTTTGCTCACAGGGACTTGGTACAGATTTACTAAAGGCTTTGTAACCGTGAATTGAGAATGATGGCTTTGCCCATCCTGGCATGCTGTGACAGAGAAGCAAACAACCCTTAGTCACTTGTCCTTCAGAGGATAGGCCTTTTTCCCACCTAGGAACCTATATTTGCACTTTCTGAATAAAGATGTTAACCCCTGCTGCACTTGCATGAATCTTCTCAAGTTTCTAAAGCTGTGTTTCTATCAGTCTAACTTTGCACTCCTATGGATCACACACTGGCTTCCCGGTTCCACTGGTTCCGAGAGCAGTGAGGTGGTCAGTCTGACATGATGTCTGTGTCACACATTCGCTCCCAGGGTAGCATTCCACGTCCTCAGTTAGCCCAGGAATGAGGTGGACACCCACATCTCCTCCCACCCACATGCAGAGCAGCCCTGCTGGGCTCCATGGCTTACCTTCTTTGTGAGCACACTGGGCATGACTAGCCCTTTATATACCTGGGAGCCCTGTGTGATTCAGACAGGCTTCAGTCAGTTGTATCTCTGCAAAGGTGTTTGTAAAGAGGAGCCTGGTTTCTCTTATTCTGTCCCAGTCCTAAGAGTAAAACCTGTACGTACCAACACTGCTCCCTGCAACCTCCTTCCACGCTCATCACTGTATCTCTAAGATGGCCCCTCTGTCCCACGGGAAGTGAGGGCCTTGTTTCTCACAAAGAGGGACGGGGACTTTGGCTTCACATTGAGAACTACTGTGGCCTACAGTTGTATGGAAAGCAGAACTTGTTAGCGATGAGCTTGTTTTTTAGCAGAAGAGATGTCCAACCAAGGAAGTGCTGCCTGCTTTCTTACTGTCAGTAAAAGGAGCAGAGATGACTGGGCACAAGACCGTTAGTGAGATTAAATTCCCAACTTCTCCAGATAATGAGATGCAGAAGGCCTGCAAGGATCACAGGCCAGAGCACTCAGACATAGGGGATAAGGTGGGCGTGTCTCCCAAGGGTGAGCGGCCCTCCCAACCTCTAGGAGGCTTCTGAACTGGGAACATCATTTCCTACTGCTCATCAGGACTCACCCAGTGGCAGATAGCTCCTGTTTAACTCATACCCTCAAACTGTGAAGGACAGAGAGGACTGTGGAGAGAAGAGAATGTCTCCCCGGCCCCCAACCCCCCACTGTGGCTGAAAGAGGCAGATCAACTGTTCAGCTACAAACATCAGTCATGAAGGGGACTTGGTTAGATCACTTCCCAGAGGAAGCACACCAGGAGGGTAACACCAAGCCTTATTAGTTTGTCTGGCCCTGGAGGTGTGTGTGTGTACAGGTGTAAGGGTGTAGGGGGTGGAAAGGGGAAGAGGTCCCTGTTTCTGTCCAATCCCTCTGAGCTACAACTGCTGGAGGAGTCGTCACTTATGTCTTCAGCCTCACAGGGAACGACTTCACGGGAAGGGGTCCCTCTGAAGACGTCAGACCATGCTGACTGGATGGTCTGGACAGTGAGGACTGTGAATTGCTGGTTCCAGGAGTGGGACTTCAAGTGTCTTTGGAAACCTTGGAGAGGGTCCTGGTTTACTTAAGGTTAGGCTTATCTCAAGGAGTAACAGACAAAATCCTAAAATACCTGTGACCACTGCTTAGACCACTGCTGTGACCACTGCTTGTGACCACTGTTGTGACCACTGCTGAGACCACTGCTGAGACTACCGCTGTGACCACTGCTGAGACTACTGCTGTGACCACTGCTGTAACCACTGCTGAGACCACTGCTGAGACTACCGCTGTGACCACTGCTGAGACCACTGCTGTGACCACTGCTGAGACCACTGCTGTGACCACTGCTGAGACCACTGCGGAGACTACCGCTGTGACCACTGCTGAGACCACTGCTGTGACCACTGCTGAGACCACTGCTGTGACCACTGCTGAGACTACTGCTGAGACCACTGGTGTGACCACTGCTGTGATACAGCACAGGACATTTCCAGACATGAGTCAAGCTCCTCAGCAGCTGGCTTTAAAAAGGAGATTATCGTGGATTACCCAAACTCACACTAACCTAGGTCTCCCTCTAAGAGGGAGAACTAGAAGTCAGAGGATTGTGTAAAATGGACTCACTATGCCACACAATGGATGCTGCCTCACTCAGGCAGAGGAGCCTTAAAGAGCCTTAAAGTTGCGCCCACCAACAGCAGCAAGAATAAAAGCCTCAGATACCCAAATGGGACTGCAGACAACTACTCATCCTGGGAGACCCTGCTTATCTTGGCCCCAGAGCTGTGAGCTCACAAATGACAGCCAATTTACACTGCTAAGTCTGTGTAGAAGATCAAACACACAACCCTGCTTATTAATTTGGACTCTATTTTGGGAGTTCTATGACTACATACCAACTTCTTTAGTAATTACAGGAAAAACTTTGATGAGCAGGGCCAGTTTCACATGGAAATGTCTTTCCAAATCTCCATCGGAATGATGGAGCTGATGAAACAACCTTGACGTGTACACAGCAAAGCAGCTAAGTTCAGGTTTTCTTCTTGGAGTTTTTCAAAGGATACCACATAAAGTCATTGATAATATCTAGCAAGTGAAGTTGTATTTTAAAAGCTTTGTTCATCAGCAGATTTTATTTGAAGGCATCTTAAATGCCAGAAGGAATGTCTTCCATTTAATTATACTTCACACCAGTTTCTGGACAGTGTTGCAAGAGTTCTTTGCTATTGAGTTAATGTTAAACTGGAATTGGTACTTTACAACTATTTAAAAGATTCACACTGACTGCCTTGTAAAACTGCACAAGTGACTTCCTCCTAACACGGGGATCTGTCCCATCGAGCTCCCAGACCAGCGGCACCCCACGTACACTGCAGCTCTGGACACAGACCTGAAGAAGAACATGACAGTGCAAGGGTCGTACAGCTCGTACATCTTGTTGAAGTCAGGCACTTCTGTAATGTCCACAAGATAAATAACTGCAAAATTCTTAACCTGGAAAGAGATTGGAAAGACTTAAATAAGAGGTCAAATTGGCTTTCATTTTATAAAAGTAAATTAAAGCAAAAACAAGACTGTGGAACTGGGCATTTTTTCAAACCAGTTACTAAATATTTGTCCCACAGAGCTGACAAAGGAAAACTACATGGTCCTACCACAGTTCTGACCCATGCTACTTACAGCTCTCTCTGACATTTCGAAGTCACTTAAGAACTAAACTTGTCTCAGGCACCAAGTTATTAAAGTCCTGCAGGAAATGCCCACAGCCCTCCCACCCACCTATCATGAGCCATTTTTGTAAGTTTGTATAAGTTTGTGCTTTGACAATTACTCATTCCATATCAAACCAAACCATCCGCTCTCCCACACGTGCTTGTTTCTATGCCTGCAAACACTAATAGTTATTATTCCGCATGCTAAACTTTCTACAATTTTTTAGAATTTTCTATAATTTTCAAGTCCAAATTTATCAGTTTAGAAATTTTTTTAAAAGACTAAAAGCACCCTAAACCCCATTAATATTTTTGCTTAATTCCCCCTACCTTTTCCTAGCTATAGTCTAAAAGACGTTAACAAAAAGTGGTCATGCTGTGTTCTGCTTCCATTACAGGCATTCCTGTCCACCGAAGACTGCACTTTAACTGCCTGTTACTCATCAGATGGCTACGCCATGTTGGAGTACTCTTTGCTTATTTCCTTGCTGAGTTCCTAAAAGCATCAATAATTCCACTATGCACACTGACTTTAACTTTATGTATATACTTCCTAAGGATAGACCTTAAAAAAGCCTTAGACACAGAGTGTGGTGTGTCCCTTAAAAATGCTCTGTGCACTGTATAAAGGCATGACTTAGACATGTCGTATGCCCCAAGAGTCTTAACTCCTAACCCCAACTGAGAAGCAACTCTAAGAAGGCCACTACAGATGAAGTCAGTCTGGGTCCACATGAGGTTAGGGCTAGGAGGTGGGTCCCAAATCCACAACTGCTCTCCATTTATAGGGACAAGGCCACATGACAGCCACTGGGAAACATGGAAATGTGTATACAAGCTGAAGACACCAGCAATAGCTTGCCAGCACCAGGAGCAACCAACCAACAAACCATCCAATCTATTTCCTACTTTCCATTCTTCCTTTAAGATTAAATGTATTACCATGGGTATGTGTGTAGGTGCAGGAGTATGCCCAGCATGCATAAGGATGGAGGGGAACTTTAGGAGACAGTTTTCTCCTTTCACCATGGAGATGTTCCAAGGACTGAATTCAGGTTATCAGGCTTATGTGGCAAATACTTTTACGGTCTTGCTATACGCCCACCCTCCTTATTCCTTGACATATTACCTCAATTTATATTCAAGAGAACCTTAGGAGGTTGTCCTGAGACAGTAAGTCACTAGCTGGCACAGATCATACAAGAACATATCTCCAAGCCTGACCCCATGTTCTTACCTAAGTAGTTTTAGTATCCCTGAGGTGTCAATACTGTTGACTTGGTATCACTTTCCTTAGCTGAAAACTAAAGATTGCACAACACTAAGGGCTCTTGTCATCAAGCTGACAACTTCAAGGCTACATGACAAAGGGAATCAACTATGGTGCTTGTGCACACACATACAGCCTGTTTGTTTTGGGTTTGTTTGAGATAGCCCAGGATGACCTCTTATCTGCTCTGTAGTCCAAGGGGATCTTGAGTTGTGATCCTTCTGCTTCTGAGCACTGGGATTTGGGATTCCAGGTGTGGACAGACCTTGCTGGGCTTTTAATACGTCAATGCTTTTTTTCCCCTTTTCAGCACTGGATGGAATCCAGGGCCTCATGCCTACTAGGTAAGCAGATTACCATGGAACTTAATCTCTGGCTTCTTGTATTTCTAAATAGGGTCTCATTAAATTTCCCTGACTGGCCTTGAACTCATGTTATAGCCCAGTCACGCCCTGAACTTGTGGTCCTCTTGTTCCAGCCCCCCCCAAATTCTGAAATAGCAGGCATCTGCCATTACACCCAATTCCTTTACTTCTTAATGGCTAATATTCTTAAAACCTACCAGCTGAGCTGGGCATAGTACTTATTAGTGAGAGTGTTTGCTACATGTGCAAAGTCCTAGGTTCAATCCCCAGTGTGTTCCCCCACCAAGCTACCTACAAAAAAAACAAAACACCACCACCAAAAAACAAACAAACCAAATTCTCACCTTATATGTAGGCCAGTGGAGCACTTGCCTAGCATTTGCAATGCCCTGGATTAGATTCCAGAACCTCAAAAACAATAAAACCCAACCCAGAAATCCAGTTTAGTAACTTAGTTCATGGTGAGTAACCTATCACCTGGAATCTGCTACCAATGGGACAGCACAAAGGTGAGCTCGAGAGTGCTCCAATGACAATGTAACAGGCACTGGCTGCACTCTATTGCTGGGAATATTCCAAAAGTCAGCAAGGAAATTAAATCATAAAGTGACAGTTTATACTTAACAAGGACTCTACCTGTCTTCAGATTAAGATCTTAGCTGTGGTACATGGTACATGGCATGTATGTGCTCCATTGTCTACATGCTGTGTACATCACGGTGCATGAAGGATGTGTGCATTACCATCGGGACATCATGGGGACGAGGGATGTGTGCTTTGTTTATATTCACTCTAGAAACCATTAACAATGCCCTCTCTCGTGTCACACACATCTTATTTGGATCTCAGTTCACTGACAGATATTTCTGAA
The DNA here is from genome assembly GCA_021653895.1 of Mastomys natalensis. Taxonomy (NCBI): domain Eukaryota; kingdom Metazoa; phylum Chordata; class Mammalia; order Rodentia; family Muridae; genus Mastomys; species Mastomys natalensis. Next base: position 299,621 of record JAJTUV010000162.1, on the reverse strand, counting down.
ACTCTGCTTTCCCATTGTATCCATGCGGAAATCATTAGCCAGGTCACCAGGGCCTGGCTTCCTTAGTAAACACATTCCATTCTGGTATTATTTAAAAACTAGCTCACTACAGAAGTTGAGGGCACGGAATCATCTGATTAGGAGCAGAGGCTGTGTTCCATTTTCTGTTCAACTTATCCAGGATCATACAGTTACGTACCAACTGCACAACCATTTAAATACCAGAGAGAACACCTCAATAAACACTAACCTGCTTGAAGACACAAATGTGTCTCCTGTCTTCAAGCTTTATCTGACCCATCATCATTAGACAAAGACTCCAAGTCAAACACACATACTATAAGGACTTACATTAACATTTCAGGGCAGATTGGCTCAAAGTGTCTAAGAACCTACCACATACAAGGAACTTCTTGATCATGAATTCTAATTCTCTCAATAGTCTGAGACTTGTCAGTGTTTCACATAGAATTTAGGTTTCAAAGCCCAGAGGAAACAGAACTGAAACTGTAGCCAGGTCTGCCCCAGATGCCTCTGGATGAGAATTCCTGAGCCAGTCATGAAGAAACTGTTCTGCCTGAGGTGCAGGGTGGAAGCCATTCAGTAAAGAGAGCTCCACCTCTAAAGACAGACAGATATAGCTGGGCCGTGGCATCAACTTCAATCCCAGCACTGGGAGCCAGAGGCAGCCTGGTCTACAAAGTTCCAGGGGTAGGTTATGCAAGGAAACCCCATCTCAAAACAAAAGACAGACACAAGACAGCAGTCAAATCCCATTAGCTAGCTTCTGCATGAGAAAGCAGAATCAGGAATGTCTTCTTGTAGCGCCTATTTACAAGACCCTAAACACAGGCCAGTCTTGATAGGCGTCTGAGAAAGGCGCCTGACTGGCTTTTAGGTACTGATTGGGATGAACCTGAGGCTGGGCTGGGAAGATCACCTCATGGCCACCATCTGCTCCCAACCAGCCCAAGTACAGTGATGCTGGGATCTCAGTGTTAGTGCAGAAGCCCTTTACAGGGGAAAGCATGAGGACTAGTAGTCACAGCACAACAGGAAATGTAGGCTCAGAGACCTACCAGTGACACAGCCAATGTTTAGCCCGTGTGGGGCCCACAGTGCAATCTCAGACACCAAAACCCAATCAATAAGGAGGCACCTGTGTTGCGGTCCCTGAAAAATGAAATCAGACAAAACTGAAAAAAGCTCTGCCTGACTCCTGGGCAAACAGGGGAGAAGTCCCTGGAAGACAAGATAGGAAGAGCCGATTAGGTGGGAAGGGAAGCGCCCAGCAACCTTCTGTTCTGTGATGAAAGGTCATGTGCAGAACAGCTCGGATCTGCTGATCTTCCTAGAGGGTGCTAAGGTGGAAACATCACAAACCAAAGACCCAGTGTCCTGGCAAGAGTTTAGCTAAGACAAGATCTTACCTGGTCGTCCCAGCAGGTCCAGGACTCACTGCGTCGATCAGACTAGCTTGGAACTCAAGATCTGCCTGCCTCTAGCTCCAGAGAGCTGGGATCAAAGGTATGCTGCACCATGGGTTTAATCTGCCCATTTTTAACAGTCTGTCAACATCTTAAGTGTTATAAAGCAGAAACGCTCATTTTATATGCATTATAACCAAGTTAAAATTAAAATAAATTATTAATAATGGAAAGACTAACCTACCTTCTACAGAATTAACTACCAATTCCATGAAAGGTCAGAATGGGGATTATTTTAATTACTTACAACCAATTAGACTCTCCAGTCCCCCACATATAGAAACTGGTAAGAGGAATCATGTCCTCTTAAAAATGAAAACCTAGTCTCCAGCACTTGGAAGGCAGAGGCAGGCGGATTTCTGAGTTCGAGGCCAGCTTGGTCTACAGAGTGAGTTCCAGGACAGCCCGAGCTACACAGAGAAACCCTGTCTCGAAAAAAACCAAAAAAAGAAAAAGAAAAAGAAAACCTCGGCTGTTTTATAACTCTTCAGCTCAACCCGATGCCCTATAAAGTAGAACGTGTTACCTCTGTAGGGGTGCTCTTGAGACTAAACCCAAAGCACTAGGTAAGGACTGACCAATGAATTACCACAAGTAGACTTCTTTCTGTATTTTTATTTTTTCAGGCTAGAGATTGCAATTTAATTTCTGCTTGTCCTTTCATTAGATCTACATATTGTGCTTCGGTATTAGTCCAACATCTATCACCTTCTCCCACGGGAAAGGGAACATTCTTCTTCAAAGAGAGGGAGGGCAGGGCCAGGCAGGGCCTGGGCAGTTTCCACGGAAAGCAAAAGGAGGTAACTTCACCCGATAGGGGCAGAGAGCATGAGAACTAACTTGATGATTCTGCCTACTCCAAGAAAAAAAAAAAAAACCCAGATAAATAATGGCAAAGGCTGAAAGCTGGGGATCTTTTCGAGTTGTCCCCACTTCCTGTTTGGCACTCCAGGCGGAAACCTGCAGGATACACACAATCAGAACAGTACTGAACAGAATCTGATGGCAGCATGAAGAAGCCAAGAAAGGTGCTGCGCCGCAGTCCTCAGGCCTCCTTGACTCCTGCACAGCAGGTTCTGTGTCCAGGTGTGGTTCCATGATCACACAGGTAGGGTATGCAGAGGGTTGCTGCTAAGCTTTGAAAGGAGAGCCATTCAGGTCACCAGGAGATGAGCCCAAAGCAGGGACTGCAGACCAAGGTTCCCAAGAACAATGTGGCTAAAATACAAGGACCTGTAATGCTCAGATAGTCTCTAGGAGGTGGACCCCAAGGTCTGCAAGCTGTCTTGAACGTCAGTACCATCTTTGCTGTCACTGCCACTGTCACCTCCGGTCAGGTTCTCCTGCTGCCCGGCCTCTTCAGAACCAGGAAGTGTACCACCCTGATTCTCCTTGGAACCCAGAACCACGTATCTGCCTTTCTTCAGCACTAGCTGTCGTCTCAGCTCATCCGCCATCTGTGAGAGATCTCGTTTCATAGCATATGCATCCTCTCCATCTGCATAGTATTTGGGCTCTACCTCACTAACTTGGAAGTTCAGGGTGTTGGAATAAAGGTGCAAAGCTGCTCGGTTGCTCTTTCTGACATGCAGGGATACATACTTAGCACTGAAGTTCTCAATCATGGCCCGGGACGCCTGGTCCATCAACTTCTGGGCCAGGCCAAGGCGCCGGTGGGAGCGTTTCACAGCCAGCGAGGTGATATGTCCATGAGGGACATCATCAGGATCCTCTTCCATTTTGGCCAGGACATAACCCACGATCTTCCCATCCTCATCCTCAGCAATGTAGGAGAGCTGGGGCCAAGAGAGGCCATGATAGAAATAGTACTTCATCTGGTAGTTCTCGGGCAGGCAGAGAAGGTTGCAGTGCTGCATGTTCATCAGGTCATCTGGCCGAGCCCGGCGGATGTTCATATTGGCGGCAGATGGGCCTGTCAGACCCCGCAGAATCAGAGAGGATGCCACAGAGCACAAGCGACACCAGCACCGTTTGCCTCGAGGAATTGACACAAAGGTGTATTTCAAAACTCAAGAAACACAGCACTGTCAATACAAATGTATCTCTGAAGAGTATGGATTATCAGATAGTTCTGGATAAACAGCCTTAATGTAACTACATAACCTTAACTTTGTACTCATGCTTTGAGATGCTCTTATCCAACAAGACCTTGCAGTCTTGGCAAAGACTGCAATCCTGGTAAGGATGGGGATACACACAGTGCAGGAGTTAGAGAAGGTACTAGAGCAGCTTCAGACCTCCCTGGCCCTCTTGGATTCTATCTGTACCAGCTGTGTGTGCAAAGCATCTAAAGAGGGCCACCTGGACTCTGGCTCATGCTTCCCTGTAGGTAAGATACAGATCAGCAGCACAGTCCCTCCTGCTACTGTCATCCATTTATCAATTTACACTTCACTAAAATCCCCACCTCTTTTATGTAAAGCTGAGATTAAAGTGGATGTCCACTACTTTTTTCCTCCAATAAGCATTTTGAAAATCTAAAACAAAATGGAAACACACTGCTTTGCCTATGCCCAGCTGATTTATTTCCCACAGCTACGGAACTTTAGAAAGCATGGGCAGCATGCTTTCCAAACAAGACAGTACAATCCTTACTGTCTTCTACAAGACAGGCTCCCTGTTATTCTTTAAAAGCCCTATAAACATTATTGGTCTTGGATAGTTTTCTAAAACTGTCATGTATTTGTATGCACAATGTGTGTATATGTGGAACATACATGTCATCGACTGTGTGGAGGTCAGAAAATCAGAGAACAAATGAGGGAATTGGTTTTCCTTGACTTTGATGTGGAGTCTGTGGCAATGCCTCCATCTGGTGAGCCGTCTCACCAGCCACAATGTTTCTTTCAGAACATACCATCACATTTCAATATATCCCTGAAGACATAAAATGCCATTTGTTAGGGCTTTTAGCCCACAAAAACTGTCTTACCATGTTTGCATGTCACAGTATTAAGGAAATACTGATCTCTAAAAGCACTTTTGTTGAAAAAGTATATTCCTACCCCATGGGTAAAGAGATCACAGGTACATGAAATAATCTTTCTTCAAAGCTGCATGAAATAATTTTACAGAGAACTTACTCAGTAAGCTCTAAATCTAAGTACGTGTGTTCCCTACTTCCTTTCTTCCTTAAGTATTGAACTCAGTAACTCCAGCATCACTGGAGGTGCGCACTGCAGGAGGAAACAGCACGCTGGCTAAAGCAGCATACTTTAGAAGATCAGGGACTCACGTCCAGCCTGAACACACACAACTGTTACTCACTTTACAACAGCTGGGATATCCAAACAGGACTCACACAAGATGAGGGACATCTCCCACTATCTTCCATGTCTGCGGAGGGAGATTTTTAAATAGTTATACTGTTCCTTATACTAAAATCTTAAATTTCTAAATTTATGTTGAATGCTCCCCGGAGTTTCCAAAATTATGAATGTATATTTCACCATTATACTAAGAAAGTAAACAATAGTGATTTTCATGTATTTCAAACGTACATTTTTAATAACTACACTGAAACATAGTATTAAAAGTTTATTAAGGATATGGAAGAGATTGCTCTATGGCTAAAGAGCTTGCAGGACCCAAGTTCAGACCCCCAGAAACCCACATAAATACCAAGAAGACATGATGGCCTACCTTAATTCTAGCCCTAGAAGATGGAAAACAGGGGTGCCTAGAACAAGCTGGCTGGCAAGACTAGGCTCATTGGCAAGCTCTAGTGTTAAGGAAAGACTCTGCCTCCATTGAATAGCGAGGTGAAGAGCAAGCGACTGAGGACGGGCACAGGGCACCTGGCTAGCATGGTAGTACTACAGAGTTATTAAGGGGGAAAGGGGAGCTCGTTAAGAATGCAATCACATTTTTGGACAAAAGAAAATGCAACTTGAAAGACTAAAGGAAATATTGTCAAAGGAGACCAATGAACCCAATACCAAATAGAGCGTATGTCTATTAAGTAGGATGGCAGGTGCTGTCTGCACCTGAACAGCACAGTGAGACAACAAGCACAGGGAAATCTTAAATTCTGTTTAGCTGGGAAACGCCAAGGCCATCCTGACAGGAAACCCTACCTGACACTGCTCAAACCACCTTCAGGTCACAACAGTTAAAAGACAGCTGTCCCCAACTAAAGCAGACTCAACAGTGAGCTTGCTTATAGTGATGCTTCAGTGAATCTCAGTGTTTGCCTTTGTCTGAGGGACCCATGTCTTACTACAGAGAGTTTCTTTGGCATGGTGACTGTGGTTCAGTGGCAGAGTACCTGACTAGAATGCCCAAGACCCTGGCCTCACTTACAGCTCGAGTAAATACAGTGACAATCCTGTAGCAGAATTCATTTCAAAGATAAGAACTACTGTAAGCCAACATTTGTTGGCATTGGTGAGAGGGAAAATAGTTACAGCATTTCTATCATTGTTAACTCCTCTTTAACACAAACTTTCAGGCTAGGCATGGTGGCAAATGCCTTTAAAACTAGCACTGGAAGGTGGAGGCAGAGGCAAGCAAATTTGTCTTCGAGGTCTAAAGACATGTAGACACATGTCTACACAAGTTCCAGGGCTATGTAGGGAGGTCCTGTCTCAAATAAATAAATAAGAAAGAAAAGAATATTCAAATTACTTATGGAATAGTATCATTAAATATTATTGTCTTTGCCATTTGCCCTGTTGTTACAATCATAAAAAACAACTTGGTCATCCTAAAACTGAAGAGGAATTCGCAGAACGAGAATGCAACTCCTAATCACGTAACAGTGATTACACTTCTCTTGTCTGGAAATAAGAACTGCCACCCAGCTTATAAATATGGAGAATTAAGAACATCAGCTCTACCCAAACACTACTTTCTCTTTAACACTTTTTACAAATCAAGTAACTTATAAAGTGCCTGGAGGTTCCTGCCAATCATCCCAGGGCGTGGGGGAGGCAGGGAGAAGGAAATGTTCAAGGTCCCTCTGGGCTACATACACAGTGAATCCTTTTCCCTCTCTCCCCAAAAGGGGCAGGGGGCGCTAAAAAGTTTACCATGGTATTAATCTAAAAGTTCTGCTTCATATGTACAATAAATTCGTTAAGTATCAAGAAAAGGCCAATACTATTAAACTAAGCTACATAAGTAAGCTCCGACACACCCAACAAAGCTTGCAAAATCACTCTGTTCACTACACACACACACACACACACACACACACACACACACACACACACCATAACAGTTTTTGTTTTGGAGACTGGGTCTTATATAGTCCTGACTGGTCTGGAACTCAAAAAGATCAGTCTGCCTCAGCTTCTAGAGTGCTAGGATCAAATGTATAAGCCACTGCACCTGGCCCTAGTCAATTCTTTTAAAACCAAGGTCCACAGTGGTGCCCTGTAATCCCAGAATTCTAAAGTGACTGAGGCATCGAGTTCAAGGTCCGTCTGATTATATACAAGACCTATCTCAGGACAATCCCCTTCCATAAAAGCAAAACCAAAAATTTATCATCACAATCAGTCACTTATTTTTAGAAGGAATATCATAAACTTCTTCAAATTTTAAAAAACTCTAACCATTTCTGGCACAAACCTTCCCCGTACGAGTACATGAATTCTGTCTCTGTGGGTCATTGGTCTGCATGGAACACAGGACTCAGGCTTGAATCTCGAGTCTAAACCGCCCTGCAGGGCCCAGCAGGGCGAGCACTGCACATGCGTTACCTTTTCGGCGATGCTGTACAGAACCTCGTCCATCTTCATGCAAGTGGGGTCCCAGTCGTGTCCGAAGCGAATGACGACCACGCGGTCCTCCTCCGAAAGGATGGCCTGGTCTACCTGCCAGCCATTGTGCAGATGCGGAAGCATGTACGACATCTTGAGCGCGCCTGCGCGGCCGGACGCCGCGAGCTATCTGTGGGTAGAAAGAGCTGAGATCGCGACCCCATCCGGACCCCAAGAACCCGGCCTGCACCCCAGACTCTCTGCCTAGGGCCCCACTGCAAACCCGCAGGCCGCCGCACCCCAAACCTCCACTGTTCGCCCGGGCCCGAGACCCACACAGGGCCTCGGCTCGCACCGGAACCACACCCCCGAATCTCCACCTCCGCAGGGGCCATACACCGGCACCCCCTGCCCCACGGGGCCACACCAGACGACCTCTAACCTCGTGTGAGCCCACGCGGCCCGACCACTAGGTCCTCCACCCAGCACCAGCGCCTCCCGCGCCGTCACGCGCTGACGCTTATCAGCGCTGCTGCGCATGCGCACGCCGTGTCACGCGCATGCGCGGGGAGGACCCGGTCGGCCTCTTGCTCCTCCCCTGATCGCCGCCAAGCAAACTGGGCCTGAGTGGAGCGAGCAGTCCGTAAGTGGTACGAGCTCGCCCTCTTGGTGGCTAGGTACCTCTGCTGAGGGATGCCGGAGTCTAACCCCGGGCCCAGCCTCGTTAGAAAGTGCTCCAAAGCATGGTCGAGACCCAAGCGTCCCCATCTCGTAACGTGCCTAGTGTTGTGGGGTGGTGGTTTGCCTCTATATTTATAATTTTTTATTGTGCTGAGAAATGACAAGTCTTTGACGAAACTTCAGCCATGCTACTGATCTTTTCTGTAGGCCTATTTATGCATTCTTCTGTAAAATATCTTTCAGAGTCACCACCAGACACTCTGGGATATAATCAAGTTTTTGGACCTGTACCTTAACCCAGAGGTCAGACCTTGGCTTCAGCCATTATCCTCCTAATTTCTCTTTCACAGATCCATCCCTCTTCCATAATATTCCACAGTTGGTAGTGGAACTCATTTTTTTTTTTTCCCTACAAGACCATTGTTGCAGTGTTCCTGAACCATCTTTTGTTTCTTTGTTTTTGTTTTTTTTTCGAGACAGGGTTTCTCTGTGTAGCTCTAACTGTCCTGGAACTAACTCTGTAGACCAGGCTGGCCTCGAACTCAGAAATCCGCCTGCCTCTGCCTCCCAAGTGCTGGGATTAAAGGCATGCGCCACCACCGCCCAGCCTGAACCATCTTCTAAGCTATTAGAAGTAGGAATGATTTCCTTTACTATAACTCTATGTGTGTATACATGTGTGTGTGTCTAAGTTTGCCACTTTAACCATTTACTGGCATTAAGTATAAGTATTGTACAACCATCACCACTATCCACCTCCTGATAAAAATTAGAAATTAAAAGGCAGTGGCTGGAGAGAAGACTCCAAAATGGAAAGCATTTGTGGCTCTTCATGAAGACCCAGGTTCTGGGACTAGAGAGTTGGCGCAGCAGTTCCAGAGGACCCGGGTTCAATTCCCAGCACCCACATGGTGGCTGTCTGTAGTTCCAAAATCTAACCCCCTTACACAAACATGCATGCAGGTAAAGCACCAATGCACACAAAACAAGACCCAGATTCGATTTGCAGCACTTGTATGTCAGCAGACAAACGTCCATAACTCCAGTTTAGTCTCAGGGGATTCAGCACACTCTTCTGATCTTTTCCGGCACAAGGCATTAAACAGTGCACCTTCACACTCGTGCAGGCAAAACTTCATACACATAAATCTTTTTTCTCAAGTTCAACTCCATGCTTGTGCTACATAGTATGTTTGAGGCCAGTCAGAAGTATATAAGATCCTGTCTCAAAAATAAATAAAAAGAATTAAAACATATTTTAATAAAAATATTATTTACTGACATATACCATACATATATTCTAAATATCACCCAGGTAGGGTCAGAGAACTGGAACTGAGACTACAATCAAATTCTAGGGAAAAGGTCACTCTAGGAACAAAAAGAAGTAATTGTTTCCCATTTTCTTATCCTGCAGCTTATGGCAATCACCGAACTATAGTCTGCTTTTTTTTTTTTTTTTTGGTTTTTTCGAGACAGGGTTTCTCTGTATAGCCCTGGCTGTCCTGGAACTCACTCTGTAGACCAGGCTGGCCTCGAACTCAGAAATCCACCTGCCTCTGCTCCCAAGTGCTGGGATTAAAGGCGTGCGCCACCACGCCGCTAATTTAGATATTTCAATAAATGGAATTTTATATAGTCCTTCCTAGCTGGTTTATCAAGTCTAGATTTCATTATGTTCTAAATTTTCATACATCAGTATTTCCTCTTAATGCCTTGTAATATTCAGTTACACAGATACACCATTCTATATTATTCTCCACTAGTTCTTTGACATTTATGTTCCTCCCCTTTTATTAAAAAATAGATCCTTTTCTCACAGTCCATATCCTGATTACAGTTTCCTCTCCCTCTATTCTTCCCAGTTTCTCCCTACTCCACTCCCATCAGAATCTACTCCCTTTCTTCTTTCTGTCTCTCATTAGAAAAATGAGCAGAAGGAAAAGATCCCAAGAGAAGAAGGTACAAGGAATCAGAGACACACTTGTTCACACACTCAGTAATCCCATAAAAACACTAACCTGGAAGCCATAACACACACACACACACACACACACACACACACACACACACACACACACGTACATATATATGCATGCATATATATGAATGACCTGGTGCAAACCAGACCCATGCAGGTGCTCTGCATGCTGCCTCAGTCTCTGTGAGTTTATATGAGCTTTGCTAATGTTGATTTAGAGAACCTTGCTTTCTTGCTGTCCTCTCCTCTCTGTATATTGTCATGCTTAGCTGCTTTCTCAAGTCTGTCTAGCTTTCTTGGAGGCCAGGCACCTCTGGGGAAGGATGCCCAAGTCTAATCCCTGGCCCAGCATTGTTAGCAAGTGCTTCAAAGCACAGCCAAGACCCAAATGTCCTCAACTTGTTACACTCCTCGTACTATGTGGAGTGGTGGTTTCCTCTAAACTACTTCATCTTGTGTAATTAACAGTGATTAAGGCCATGTTTTGCCCCAGATGATGCCATTTGAGTGCAAATAAAGAAAGGCAAAATGGACTTTGAATCTTATTTGTGCACAAAGACACCAAAAATTATCTGGCACCAACTATAAAGCAAAGACTAATAAATAACATTTCTATAACTAAAAAAAGAGATCGAATGCAAAGTTATCAAAATAAATGGGTAACATATGGGCACAGCGGCATATTAAAACAGTCTCGGAAAACCAGGCCCAAGAACTAGTGTGCAACACACCTGCATTGAACCCCATAACAAAAAAGGACATCTGCAAGCACGATAACAATGGCTACAGTCCCCACCCAGCAAGTCACTGGAAGACCCATTCATCAAGGTGTCAAAAGGCAAAGAACTTTGACTGCCTGTGTCACATGCTATCAGAGCAGCATGAATGTCTTTGCTTGATGGGACCCACTCCGACTGTGATCCTCCGTCCTCCTGCGCATCTGTCTGGACACCAGCCTTGTACTTTGTTATTCTGTGTCTTGCCTTCTACAATCCAATGTCTCTGGGGCTCAGATCTAATCTTCAGATCAGCTCTAATGTTCATATCTGAGACCCTGCAGTTCAGCTCTGAAATTCCAGCAGATCTATAACTAGGTTTCTTATATTTTCTAAACACCTGCAGTGACTCTCCCTATGTGCATTAGCTAACCACTTCTATCTGCAGTAAGGCCTGGTTGAACTCTGGAACCTCTTTAAAACTTTTGTAGCCTTCGTTAACCTACACACACACACACACACACACACACACACACACACATGTGCATGCATACATGTGTGATATAATGTGTGATTGAAGAGTTAATAGTAAGTAAATTATTGGAGTAAAAGATCCTGTGTTTGCCAATAAGCAGTAGGAAATGACAAGTAATTGGTAAAGACTGAGCAACACCAACATGGCTGTGGATCTGTTGTTAGTCAGTACGTTCCAGCATTGTGGGAAGACACAGCTTTCCCTTCTGTTTCTGGCATAGTGTATTACAATGGCTGCTTTGCAGATGACTCTTGGAGTCCTTTATTAATGTTATTGCCACCTGTATCATTTTCTTTCTTTTTTTTCGAGACAGGGTCTCTCTGTATAGCCCTAGCTATCCTGGAACTCACTCTGTGGACCAGGCTGGCCTCAAACTCAGAAATCCGCCTGCCTCTGCCTCCCAAGTGCTGGGATTAAAGGCGTGCGCCACCACTGCCCGGCCACCTGTATCATTTTCATCATCAGGCTTAGGACAATGACTCCAGTCTTTTAGGTGACTTTCAGGGGGGCTGGAATAGGTCACTGCAAATATTGACAGTAAAATGCCTTAGTTCCTCTTATTTTGCACTTCAGTCTTGAAGGAGGAGGGCAGGCTAAGTCCCTCTGTTCCCAGGCTTGTTTGTGGTTGTTTTTCAATGTTGCCATGCAACAGACCCACAATCTAATATAGGAAAACATCACGTTGTTCTGAATCGTTAACACCCTACTGAAATAGAATAAGGTACAAAACATCAGTTATTAGATTGAAATTTTTTCTTCGTTCTCTTTTTTCTTTCTTTCTTTCTTTCTTTCTTTCTTTCTTCTCTCTTCTTCTCTTCTTCTTTCTTTCTTTCTTTCTTTCTTTCTTTCTTTCTTTCTTTCTTTCTTTCTTTCTTTCTTTTTTGTGATTGACTTAAAGTACTGCTTATACTGACTACAGCATGGCTTCCCTTGCTACCTGGAACAAATGAGCTGGAGAAACAGCTGAAAGAATAGGTCATTAACAACCGACTACAAAAGCTCAGCCCACAGACAGCAGCTTTAGATGAAAATGCTACATTTACTTTTTAGTTTGAATTTGGATGAACACTCTACGCTAGAGCTACTGATTTCTGGTGGACCGTGCCATCTTCCATCTTGTTAAAATCTGACATGTACGTCCCTGTACTAAATTTTCTCCCCAGTGATGAAACGCTGCTTCTTTGAGTTGAAGTGTGGAAATACTACAAGAGAAAGGTAGAGCAGGAAAACTAAGGATAGTAATGAAGACAACAGAGTCCCCGGGAGACTGCAGGCAGAGTGGAGTTAGGCCCGTTTCCCCTCGGTCTCCTCACCCAAAGTGCTTGGATGCAGAGCCTTCTTAATTCTTTGTCTGCGTTCTACTATGGTTTTCCACTTTTAAATAATCTTAAAACTAAAACAGCAAAGCAGAGACAGTATTGTATTGATGATCACCATACATCGTTTACATACCCGGTGCATTGCATGTTTCAGTCATGTTAAGTTTAACTATCTCCTCGAACATTTGTTCCCTCTTTAGTGGTGAAACGATCAAAATACCCTTCCAGCTTTTTGAAATGCACACTACGGTATGGGCACCGTGGCCTTGCTTTAAAATAAGCTGGGTGGGGCTGAAGAGATGGCTAAACTGTTAAGAGCACTTGGCTGCTCTTCCGGAGTGCTGGGTTTCCGGGAGTCCATCAGGCAGTTCTCAACTCCCTAACTCCGGCTTCAGAGGATGCTACGCTCTCGTCTGGCTTTCGGAGCCATCTGCATTTACATGCGAATGTCACACACACGCATTTACATAAGTAAATAATAAAATAACTGTACAGCTAAAAAAAAAATCTGGATGGTTTGGGGATCTGCCCACACTGGCCACTGTTTGCGCCCTGCCCACTGTTTGCGCCCCGCCCACAACAGTCATAATACTGCGCCGCAGCCCCGCCCACATGTCGGGTTAGCCCCGCCCACAGTGGCCCGGGCTTTCTGTTGCCGGGTCACGTCTTTGGTCTTTTAAGGCTTACACGCCGGGGGGTCCTGCACCCACTCGTGCTTGTGGGCCCCGTGCTCCGAGGCATGTGGGCCGGCGTCGCGGGGCTGAGAGGCTCCTGCGCGGGGCTGCAGGCTTTGCGGAGCAGCCACAGGGCCGCGCTTCTTCCCGGCTGCTCGCCGGCCCTGCACACCTCGGTCGCCTCCTGCGGCAGCAAGAACTTACTCAAGAAATTTGCTTCGAAAACCAGGTATGCACCGACCAGGATCCGCTGCGGGCCTGGTCGCCTGGTGCACGGTTGGATGGGAGCGGTTTCTGCAGGGAACGGGTGTCCACGAGGGGTTGGGCCGGGACCATGGGGACAGATATCTGTTCGTGTTAGAAGATGGTTATTGGCAGATCACCTGCAGTTTGACCTTTGACAATTTCCACGTTCCCTTCACACTTGAAGTTTATTTTTGTACAGTGTTAAGCCTCCCGAAACCTCACAGTACATAAAATTTGTCTTAGTTAGATATTTTTAGTAATAAAGATATAAGATACTTTGATTTCGCCGAGCAGTGTCCGCATAGGCCTTTAATCTCAGCACTCTGGAGGCAGAGGTAGGCGGATCTCTGATCTGAGTTCAAGGCCAGCCTGGTCTACAGCATGAGTTCCAGGATAGTCAGGGTTAAGCAGATAAGCTCTGTCTCCAAAAACAAGACAAGAAAAAATATGTTTTTTATTTCCACAGCATCTTAGGGTCTATCAAGTGTGGTAAGCCAGTTTATATTTTGGGGTGTTCGTTTTAACAAATGATTTTACAGGTGATTTTAGGTTTATGAAGAAGGGCATAGTTCTGAGACTGGCCTTAAAGTCTCTATCAGAACTTAACATGCCATCCTTAATGTCTTTTCCTGTCCAGACACTGTAGCTCGTGGTCACTCTTTCCCTGTTTGACAGCTGTAACTGTTCTGGAGAATCCTGGTTGGAGGTTGTGTGGTTGCACACCTCTGGAATTCGATATTTTCTTCATGGTTATATGTGGGTTGTGGACTTGGGGAGAAAGAAACAGAGGAAAAGCACCATTTTATCCATCTTATTGGTGTATATAGCCCTGAGCTTCCTACCATTTTATCTTGTCTTATGGAAGGGTGTCTGTAGCCAGTGTCTGGGTGTCAGCTGTCTCTTTTGTCATTTTTGGTAGGTAGCTGATAGGTGTAGCCCCTGACCTCAAGAGGTGAAGAATTATGGCCATGGGTTATTTGGAATTCTTTGTGGGAGATGTCCCCTTCACTTGTTAATTCATTCATCTCTGTGGACTTGTGGTTACCAGCTTATGTTACCAGTTATGAGGAGTCCAGGTTACTGGAAGGTGCTGGAAGAACTGGTCTGGGATCTGGGTGCACTCACTTTCATTGTTGTCTTTGGCCTTTGGTCCCTCTAGTGATAAGTGTTTTGTACTGATCCTGGCATTTGTCCTCTTTCCCTGCTCTCCTGGAACTCGCTCCTGTTCTAACAATGAGAAGTGAGGCTTCCCTGTTTCCCAAGTGTTCAGTGGAGCACACCAGAGCCGTCAACCTTTATCTTCATGAATAGCCAACAAGGCATAGCGCTTTCGTGAAATTTGGAGATAAAATCTAAAGGCCTGTCGGTCCTTCCACTGTAGAGAGACACAAGTCAAAATTACAGGGTTGAATTAAGTGTCCCTGTCCCTTCCCCACAGCCATGTTGCTGTCCACTAAACTTTAGTAGTTGTTAGAATCCCATTAACACGCCCCTGTGTCCAGTGGAGTCACCCTATACTTGAAGTGTCACAGCATTTTGATGTAGTTTATGCAAAACTTTCTTTAACTTGTCATAGCTCTCTCATCTATTTTTTTTTCTTAAAAAAGAGTCCCTATCTCTTTTTAATTTTTATGTGTATGAGTTTTTTTTCTCTCTCTCCCTCCCCTCTCCCCATACCCAGTGTGTGTGTGTGTGTGTGTGTGTGTGTGTGGTTTTTTCAAGGCAGTTTCTCTGTGTAACAGCTCTGAATGTCTTAGAACTTACCCTGTAGAGCAGTCTGGCCTCTAATTCACAGAGATCTACCTGCCTCTCCATCTTGAGTGCTGGATTTAAAGTTGTGCACTGCCACCGCCTAACCTTTGTACCTGAGTTTTAAAGCAGTGGCGGCACATGTCTTTAATCCCAACACACGGAGGCAGAGCAGAGGCAGAGGCAGAGGCAGGCAATCTCTTGAGTTCAAGGCCAGAAAAACAAACAAACAAAAGATTCATGTATATCAATGAGTATTTTGCTTGCATGTATGTTATGTACATGGTGTGCAAGCCTGGTATCTGTGGAGGTCTGAAGAGTTTGTCAGATTCCCTGGAACAGTGATTGGGAGACACCATGTGGATGCTGGGACTGAACCCAGGTCCCCTGAAAGACTAACTAGTGTTGTTAGCCACTGAGCTATTTCTCCAGCCTCCCCCTCGCAGCCTAATTTTTGTTTTCTTGATATAGAAAGAAGTTTTGGTATGAAAGCCCATCCCTGGGGTCTCACTTGACTCCCAAGACATCCAAGCATGAGTTCCTCATGAAGAACACCTTAAAGAAAACTAGGAAGGAAGACAGTGTCCGCCTGCGAGTCCTGAATGGCATTCTCTACAAATCATTGACAGAGCTGCTGTGCACTCCTGAAGTGAGCCAGGAGGTGTATGACCTGAACGTGGAGCTCTCCAAGGTGAGCAGAGGTCAGGGTTGGGGCAGGAGGGCACAAGCTTAGTCTTGCGTGAAGCCCTCACCTGAGGTCTTGGTTTGGGGCTGCAGAGGTGCCAAGTCTGGTTTCAGTTGTGGGTCAGGGTGCACAGGCAGCTCTCCCTGTGTACTCTCCTTGGGTGCGGGACCTGTGACTACCTAGTGTCAGCCAGTGTGAGGAGCCAAAGCGTCAGAAACAGCTTGGGACTGTGGCGAGGGTTCCACAGGGCCTTTGTCTTTATGAGGATGGCATGGGGCCTCCACCTTTCCTAGAAGGGGCTCTGAGCAGTGCTGTGGGGTACGTGGGGTTGAGCTGAGAGAAGGGAGGTGAGTGTGGGTGTCTGTGACCCGACTTCCCCTCGATGAATGCTGTGCTCTCTGGCTGGCATCACCAGAATAAGGTGCGAAGGGCAGAAGAAGCTGTAGTTGCTATCCCCAGCAGACTGCGTGAACTGCGCACACTAAACCTAGAGTGACAAGCGTTGGGGGCATTTCAGGTCTCTGTCACTTCAGACTTCTCAGCCTGCCGAGTGTACTGGAAGACAGGTGTCTCTGCGGAGCAGAACAGGCGCACGGAGGCCATCCTGCAGAGGAGCGCTGCCTACATGAGGTGATGGGGTTTGCTTCCTCTGAGTACCGCCTTCTACCTGAACCTTAAGTGCCTTGGCGTTTGTCTGTAGGTAAACTTTACAATTTCTCATTGAGGATTTTTGCTTTTCAGGAAAATCTTGGAAGCATCTCCTTGATTCTTAGAGTATAAATTGCATTTTCCTGTAAGACTTAATCTAATCCTGTAAGACTTCTCAAAAGTCTTGTGGGGCTCCACAGGTCCTTTCAGGGTTCTGTGAGGCAAGAACTATTTTGACTGTGTTAAAGCTGGCTCTTTATTCCACTGCTGCCCAAGCTTACTGAGACACAGTGCCTCATTTACCTGAAAGCGTCCTGGATGAACAAGGAAAAGTTGTAAATGTTGGCCCTTGGTGGGAAGTACAGGCAGGTCTTTAGTGTCTGCTGAGGCACAGTCCTCCCTAGGGTACTCCCTAGGTGAGAGAATGCCCGCAGCTGCTCAAGTGCAGGATCTTGGCAGACATCTCTGAAGAAGGCACAAGTGAATTACTAAAGAGCAGACAGCTAGCTGGTCATGCCCAATGCTGGTAACAAAATTTACCCTTAGAGAATTTGAGTAGTTGAGCCTGAAATGTGTGAACTTGATAGCCTGGAGAACTTTAAGTCTGTTCTTGTGGGATCATGACTTTACAAGTGCCACGCAGAGTTTGATAGTGTCAACCACTGGACCTGCATACAAGATGGTAAGACCACACCGGGGAGGAGGTTGGCTAACCTGCCAGACCCTGCATTGTAATGTGATATTGGATTGTGTTAAGTTGCATGGAGGATCAAAATGATCCATACTTTCCTAAGGACTATTAATACATTTCCCCTTCCTCGGTTTCTTATCTCTTGAGGCCACAGTTTCATGTATATCAGCAAGAATAGCAACAGGAAGTAAGCGCCAAGTGAAGCACTGGCTGTCCTTTTGCTGAGCTGGTCCTCAGAACCGTGCAGACACACAGACCAGGACACTGCTCTCAACACTTCTTTAAAAAGTCTTTTTTTTTTTTTTTTTTTTTTTTCGAGACAGGGTTTCTCTGTGTAGCCGGGCTGTCCT
Organism: Mastomys natalensis; assembly: GCA_021653895.1. NCBI lineage: Eukaryota > Metazoa > Chordata > Mammalia > Rodentia > Muridae > Mastomys > Mastomys natalensis. Next base: position 282,133 of record JAJTUV010000162.1, on the reverse strand, counting down.
GGAACTCACTCTGTAGACCAGGCTGGCCTTGAACTCAGAAATCCACCTGCCTCTGCCTCCCAAGTGCTGGGATTAAAGAAAAACACTGAAACAGAAGGCTATAAGCTATTGTAAACAGGCAGCTCCTGTGGAAACTTACCAGCCTGAGTAGTCATAGATCTTATAAATAGGCAGCCTCGGTGGACAGTACCAACTTAGATAAGGACAAGTGAATCATAGGCAGAGCCATAGTGACCTGTCCCCTGAACCTACACTCAGCTGATACCCTGTTCTGAAAGGTATCTGTACTCCCCCTGAACACCTATGCTCCAGTGCCATTCCCTTCCCCACATCCTGCCTTTTTGTGTTTATAACCTCTGTGTAAATAAGTAACTTACGATGTGATTTAAATAACTAAAGAAAAAAAAAGAAAGAAAAAAAAAGTCATTTGTTCATGAAAAGTAATGTGTGTCCGCAGTTAGTAGGCTTACTGTTTTAAATGACTTTTAAAATATGTCATTTTTAAGTTTCTTGGATTTAATTTCCAGTGGAGTAAACATCTGTAGAACAATATGAACAAAACTTGTTGGTCCTTCTCAGTAACTTCTCACAATCATAAAGTGTCCTGAGACCCAGAGGTTTGAAAATTAATGAGCTGCTTGGATACAATGAAGTTATTCAGTGTCTCAGTAAGGTGTCTGTTGCTGCGATGAATCCCCATGACCAAAACCAAGCTGGGGAGGAAAGGGTTTATTTGGCTTACACTTCCACATCACTGTTCATCCTTGAGGGAAACCAGGACAGGAACTCACACAGGGCTGGGACCTGAGGGCAGGAGCTGATGCAGAGGCCATGGAGGGTGCTGTTTACTGGCTTGTCCTCATGGCTTTCTCAGCCTGCTTTCTTATAGAACTCAGGACCACCACCCACAATGGGCTGGCCCCTCTCCTACTGACCTCTAATTGAGAAAATGTCCTATAGCTGGATCTCATGGAGACATTTCCTAAACTTGAAGCTCCTTCCTCTTTGATGACTCTACCTTGTGTCACACTGACACAAAACCAGCCAGCACACTCCATTTATTCAGTTGAAAGAAAGAAAGAAAAGAAGGAAGGAAGGAAGGCAGACAGGCAGAAATCCATCTGGCCATGTGTCTCAGCATCTCAGAGCCAGATGGCTCCACAAACCTCCCGCTCCTCCCTGTAGTTCTTGCCCTCCCTTCATATATTACTCCATTTCAGGAAGAAGACTGCTGGGAACCCATGTGTGGGACTCGTCCAGCATGTCTGTTTGTCCGTCTGTGTACTGTCTCATGTTCCGTATGAGGTTCACTGGGCATCCACTTCCATAGAGAGTGTCTGCAATCATCAAAGAAGGATCAGAAGAAAGTTAACAGAGTGAAATGTATCTTTGAGACTACTGTGATTACCCAAAATTTGGGGTCAAAGCTTCGAGGGATTACAGGGCCTAGACCTCCTTTATCGGGTCTGTATCACATTACTGAGCTGTACCAAAATCTTCCATGTCTAGCATGCAGGGATGTCAGGAAATCTTCCATGTCTAGCATGCAGGGATGTCAGGTTGGAGTCCTTTCAGGGAGTTTCCACTGAGTACAGGATGCTGTGAGTTCAATTCAAACTACTTCTTCCTTAGGCCTCAGTCACCTTGGAAGAGTGAAGACCAGCTATGGTTGGTGCATCCTATATGATGAGACAGTTTAGAAAAGGATTCACCGAAGCTTTGCTTCCCTTCCCCCTTTATTTGCACCCCGCCCCCTCTGCCTCCACAGTGAACAAGTCTCCCTTATCGCCTGGTAAATTTGTGACTCTGATGTAGTTTGTATTTGGCTCCTCTCCACTAAATGTCGTGAGCTCTCTCCTCAGGCATCTTCTGATATCTCAGCAAACCCTGAGAAATGTTCCACCCATCGTATTTGTTCAAGACAAAAGAGACATAGTCCTGGCCGAGGTGAGCTTTTACAGTAATTAGCTTTTTTTAAATCTCACGTACACCAGAATGAGCTTTTATTTGTGTGTTTGTTTGCTGATTTAATAGTTTAAATTTTTTTTATGAATATGGGTGTTTTGCCTGCATGTATGTCTGTACTGTATGCATATATTGGCCTCTGAGGCCAGAAAAGGGCATTTGATCCCAGGAACTAGTGTGTGGGTGCTGGGAATTGAACCCAAATCCTCTGGCATAGCAGCCGGTGTTCCGAACCACCAAGTCATCTCTCCAGCCCTGTTTATTCATTTTGGTGTGTGGGGATCTTAGTTAGGGTTTCTATGGCTATGACAAAACAACATGACCAAAAGCAACTGGGGAGAGAAGAACTTATTTCAGCTTACAGTTCTATCTCATAGTCCATCGGTGAGGGAAGTCAGGGTAGGAACTCAAATAGGACAGTGACCTGGAAGCAGGGACCATGTAGGAGTGTTGTGTGTCACCTTCCTCCCCATGGCTTGCTCAGCTAGCTCCCTTATACACCTAAGGACCACCAGCCCAGGGGTGATGCTACCACAATGGGCTAAACATTCCCACATCAATCCTTAATTAAAGAAGTGCTCTTCATGCTTGCCCACAGGCCAGAAAGCGTCCACATTTTCTCAGTTGAAGTTTCCTCTTCCCAGATGTCTCTAGCTATGTCAAGTTGGTATAAAACTAGCTAGCACAGTGGGTGTTGAGGTCAGAGGATACCCTTCTACCATGTCTTTTCTGAGGGTCCTACTCAGGTTGTTAGGGTCAGAGAATAGCTGAAGGAAGACCCCAGACTCAAATAGTATGCAAACAAAGAACATTTATTCTGCAGAAATTACCAGCATGCAGGGCTCAACCATTCATCAAAATGGTGACCACCAGAAGAGCTTACAGGTCCCCTTTTTTGTAGGGATAGGGGAATTTTCCAGAAGGTTAGGTAACCTCTAATATGATTGGCTAGAAATTCAGCAATGACATTAGTGCAATTTTGATTGGTTGCTGTGATAGTTCCATTATTTGGTGAGACCTTGGAGCGTTTCAGAAACCAGCTCAGCCTTGTTCTGTCCTCCAGCCAGCTGTCTTGGGAGCTGGCTCAGCTCCAGATGCATCCTCCCTATGTCAGGGTCATCGCTGATCAGTGGACATTGTCAGTGGCTCCCTCTGAGGAGCCTGGTTTGTTTCCTGGAAATTGAAAATTTTTATTCCCAAGGTTTTTGGGAAATCTCTCAAGGTCACCAGGCTTATCTGCAAGTGTCTTTACCCGCTGAGCTACCTCCCCTGCCCAAATAATTAGCTTTTTATACTTTTTTTTTATAGTCCTTGAACTTCAGTGGGTAAAATTTCATCTTTCAGTTGGTTTACTTTATTTTTAAGACAGAGTCTTATTGTGTGGCCCTGAATTGCCTAGAACTTGCTATATAGACCAGGCTGACCTTGAATTCACAGGGATTCCCGGGCCTCTGACTCCCAACTGCTGCTACTTTTGGCTCAGGCCTCTTGACCCCACAGTGGGCTCCTATGGCTGAGACTGTGACGCCCTCACATCTGTTCTTGCTGTGCTAGAGGCTTCCTGTCCCCAAATACTCAAAATTCTGTGGCCAAATAGAATTTTTTGCAAAAGCTCCTTAGAAACCAGTAAATGTTAGTTATGTAATTCAGCCAGTGTTTATTTTCCTCACAGTCTTGCCTAATGTTACAAACTCAGGGAGCCTCGGTTGTTGTCAGAGAACTTGGGACAAGTTAATGGAACATCGAGGGGGTGGATGCTGCATTGAGAAGGCTCCTGCAGTGGTGTTAAGGAGACTTGTGCTGGGCTGAATTCGAGGCTGTGACACTGTACCCTAGAAGCAGAGACCAAGGGCTGTGGTCTACCATCCCCCGTACTCTCCTTTCAGGTAGATCGATTACTGGCAATGGCTGACTTTGGACTCCCAGATGAAAGAGATGACTTGGACGGTTTGAGGTGAGCCATGTGGACATCTTTCTGTTACCCTTGGCAGATGCTTAAGCCTCAGCAGCTGCTCAGTCTGTGCCTCTACTAGCCCACATGGTCCCCTTGTACCTGCCCCTGGGTCCCGCCCATGTCTGCCTAATTCTGGGTGGCTGCCTATATACCACCATGACAGATGCACACATTGGTACATGAGCCATTGTCCAGGATCACCTTTCTACATCTGTCACCCTCAGGATAAGGTCAGAAGAGGGGAGATGTAGCACAGGTCCTATGCACATGATTTGTTCCTTACACTTGGAGCTTGGTTTGGGCTCTGTGTGAAGGCGTCTCTTCTCTCACAGGAATGCTAATGCCCAGGTACCACATGACTCCCCAGAAACAACCTCACACCCACATCTGTGTGGGATTGACCACGAGGCACTGAACAAGCAAGTAATGGAGTACAAACGCAAGAAGGAGAGAGGACTCCAGTGTATGAGCCTGGTGCCACCATCAGAGCGGGAGCAGGCGCCTGATCCAACTCGTTTGCACCGAAAGAGAAAGAAGGCCCGATCCCGCCAACACCAGGACGCTTCTCCCAGAAGCTTCCTTTTGGGTGAGGAGGATGAGGACGAGGACAGCAGCTCAGAGTGGGAATGCCACGCCCACGAGGCAGAGGACGAGTGGGAAGCAGAGCGAAGAGGTGACAGCGTGCAGCAGGGCTCTGTGGCAAAAGAGAGCAGAGGTAGGGGTGGGGCCTCGGAGCTGCACGCCCCTGCCTGTGGGTCAGACTGCAGAACAGAGCCTCTGAGCAGAGGTAGAGTTGTCTCCAGGGACAGGAGATGAAGGCGAGCTCTTGGTGCAGACCATCCTCAGCTGTCTGTACACTTCATTACCTGTCCGACTCACTGGGTTTTCTCCAACATTCATGCATAACTAAAAAAATAACAGAAACTCACAAACCTGGAGTATCTTCCCCATAGTCACTGGAGGCAGCCCAGCCTCAGTGGCAGGAGACCTGGGCACGGACCCACAGGACTGCATCTGCAGATCTCAGTGATTGGTCCCTGGTCCCGGATAAATAAAATAGTTTGTATTTACTCTGAGAATTTTGGTATATGCACAATGTGTTTTTAACAGTCTGTTTCTCTCATCTCCCTTCTAGCTATTGTAGGATCCTGTTCCCTGAGTCTCTTCCCAGCTGCATGTTTCACTGAATCTGATGGGTGCTACCCTATGCAACATGGGTGTGGGCCGTCTCTGGAGCAGGCAACCCATGAGGGCTACATCTGTGCTGCCCCTAAAGAAAACTGACTCTTCCTGCCCCGGCAGCCGCAACTGCCAGTAGCTCCTTATCAGAGCTGAGGCCTGGGAGCCCATCTTCAGTTCACGCTGAAGTGGTGACTGGCTTGATCTTTGCAGGCAGCCAGTGCAGCGAACTGTCATGTCCAGGAGACAGTGTTGCACAGTAGTGCTTCCTGACCCCTGACTCTTAAGTCTTTCTGCCCCTCTTGAAAATTACTCCCTGAGATTTGGGGGAGAGAAGGTATGATGTAGATACACCCCATTTAGGGCTACAGTGAGTGACTCATGGACTTCTCAGCGCTTTGAGCAGTTGTGAGTCTGCCGCTCACTTCTCTGATGAAGAATCTGACTATATTAATCTGTGGGTATAAAGAGAAGCAGTTTGATTCTACGTCCATCTAGCAAAATGATAGTAACAGGTTCTCCAGGGCCTATGACCTCCCAGCTTCAGGCTCTTGACAAGGTTACAGTACCAGGCATGGGTTCCATTTTGTAGGATGGACCTTAAATCTATCTGATCAGAAAGTAACTGCTTATTACTATAAGATTCATGCCTCTGTTGCATATCTCACCAGGGTGGCCATTACTATACAGCTCACAGGTTCATAGCTAGGCAGGGCGTTTGATGACCTCTCTTGCAGCAGCCTGCATAGCATCCTCTAGTACTACGAAAGCTAGCCAGTAGGGACAGAGTTTCCAGGTCAGCACCCACTTGAATACTCCATGTCCTATGATCAGCGATAGGGTATTACCATCAAAATTTGTTGGACAATTAAGAGTATTTTTGTGCGGAAGTGTCTCCAGGAGCCCCCTTGACCGACAACTTGAAGGTTTTTTTTTTTAATTCTTCTCTCATTTAATACACCCCCAACAGCAGTATCTCCTCCCTCCTCCCTCCTCCCTCCTCCCTCCTCTCCTCCTCCCTCCCCCTCCTCCCCTCCGGCCCCTCCCCCACATCTCTCCTCTCCTCCAGATCCATGCCTCCTATGTTGTTTCCCTTCACAAAAGGGCAGGCCTACCGGGATATCAAACAAATATGACATATCAAGTTGTAATACAACTAGGTAAATACCTCCCCCCAAACCCCCCCATTAAGGCTGGCTGAGGCAACCCAACAGGAGGAAAGGGGTGCTAACAGCAAGAAAAACAGCTTTGTGTGGAGGCTGTGATGGATAGAAAGTGTATATCAGGGTGAAGGGGTGCTCAAGTGACCCTGCCTGTGACCTAGATATGATTACTCTAGGTGACAGAAACGTTGTTATTCTGACCCCCCTCTCCTACGAGTATTTCCTAAAATGCATCCTTGTGCCAGCTGACCTGGTCCCCCTAGGGAGTCTGTGGTTCTTGTACACAAGCTCTGCACAGCTCTATCGTGCTGAGTTGTTTGTAGGAGCTCCAAGGTGAAGGCTCCATTTACTGTTTATGCTGCATCTCGTAAATTATCTTCTGGTTTGTTTTAAATAGCAGAACATTAGCAAAAGGCTCAAAAATATGAAAACCGTGAAAAACAGGGTACTTAGACTGCAGAAAGGATGCTAATTTCCAGTGAGCTGAAATGATTACAGGCCACGAGTGCAGCGCTGTTGAGTGGAACACACATTGCTCCCTCTGCTTACACTCAGATGGCTCCAGGTGCCACAATGAGATCTGATCACTCCCAATAATAACCAGTAACATCCAGCCACAGCAGTCAGAGCCAGCAGGCTGCTGTCTTCCAGGACAAATGTCTTTTTCAAGTTTTATCAAGTCAGCATTGTAAACATCTCTTAGGCTGACGGCAAAACAGCAGATCCTTGTTATCTGTGCTTAGGAAGTCAACTACTTGTCTTTACACCTTCAGCTATTCCAGGACCCACACAGAAGGATTTGACTCATAACTCAATGTGGACTCCAGCTGAGATAGAATAAGCCAACATTCTGTATCTATCTGCTGTTAACCTTAAATAAGTGTCCTTTTCATGGACTTTTACCTTAGTCACATATTGGCACATCTTGGTGGTAATTTTCCTGTTTAAAACAGCTCCAAGCTGGCCTTGGTAACACAGACCCGTACGTAGTCTTAGTGTGTGGGAGGCAAAGGCAGGAGAATCCAGCCTGGGTAAAACAGCAAGATTATCTCAAGAACAAAACAAACAAAAAGAAAACACAAAATCTTCAGGCTGTGAGGAGGAGTGTATCTGTCAGGCCCACCCGTAGTATTCTCACCTAGATTCTAGGTATATATGTAGCACAGCCTAAATTGTTACATGCAGCCTCAAGAGTATACCCTAAGAACATACATAAATGTGAGTTCCTGTTGGGTCTCATGCACTCATAGTTTGTCTCATGCATGTATGTGGGTATGTGTGTCTAGAAGTACATGCACAAGTGCCTGCAGGTACAGGTATGCATGGACGTGCCTATGAGTAACCACATGTACAGTACAGATCGAAGGCTGTGTATGTGTGTGTGTGAATACCCATATGGGAATGTTCATGTGTGTATGTGTGAATATGAGTATATGTGGTGGTGTGGATGCCTGTGTGTAAGGATGTTTGCATGTTAGGCATATGGGTGACTTCTGTGTGCTCATGTGAATGCCAGTGTGTGACAACCTGGATGTACTGTGTGTACTGAGGTCCAGGGCTGGAGAGATGGCTCAGCGGTTAGGAGCACTGGCTGCTCTTCCAGAAGTCCTGAGTTCAATTCCCAGCAATCCCATGGCGGCTCACAACCATCTATAATGGGATCTGATGCCCTCTTCTGGTGTGTCTGAAGACAGCAACAGTGTACTCATATACATAAATAAATCTTAAAAAAAAAAAGAAGAAGATCAGGGATTCTGTGGCCTAACAGTGCTGGGCTCCACAGGACTTGCCCATGTGCTGGAAACCTTGTCTTAAGGTTTGTCTGTGGTTGTCTGGCCAGCCATGGCTCCATGGGAGGAGAAAAAGGATTGGAATACCAAGTTGTCAAAAGGGCTTTTGCTGCCTCTTATCTGGAGATCAGAAGGTTTAAAGAATGTTTTCCTGTGGGTTCTGAGGTCACAGCAGGTCCTCCTGGCTTGCAGCCCCTCCCTCTAGTGAGATCTCAGAGGAGTTGTGACAGGAATTCTGAGACGATTAGAGTCACAGGACAGTTCTGTCAACTCCAAAACATCTGGTGGAAGGAATCTCGTGATGATTTATAAATGCATGTCCAAAACCACTCTGGAAGATAAGACAGTCACAGGTAAAAACAGCGTGGGCTGTAAAGCCAGTCCTGAAACCCCGTTCAAAGTCCTCTACTCAAGTGATTTCGGGTTACAAGGCTTTCATAGTTGACCCTGTTGGCTCTGCAGGAAACATCAAAATGCACACCAATTTTGCAGACATAGTGCAGATCTGGGCTGGGAATAAGATTGACTTGGTTTGTGGACCACTATAAAGTGAAGATGTAAGGTACCATGCAAACACTTAAGATTTTCAAAGTGCTATCAGTAGAGTGGTAGTTCCCCAGTCAATTAAGGTGCATGCCTGAGAAGAGAGCCTGCATCTAGTTAGCTGTCACCCACTTAGGGTTGTCATCTGTATGACTGATCACTTCTCATCCCCTCTGCCCTGCAACAGCTGCCCTGGCTTTCGGGAGCCTGGGTAGCTCAGCTTTGAGGAGTACAGTTCAGCGTTGTGACAAGCCCCTGTTGCATTTGAGTGATGTCTCTTCAAAGCTTGGCAGGAATGTCCTCAGCTTTGGCGGTTGTCAGTGAGGCCCATGCTGATGGTCCCACAACGGTGATGTCTAGCGACCTCTCCACTGTGAAGTCACCTTCTTCTGTGCATGGCCAGGGAAGTTACTCAGCATGAATGAAGCTTCCTGTTTTGCTCACTAGTTATATTACATGATCATGTGTTGTGGTAAATCTCCAACCCAAATAAGCCCAGTCAAAGAAAACACAACTCAATAATTATGAATACAAGTTGCGCCCTGGATTGGGCAGATTTACCACTACACTACTCTATTCCCATTCTGTAAGATCCCTTATAACTTGTGTTTTTTCCAAGCCATGTGCTTCTCTTCCATTGTCCTTCTTCCTCCTCCTTCTTCTCCTCCTCCTCCTCTCCTCTTCTTCCTCCTCCTTCTTCCTCCGTCCTCTCTCTCTGCCCCATCCCCTCCTTCTCCCCCAAGTTTTCAGCTCACCTTCCCTTCTACTACCCAATCACTAGCTCTAGTCTTTATTCTACAAGTTAAGGTGGGCAAAGTTTCACAAGAAATCACCTGTATACATGATTCACTCCTTGTCTGCAGCCCCTCCTGGGAAAGCAGAATTAGCATCAAAATACAAGACCAGGGCTATTCACAACAGATCCATGTTCCTATATCTGAGTCCACCTTGTCCCCAGCTGGCTTTTGGGAGCTGGTATTAGTGTCCTATGGCTGTCCTAATGACGTACCACTCTAACTTGCTCAAAACAACAGGAACTTAGTCTTGGTTCTGGCTGTTCCAGGGAGGGTCCTTCTATTTCTCCAGCCCAAAGTCCTAGAGCATCTGTGGACTTTTCTAGGTCCCCACCACACCCACCTACATCTTCCCATATCCAAACCTCCCTCAACGGTTCTCTCATGAAGATGCTTGTTTTATGAGAGCCCACCAGCTCAAGAGGACAGTGGTTTGGGATCTTTAGCTAATTCACCTGTGAGGACTAGTTCCAAATGAGCTCTCCACTGTTCTGTGAGCACTGCCACCTCCACTCCTTTCCTGCACATCCTAGAGTGTGCCATTTGACTCCCTTCAGTGAGGAAGGAGGGAAGTAACTGAGACAAGGACAAAGGTGTCCCACTGCCGTTGGTGCTATGGAAGAGCTGGGCAGCTCTGGGCACAGTATGCATAGCTTGGTGGCCGTAGTCCGGCTGGATGCTGGGAAGAATTTTGGGCAAGGTTCAAGATGAGCACCAGCATTGAGGCAGGAGTGAGGAAGACAGAAGGGCCTTGTGCTGCCTAATTGGGGTCATCTGTCTGGGCAGGAAATTCAGTTTAAAACTATGATGCTAAGATTCACCTGGGTGATCCTTTCGGTTCATAAAATGTGATGATTGGGTGGGTGTTCATGCGATTGCGTGATATGTGCCACCCATTAAACCTTGTTACACATGGTCACATTACCGTCTGACCTGAAAAAAAAAGATTCACCTGGGTGGTTGGCAAAGACCAGCTGTTAGCATTCTGTTAAACTCCACCTCCAGAGTTACCTTGCAACAGCTAGGTATGCTCCTCCCCAAAGCTACTTGGCAACGGCCAGGTAGCCCTGCCCACTACTGTCTGTCCCCTCCTCTCTCTCTTGTCTCTTGCTCCTGGACCCTGAGCCTGCAGGTCGTATCTGACCCTTTCCCTCTCCCCTTCCCCTCCCCCTCTCCACGTGATCATGGCTGGCCACCTCTCTCTGCTCTCCCCTCTGCCCTAAATAAACTTCCCTTGGGGAACCCTCCGCCGCCATTTTTCTTTTTTTAAATAACAACAATGGTGCTGAAACCCGGGAAAAACGAAGACATTGGGGACCTCACAACCCACTGCCACCACTGCTACTCCTTCGGACTTTGTTCTCGCTGCTGAACAGCCATCCGCCACGCGCCCGACTGCAGTGGCTCCTCGCCACAGCGTAGCAGCTCCGTTCCTGCCACTACCAGACACCACCTGCACTGTCACTCCGATGCTTTCCTGCGCTGCTGACCGTGTAAATTTCCACACTCACCGACGCTTTCCATTCCTGCCCCAGTACAAGTCCCATCTGCTACGAAGCTCCGCACGTTACTTGGTAAGGAGCTTCCAGGTGGCAAGAGGAACCCCAAACGTTTGAGCGTGTCTGGCCAGCACTTCCTGAACTAAGGGGTTGACTTTCTAGATGTTGGCACATTGTGTGAGTTTCTCGAGCTCTGACGGCTCCTGGGCCGATTCGCTTCTGGTGGGCTGAATCAGCCAGGGCACTTGGGTTTTTTTGTGACGACTCAAAAACTCCGATTTGTGCCCACTGCTTTTCGTTATAAATATTTCAATTAGGACGCTAATTGAAAATTAATAACGACGTCACACAATGGGTTCAGCTTCTTCTGTGCCCCTCAAACTCACTGGATTGTCTATCCCGCGGTCTATTCACTGTAGCTGCCTGCCAGAGCAGGAAGTCCCGCCCTGCTAGCAGGAAGTCCCACCCTGCTGCAGCTGCTGCCTGCAGACCTGATTCGCAGCACCTGCCAAAGTTACTGCTATTAAATTCTATTCAGTTACTTAAGACCAATCTTAGGCTCTCAATTTTGTCAAAAGTCTGTTAATACTAACTTAGTTTATAGCTGACAGAATTCCCAAAGCCTCTAGCAGTTGACCCCAGATGGTTTCAGAAGACTTGAACACTGGACTCCTAGAAAATACAGCCTAGACTGTAAACTGGATACCCTGAGTCAAATGACTTAGCTAAGTCAAACCGAGGTAAGTCATTTCTCATGTCATGTGTATCCATTCCACAGAGAAAAAGCCCTACATCTTCTGGCCTGAAAGCAAAAGTGACTTCACCCAAGAGAATATGGAAACCATGGGAACTGTTGGCTAGTGGACTCTGTCATTTTTAAAATAATATAACTGGTAAATTGTTGTTTACTCTTTTTCAGACTTCTGACTACATTGACAGCTAAGCTTTCACAGATGTAATCTGTTACCTCATTATCTAAACTCAGTTGCCACCAATTAAACGCTTTATATTTCCTCTGCTTTCTATCCCACTGTCCTAAATTACCTGAGTTCTTATGAACTTGCCTGACTGTTTTATTAAATATTCCACTATACGATCCAGCAAAAGTTCATCTTAAAGACTGCTCTGTTGTTAACTCATGCTGTTATCTCTTTTGTAAACTTATAAGCTACAGGAAACTCACTGAGATCTACCTCTCATGGACCAAATAGATGCCATCCAGATAAGTACATCTGCCTAAAGGCCCTACTTACTATCACAAAGGGTGGGATCCCTCTTGGTTTCAAATGTACATCTTAAAAAAATTCCTTTTTCCTAAGTGTACTTAATCTTATTCCCTACATCTTGTCAAGTCCAGGTACATCCAAAACATCTCCAGAGAAGCAACCTTCAGATGCTCCATCTCCTGTCACACACACAGCTGCTTCTACTGGACCTGTTCCTTCTGGCCTATCTGGATGGCCCCACAGACCCTGGACAGCAAGACCAGATAAACATCCTCCATACCCAGGTTCCCCTTAAAGACATGTCGCCCCAGTGCCAGCAGGAAGTAGCCAGATATCACGACAACCCTATTCCTGCTGCGCCGTCACCTCTTCCCTTTTTTTTCCTTTCTTTTTATAATAAGAAGAAGGGAGGTATGTTAGCATTCTGTTAAACTCCACCTCCAGAGTTACCTTGCAACAGCTAGGTAGCTCCTCCCCAAAGCTACTTGGCAACGCCAGGTAGCCCTGCCCACTATTATAAGAGGGGCTGTCTGTCCCTCCTCTCTCTCTTGCTCTCTTGCTCCTGTGACCCTGAGCCTGCAGGTCGTATCTGACCCTTTCCCTCTCCCCTTCCCCTCCCCTCTCCACGTGGTCATGGCTGGCCACCTCTCTCTGCTCTCCTCTCTGCCCTAAATAAACTTCCCTTCGGGGAACCCTCTGCCACCATTTTTCTTTTTTTTAAATAGTAACACTACAGCCCTTGGCTTGGGAGAGGCCCGCTCTTTTTAAAATAACCCAGCTTGTGAGAGGTTCTGAGAAGGGGTGTCTGGGAGCAGTGAAAGCAAATGACTGGAAGTCAAATCATGGCTGGAAGCTGGTGGCCTATGCTCTTCTTGAGACAGCTTTCTAGCCTGCTTTCTCTCTGTTCTGCTTTCTCTATTCTGCGCTTTCTCTGTTCTGCTTTCTCTCTATTCTGCTTTCTCTCTATTCTGCTTTCTCTCTCTCTCTCTGATCTGCTTTCTCTGGAGATCTCCAGACAGCTCTGTTCTGCTCGAGACAGTTCTCTAAGAAGTTCTCCCTTAGCCCAGCGGTGGTGGCCCATGCCTTTAATCCCAGCACTTGGGAGGATCTCTGAGTTCGAAGCCAGCCTGGTCTACAGAGTGAGTTCCAGGACAGCCAGGGCTACACAGAGAAACCTGTCTCGAAAAACCAAAAAAAAAAAAAAAGTTCTCCCTTGCCAGTCTAAAAAATTCTCTGGATAGCTCATCTCTTCCAGACCATAAGCCCAGTCTTGTCTTTTACATATCAATCCAGTGATTTACTCCAGGTTCCCTTTTGATTATCCTGTGAATCAGCATCCTTGACCCAGCCCCTTTATTCTTAGGAGACTGCAAGCACACATTTTAACAAAGCAAAAGAATTCAGAGATCTGCCTGCCTCGTTAGGCACAGGTCCATAGCTAGCTGGGTGGGACCCCGTTCTGAAACTGCCATTTCTACAATACCAGAGCCTGGACTCCTTGTGTCCAGGCTGACTTGAACTCACTGCCATTTCTACAACACAGAGCTGGACCCTTGTTCCAGGTGACCTGAACTCAGGAATCTGCCTGCCTTTGTATCTTTCTGACAAGCTGGATTATTAATGCCTTTGTCCTTTTAGATTTATGAAATCTCTCATACAATTCATATTGCAGCCGTACTTTTTGCATAGTTGAGAAATTATGTATTTTTAAACTCATGTTTTTAGAGGTCTTTTCCTCAGTCTTAAGGGCTGTCCTGAGGGTTCCAGTGTTTTCCGTTTTGCTAAGACATTAGCCACACCTTCACCTGGACTCCTGCTGTCTCTGATTATCACAGAGTTTATGCCCATAGCAGCCATCAATACTTGTAGAGGCCCACATCCATCCACCGGCCCTGTCCCAGAGGCAAGAACCATGTCATTTTGTCTCCACCAAGACCATGCCTGACCCTGCAGGGGGGGGGTTGTGTTTTATATCTGAATATGGCTTCCCTATGACTGATGGTATCTTAGTCAGTGTTCTATCTATTGCTGTGAAGACACAATGACCACAGCAACTCTTATAAAAGAAAACATTTAGGTGGGGCTGGCTTACAGTTTCAGAGGTTTAATCAGCTATTGGCTTGTGGGCGGAGCTTGGTGGCATGCAGGCAGACATGGTGCTGGAGAAGGAGCTGAGAGTCCTACATCCTGGTCCTCAGGCAGGAGGGAGAAACACTAGGAATGGCTTAGGAATTTTTTTTAAGACAGGTTTGTGTGTGTGTGTTCCTGGCTGTCCTGGATCTCTGTAGACCAGGTTGGCCTCAAACTCAGAGATCCTTCTGCCTCTGCCTCCAGAGCACTGGGATAAAAGGCTTATGCCACCACTGCAGGGCTGGTTTAAGTCCACTGCCACTGACATACTTCCTCCATCAAGGACTACCTACTCCAAGAAGGTCATCCTTACTCCAACATGTCACACCTCCTAATCCCTCAAGTAATGCCCTTCCCTGATGTTCAAGCATTCAAATCTATGAGCCAATGGGGACTATTCTTATCAAATCACCACATAAGAGTACCTGTGGACCACACTTCTGCAATGGAACATGAAGCCTTTTCTAGGTGTGAAGGATTCTGGGTGGCAAACTGTGAGTTCAACAGGTTCAGTCTGTATCAAACTCTACTACTTCCAGGTTCTGTCTTCCACTTGCTGCAAACCTGTAGCTACTTCCCTTCTCTAACAGAGATGTAGGCTGTTCCTCTTTGAGAAACAGGCCTTACGGCCATATCCTTTCCAGTGTGCCTGGCTAAAAATGGCTCCTGCTTTATCCAAGTAGTTCTGACACCAAGTATGCTCACTAGCTCTGTAGGTGGTCTCCAGTCTAGTGAACTGACACTAAGTCATGCCAGGTCTTTGTGGGCACGGAATATATAGCGTGCATGCATATATTATAAGGGTATGCTTAACTGTGTTCGTGTGTGTGTGTGTGTGTGTGTGTGTGTGTGTCACACGTGCGCGTGCGCCAGGGGTTGACATCAGGTGTTTTTTCAATCACTTTCTACCTTACTTGAGATAGGGTCTCCTGTTGAATCTGTAGTTAGGCTAACTGGCCCAGTGAGTCCCAGATTCCCCTGTCTCATACTAGCCCCAGCACTGGGTACATATACATGATAGCACACCGGGTTATACAGCACTGGGTACATATACATGATAGCACACCTGGGTTTACACATAGGCATTCTGGCAATCCAAACTCAGGTCTTCATGCTTTTGAAGCAAGCCCTTGATCCATCTCCCCAGCAGCCTAGCACCTGACCCAGTTCTTAAAGTCAAGAATCCAGAGTTCTAAAGATGGCTTAAAATCATGACTTTGAGCAAGTTTCTCATACAAATAGCTTCCACTTATATTCTGTTTAGCTGTTCATACTCAGGAAAGATGCTGCTGCCCTGCTGCCCTTTGTCATATTATTTTATCTGAAACAAGTAACTTATGTGTATTTCTATAGCCTAACTTTCATGTGGGCTTTATGATCCCATGGAGGGACACTTAATGATATTTTTATACCCAGTCTGGTAGAACCTGC
This sequence comes from Mastomys natalensis, assembly GCA_021653895.1. NCBI lineage: Eukaryota > Metazoa > Chordata > Mammalia > Rodentia > Muridae > Mastomys > Mastomys natalensis. The sequence continues at coordinate 266,459 of JAJTUV010000162.1, read as the reverse complement.
CGCAGATTGGGCAACCCCATTGCTTTCAAACTTGCTATGTAAGACTCTGAGAGCTTTTGTTTACCAGACCCCGTGAGTGAACCATGGGGAGAATCGCTGCATAAAGCAAGAGGAATTTTAATATTCCAGCATGCTGGGGCCATCCTGCATCCAAAAGGAGAGGCATCCACAGCGCAGCTTGTTCAGTAGACATTTGTACAGTCTCCAGGGGTAGCATAGAGAAATAGCAGCTAGGCACAATATGATTAGCAGAACAATGTGACTTTTAAACTGATTGGTCTTTAGGGAATGAGGTGGTAGGGACTTCCCTTGTCTGCTGGTGGCCAATGGTCCGTCCGTTGTCCATGTGCTCTGAGCCTCCCCCACTCGAAGGTCGATTGATCCCTACACCCTGTGGTCTGAGGAATGTTAATTAGCCTCTCTTCTGCCTAAGTGTTCTATGACCTTTCTCTCCCAGGAGGGGAGGGGTCTGGTGGAATTTTCCAAAGTTTCTGAGCTGACCTCTTCAGCTACAACCTTAGGTTGAGAGGCAGGAGATTCTAGGGTACTTTCTTGTTGCCATCATTGTCCATTAGTTGTAAGGAGACTTTGTCCCTGCCTTGGCCACCCACAACTGAGACCCTCCTGTGACTTTAAGCAGCAGGAGGTCTCTGAAAATCTGTTGCCTGGACATGTCCTCCCATAAGGCTCTCTGGCTTCCCGTAGACAGAAAATTTGTCATACTGGAGCTCTGGACCTCTGTAGATGCCAACTATTAGAGAGGCAAACTACACCAGGTGCCAGATACAGGATGGGCTCATTTCAGATTGACCTTGATGCTTGAGGGAGGAGTTGGACCTGGTGTTTCCCTAGGGCCTGGCTCTGTGCCTGTGACCAACCCTGGCACAGTAGAAGCCATTTGCCAATCCCTATACCAAGATACAGCACAATACCCAGAGGGAATCCAACACAGTGCTGTGTTGAAACACAGTCCAAGAACTGAGTCACGGCAGAAGATTTCTGAGTGCTTGTGAGAAAATCCCAGGAAACCAAGACAAGCCCCCCCCCCTTTTTTTTTTTTTGGAGGAATTCAGATCAGAGCTAGCCCTATAGGCACCTTGTAGAGGCATAAGACCCTTCACTCCCACCCTCCTACCCCAACTCCCTGCCCCTCACCCCTGCTGCATGCTCAGGTTCATGGGCTATAGGACACCAGTGTGGTGTGATGCAAAAGCTTCACTTGGGAGGGGGGAAGGACAGAGGCTGAGAAGAGTACGCAGGCCTGCGGGTGGCATGCACTTGATTTAGAGTCCCTGTGGGTGGTGTCCAGCAGTTTAGGGACCCAGGTGCATCAGTAACCCCTTCCCAGGTCACTCCTTTGTTGATGCACCTGATCCTAATGTGATTTAGGCTAGGCATGTACAGAGGGAGGTACATGGGGAAGTATTTCCAGAGGGCAGGGGGTCTGGGGCCCAGTTGCTGCCAATAGACAGCTGAACTGGGCGCCTTCTTCTAATCATAGCTACAGAAGTCTTATCTGTGGCTCAGTCTGTCAGGCTTCCCATGATTCTGGCCTCTCAGCCCCATTCTAATGGTTCAGCTCCTGAAGCTAGATCCCTGTTCCAGAGGAGCTGACTTATCCCTCTGACTCCAGAAAAAAATCCTAGGAAGCTAAGCCTTTTCTATTTCAGGTTTCCTCCTTCATCTTCTTTAGCTGTCCTTCATTGGGGAATAATGGGGGTTGTGCCATCAAGAATCTCATACATTAAGAGATGGGAGCACTTCTGGCCCACATCTGACAGAGCATTCTCTTCACCTTTCCAGTATGGTTCGCCAAAGCCACTCAGCCCTTGTGGTGGTTTGTATAAGAATGGCCCTCATGGGTTCATATATTTGAATGCTTAGTCACCAGGGAGTAGAATTGTTTGAAAGGATTAGAAGGGTTAGGAGATGAAGGCTAGTTGGAGGAAGTGTGTTACTGGGGATGGCTTTGAGGTTTCAAAAACCCATGCCAGGCACAGTCTCTCTCTTTCTCCCAACTGCCCAAAGGATCAGGATATAGACCTCTCAACTACTTCTCCAGCAGCCTGTCTGCCTGTATACCGCCATCCTCCCCACCACGATGATAATGGACTAAGCCTCTGAGACTGTAAGCAAGCCCCCATTTAAATGCTGTCTTTTTATAAGTGTTGCTTGGTCACAGTGTGTCTTCACAGCAAGAGAACAGTGACTACGACCGCCTTGTATGTACCTTAAATAAAGCAGACTAAGGAGGATTGGAAGTTTGGCATCAGCCTGGACTATACACAGAGACCTTGCCTCAAAAACCAAGACTATAGTGTTGGAGAGATGGCTCAGTGGTTAAGAGCAGTGTGCTGTTCTTCCAGAGGACCTGAATTTGATTTTCAGTATCTATGTCAGGTAGCTCACAAGCTTCTGTAATTCTAGCTGCGTGGGGAATCCAATGTGTCTGCTCTCCACAGGCACCAGCACTCACATGATCATACCCACACAGGCATGTACCTGTTAGTATTCTGTCTAAACTCCACCTCCATAGCTATCTGGCAACAGCCAGGTATGCTCCTCCCCACAGTTACCTGGCAACAGCCAGGTAGGCCTGCCCACTATAAAAGGGGCTGTCTGCCCCCTCCTTTTTCTCTTGCTCCCTTGATCTCTCGCCTGCAGGTTCTCTCTGCCCCCTTCCCCCTTCCCTTCCCCCTCTCTCCACATGGTCATGGCCGGCCTCCACTTCCCTCTACTCCTCTACCTCTCTTCTCTCTCTCTCTCTCTCTCTCTCTCTCTCTCTCTCTCTCTCTCTCTCTCATCACTGTTTATTAGACCTCTGCATCTCCAGGGCCCATTCCCAGGTGGGAACAAGTGTACCTGTGAGAGTGTGGGCAGCGTGCCATGGCACATGGCACATGGCACATGTCAAAGCTCTAGAGTCCTAAGGTTTTGTGCAGTAAAGGACTCAGGTGTTTTGGGATTTTAGAAACTCTATGATGCAGCTTGCCGGGGAGGGGGGAAAACCAAGCCAAAATCAAATTCCGTTTTCTGTCAGTGTAGTGGCTCATGCCTTTAATCTCAGCACTTGAAGAGGGAGAGGGAGCTGGATCTCTATGAGTTCAAGGCTACATAGTGCTTGAACTACATAATAGAAAGACCCTGTCTCAAAACACAAACACACACACACACACACACACACACACACACACAGAGAGAGAGAGAGAGACAGAGAGACACAGAGAGAGACAGAGAAAGAGACATAGAGAGACAGAGAGAGAGACAGAGAGAGAGACAGAGAGAGAGAGAGACAGAGAAAGAGACAGAGAGAGACAGAGAGAGAGAAAGAGAGGGAGAGAGAGAGAGAGCTCAATAAAACAAAAACAAAGAAAGTCCTCTCAGGAATGTATTAGACGGTGTTTGTGATGTTGGCCAGCTTCCCATTTCAGAAGTCTGACTTCCCAGACTTCTGACTTCCCAGAAGTGCAGCATCCCGTGGCATAAAATTTTCTCTTTCTGGTTCAAGGACTCGTGTAAGCAGAAAACTTGGGTGACAGGGGTCTTCTTTAATAGCTGCCCAAAGAATCTCTGTGCTACACACGTGAGGGAAGGGTAGTTAGTTTGAGATGAATTATTTGCCTTTATTTGCATCTTTCTCCAGTTGATTAATCTGTCTTTAGTTAGCATTGAGTGTGATGGATCCTCACTCATCTCTCCCCTCCAAGCTGACTTCAGACTCAGTGTAGCCAAGGCCGGCTTTGAACTCCTGATATTTCTGTCTCTACCTCTTGTGTGGGGATTGCAGATGTGCACTATTACACCAGGCCCCAGTGTTTCATTTGTAAATGAACCAAGAGAAGAACTTGCAAGCAGCATGCCTGTGCTCTCTTGCTTAGGAAGTGATGATTGACATTTCTTTTGGTTGCATGTTATCTCAGAAATCCCGAATCTAGCAAAGATAAGCTCTGTTAGAAATAGAAGATAAAACCTCTGCCAGTCATCGTCACCGGAGCTGTTATTCACTTCCTGCTTAGGGCTTCTCTCGAGGGTACCAGAAGTCTCTCAGATATTAGCTATGCCCAGTATCTGATGGTCAGCCAGCAGATTGACCTCGGCCTCATAAGAGCTTTGGGGATGTTCTGAAGGACATTCAGAGGTTGTGTGTGTCTGTGTGTGCTCGAGTGCATGCGTGTGCATGTGTATGCAGGAGGAAGACACAGATTATACTGCTGGCTTTCATAGACCTCTTCCGAGTGTTTGTCTCTGATATCATTAAACCCAGCCACCCTCATCTGAATAAGGAAGTCATGCTGGAAATCATTAATATTATTTAGTGTCTTCCAGATTCTGGGCACTCCATAGTTACTCCTATTGGTATTTCTGCATGCAACATGACTTGGGACTATTCTTTATATATGAAGCTTGTGAGAAGCATCAAGTCAGTTTTATGTTTTTCTTTTCTTCTCTTTTTATAGTCGCTGTGACAAATGTCTGAAAGAAACAAAGGATGAAGAATTGATTTTGACAGGTTTTCATAGATTTCAGGTCATGGACAGGCTCCGATGCTTCAAACCACAGTGAGGCAAAGCATAATAGCGGCAGGAACATATTCCCAGGGACACTCTCCTGACTGATGTATTTCTTCCCACAATGCTAGTTAGACTTTCCAACTTTTTCTAAAATGGCACAGCTAACTAGGGACCAAGTCTTCAACGGGAGTCCAAGGCTAGTCTTGAAAGCTTCATAGTGAAGCCTTGTCTCGAAAACCAAAAACTGGCTCAATTAACTTCTCAAAGACTTGTTTTGAGCTGAGGATGACTCGGTGGGTCAGGGCACTTGCTGTCATGCCTGATAACCTGAGTTTGACCCCTGGGACCCACATGGTAGAGGAAGAGAGTTGATAGCATCAGGCTGTCTTCTGACCGCCACGTGCACGCCATGGCTTGTGCTCACCCCCCTGTACCACACTGCATGCAGGTAAGTACAGGTATAAAAAAATAAACATATATAATTTAAAAATCCATGGGTTTTCTTGATGCCCTCAAATTTTCTCTTTATCTATGAGGTAAAACCTGATATGTCAGTCACTAGATATTGTGATTTGAATGTGAAATATTCCCACATATTCCTCATGTGTTTGAAGATTTGGTCTCTAGGTAGTGGTGCTATATTGAAGCTTGTGGAACTTTGAGGAGGGATTGCTTCACTGGACAAAAGAAGTCACAAAGGCAGGATGTGAGGTTTTACAGCCTAGCTTTACTTCCTGTGTCCTCTCTGCTTCCTGACAGGGTGCAGTGTGGCCAGGTCTTTCACTTCTGCACCAAGTTTTTCTTGCCAGACAGACTACATGGTGGTTTGAATAAGAATGACCCCATAGACTCACATATTCCAGTACTTAGGCACCAGGGAGTGGAATTCTTTGATAGTGTTAAGAGGAGTAGAAGGTGTGGCCTTGATGGAGGAAGTATGTCACTAGGGTGGGCTTTAAGGTTTCAAATGCTTTTGGAATAGCTCTCCTTCCCTCTAGTTGTTTGGGACCCACATGAAGACCAAGCTGCACTTCTACATATGTGCAGGGAGGCCTAGGGCCAACTGTGTATGTTCTCTGGTTGGTGGTTCAGTCTCTGAGAGCCCTAAGGGTCCAGGTTAGTTGACTCTGTTGGTCTTCCTGTGCAGTTCCTATCTCCTCTAGGGCCCACAATTCTTCCTCTTATTTTTCCATAAGAGTCCCCAAGCTCCATCCACTGTTTGTCTGTGGATGTCTGCACCTGTCTGAGTCAGTTGCTGGGTGGACCCTCTCAGAGGACAGCCATGCTAGACTCCTGTCTGCAAGCAAAACAGAGTATCATTCATTATGTCAGGGATTGATGTTTGCTCATGGGATGGATCTCAGGTTGGGTCGGTTGTTGGTTGGCCATTCCCTCAGTCTCTACTCCATCCCCTCTCTGTTGTGCATTTCTCGTAGACAGGACAAATTTTGGGTTGAAAGTTTTGTGGGTAGGTTGGTGTCCCTATTGCTCCATTGGGTTCCTGTCTGGCTACAAGAAGTGACCAATTCAGGATCCGTATCCCCAATGCTGTGAGTCACAGTTAAGGACACCCCCATTGATTCTTGGGTGCATCCCTTATCCCAGGTCTCAGTCTCATCCTGGAGATGCCTCCCGCCTCCCCTCCCCCATCAGTTGCAGATTTCCTTTCATTCTCATAGGCATCTGGTAATTTCACTTTATTTTTGGTTAATTCCAACTGACGGTTGCTTTTGGTGGCCCACTCTTGAGTGGTTCTGAACATCTATCTGAACAGTGAAGTTGCCAGCAGAGAGAAGGAGATCAAGCACAAGGGTCCTTACTGGTTAAAGGTAGAGTGGTTGAAGTGGAGAGAACTTCTCTGGGACAGTTGACTCTGGGACAGTAGCAAGGCCATTATTCTTAATCCCCTGCAGTCAGATCTTTTGACTTGGCCCTCAGGAGTCTATTGACATCTCCAGAGTGAAGGCTGATGTTGAATCAGCTTCGTCAAGCTGAACATTAGGTCAGACACCTTACTCCAGTGTGTGGGTACATGGTTACTGTTGGCCTATGCAAGAGAGGATGAGCTTGCGTCTCGTCCATCGGTCAGAGTTTGTATCTGGCTTGGTTGTCGAGTGGACACTAGACTATGACACAGAAACAGAAGAAGGAGTTTGCTCTCAACTGTGGCTGTTCCTCATGGCCATACACTTGAGTGTGTCTGGACATTAATAACCCACAAGCAGCTGCCACTGAGCCCCAGATAGCTGAGAACACAAAGCCACCCAGGGTCAGAGAACTGATCTTTGTTATTTCTAAGCCCTAGTAGTATGCCATGGAAGGGCCAGAAATATGTTTGCTACTTATTTTCTAATTTGGAATTAAATAAAGGACAGCAAAATCACTGTAGAAAAACCACTAAGGAAGCAGAGATAAATGGACCAACCAAAAATATGTTAATTATAAGGTTAAGAGTGAGGGAACTTATCGCTATTATTTTTAAATTTATTTAGGGTTTATTTATTTATTTATTTAATGTGAATACACTGTCGCTGTCTTCAGACACACCAGAAGAGGGCATCTGATCCCTTTACAGATGGTTGTGAGCCACCATGTGGTTGCTGGGAATTGAACTCAGGACTTCTGGAAGAACAGTCAGTGCTCTTAACCACTGAGCCATCTCTCCAACCCCGGATTTATTTATTTTTATTTGTGCATATGAATGTTTTGCCTGAATGTATGTCTGCGCACTATGTGTGCGCATTACCCATGGAGGCCAGAAGAGGGCACTGTAAACTATGGAGAAGCAGAGTGACGCTACAGCTGTTAAGGAGTTTGGCACTGGGTAGCCATAGTGGGGCTTTCCAACAAGACAGCAATGGGACTGGTGAATCCTCTTGGGAGCTGGAGGGTTGCTGTTGTTGGCTCAGCCCAGGCAATTGTGGCAACGTGAACATTCCCTACCTTGTTGGAACAAAGTTGGTGCCGATAACATATTTCACCTGATAGTCTAGCTACTGGCGCCAATATGACCAGGTTCTGCTTCTCCAGGTTTTCTGCTTCTTGCAACCTTGAGTCTGCGAGGAGTTTGTTTTTATCTGTTCCCTGGATGCAGGGTGACTTGCTTCATTTGACTCCAAGCTGCCACTGCTTGCTGTACTTAGCTTCTCTAACTGAGCCTTGCTGCCGCCCTCTGAAGCACCAGGCACTGAGAACCTGTTCCCATGGCTTCTTCAAGAGACTTTGTACTTGCTTTAAAAGGGAAAACATTCCATGGCTGCCATTTGTACTTCTCCTCCCTTGTTCACCCGGTTCTTTGCTTTATCATCTCATTTCCTGAGGGTCGGACCTTTGTCCTGACTTTTGTAGGCTCCTAGTCAAGCTTCCGTGAACTGATAGGATGAAGAGAACTGCACTAGAGTCTCAGGAGCCCTGAGCCCTGAGGGTGTTCTTAGACCTGGACTCACCGCCTTGTTCTTCGCCCCAAGGCCTTGTGGTCTTAATGTGCTTCTGTTTTAGTTGAACTTTCATGAACCCTGATGACTTTAGTGAGGAACAGGCAGAAAAGAGTCCATCTGTTCCTGATCCAAGCCACACCCTCTGGATTGCTAAGGACAAGAGTCGTTGTCTCTGCCTCTCTAGTCATTTACTGGGAAATTAAGGCGCTGGTTGGGAGGGGGCGTGGCCTAAGAGTGAGAACATGGGTTTTGGGGGGATTCTGATGAATATGAGAATCCCGACATTTCTAACTCTTGGGAACTGGAATCCGATATATTTTCCTTTCTGAGGACACCGATCTCCACTCAGTGTATTCAAAATGATGCGATGAAAATTTCATTACAGAAATATAGTATATATGTATGTCTTATCTATTATTATTATTATTATTATTTTGGTTTTTTAAGACAGGATCTTACTACGAGTCTTGGCTATGCTGGAACTTGTTATGTAGAACAGGCTAGCCCCAAACTCACAACAGTCACTTCTGTTGCCTGTCTTTGAACTAAAGACATACATCACCATGCCTGGCTTATTTTTTTTTTTAACTGGGAAAAAAATATATTTATTTGTATTTGAAGCAGTCTAATAGCTGGCATTTTGGTTTCTACCTAACATCGAACAGTGGTAAAAGCGTCATTAGCATGTGCTCAGACTTGAGATGGTGTAGCTGGGGCTGAGGATATAACTTAGAGATGGAGCCCTTCCCAGCATGCACTGGGACCTGGTATGCCCTGAAAAAAAAAAAAAGCCTGTCTAGATTGTTATAAAAAAAAACACACAGGAAGGCTGCAAAGGGGACAAGAAGGAGAAAGGGAGGCTTTAGTTTGTGCTGCGTTAAATCTGCTCCACTCACCTGTAATGGCTTGTGTTTTAGTAATGAATCCTTGACAGAAAGATACGCATACAAGAAATTGAATTTTCTCTTGTAGAAAAGAAATTACTTAATGGGTGACAGAAAAGTAATTTGGATCCGTTCCTATGGTCACAATTAAATTCTGTAACAAAGCTTGCCAGCATCCTTAGAGACAGTGAGCGGCTAAAGGCCGACTCCTCTAGTCCTAAATGTGGTGCTTTCCTCCCAGGAACAGTTGGTGAAGCAATTGTGTAGTTTAAGTTTATAGATACAGTACTTTACTTATTGACAGTCATTCTGTATGGGCTTCATTGCACACTAAGAAACCATAGCCCTAAGGAAATGCTTGTTTGTGCTTGACACATTGCTAAATTCTTAATATGTGAAGTTCACTAGAAAGATAGAGATAGCACTTATCTCTAGGGTCCAGATTTAGTAGCTAATGGATGTAAAGGACAGACAGTTGTTGATTCAAACACCTGTGGTCTGTGCATTCTTCAGAATGAGCAGTCTGCTGCAAGGGGAAGTCTCCATACATCCCTTTTAGGTATAATTCACTTATGGTATTCAAGTGTTCTATTTGCCCATTGATCTTCTGTCCAGATGTTCTACCCATTATTGAACATAAGGCTTTGAAATCTCTAAACTGTCATTGTAGACCTGTTCACCCCCATAAATTTCATTATTTTATTTAATGGCTGTGTGCTTAAATTTGTTAGCTCTTGTTGAGTAGCAGACTTTTCTATCACTATATAATGTACCCTTTTCCTTGTGTGTCACATTATAAAGAATTTAATTCCAATTTTTTTATTTTTCACATTTTTTACCTAGTCCACCTGTGATATATTTTTATATATTGTGGTGGTTTGAATGAGGTATGTCTTGCCCGTGGGCTCAGGTATCTGAGCATATGGCTTCCAGTTGGTGGCACCGTTTTGGTGAGGTGGTGGAGCCTGAAAGAGACAGAGCATTGCTAGAGGAAGCATGCCACTTGGGGCAGGCTTTGAGGGTCTCTGACCTTGCTCTGCTTCCAGTTCGTCCTGTCTGCTTCATTCTTAAGGTTGAAGATGGGCTCCTTCAGCCTCGTGCTCTGGCCACATGCTGCCGAGGCGCCCCATCATTACGGACTCCCCCTTGGGAACTGTGTATCCAATAACCCTTCCGTAACTTGTTTTCAGTCCTGGTGTTTTATCACAGCAGCAAAGAGCACTTCACGCATACAGGTAGTATGAACCTGCGTTCGCTTTGATTCTGAGTTGATAGTCCACATTTCTTGATTTTTAGGTTAAACAAACAAAATAATTGCACACACATATTAAGCCGTCAACGGGTATGCATTTAGCTAGCATTTGTTTATCACTATGTGTATTTCCTTGGAACAAATTCCAAAAGGAGAAGTTGTTGAGCCACAGAGTACACACAATATACAGGAATATATTCTGCCTGGTAGGTTCTACTGGCATGTACATAGTGTTTCGGGTCATGAAGGCACCTTCTCAGTTTGACCATAGTTACCTCAATCCTGTTGTCTCCCTTAGGTATCCCTTCCTCTTCCTATCTACTTTCATGTGTGTGTGTGTGTGTGGTGTGTGTGTGTGTGTAAGCACATAAATAATTTTAGGATCCCCAAATAAGGAAAAATATGTAATATTTGTCTTTATCTTATTTCATTTAGTACATGATCTCTAAGAAAAAAATATAATTCCCCCATAATTTCATTCTTTTTTATGGTAGGCTAAAATTCCATTGTGTATTCATGCCACATTTTCTTCATCTGTCCTATTGATGAACACTTGGCTGATTCCATTATGTGGTTGATGTATTACAGTAGTGCCACAGTCAACATGGACGTTCAGATGTCTCTGTGGTGTTGTCTCACTGCCCTGGAGGTACAAGTGGTATAACTCGGTCATAGAGCTCTACTTTAGGTTTTTGAAGAGCCTCCATACTTCTTTCCAGTGTGGATCAGCGGAACTAATTTTCGTTCCCACCAATTTGCACAAGGAGTCCCCTTCCTCCTCATTCACGAAAGCTCTTGTCATTTGGTGTCTTGATGGTAACCAGTCTAATGACGGAGAGATGGAATCTCAAAGCAGTTTTGATTTGCATTCCCCTGATGGCTAAAGATGTTTGTTGTGCATTTTCATATGTTCTTGAGTATTCGTACTTTATCTTTGAGAACTATCTGTTCTTTGTAACACTTTACAACATAAACCAGTGCTGTGTGGCATAACTTCTCTGCCCTAACTCATTTGGCTATTATTCTTTGCAATGTCTTTTCATTTTCAGCCTGTTTGTGTCCTGAGTCTAAAGTCTCTTGTAAGCAGCAAACTATAGTTGGATTATGTTTTTAAAACCATTTTGGGAGATTGAGGGTGTGGCTCAGTTGGTACAGTGTTTGCTTCACAAATGCAAGACTCTGTGTTTAGTCCCCAGCACCATCCAAGATAGTGTGATGGTGTGTGCCTATAATTCCAGCACTCAGGGGGTAAAAGATCAATGGCATTTGTTGGCCTATCCTTTCTTTTTTGCTTTAAACCTTTTATTTTCTTAAAAAAAAAAAATGCTGCACATGTTTGTCTCTCTGTCTCTGTATTTGCCTCTGTCTGTCTGTCTGTCTCTTTGTCTGTGTGTAAGAGAGAGTGAGAGAGAGAGAAAAAGAGAAAGAGGAGAGAGAGAGAGAAAAAAAGGGAAAGAGAGAGAGAGAGAGAGAGAGAGATGAATGAATGGGCGTATGTACCACAGTGTTGCACAGAGATCATAGAATAACTTTGTGTAGTGGTTTCTCTCCTTCCAGGTGGAGGTGGGTTCTCAAAACCGACCTTGGGTTAGCAGGTGTTGGGATCCAGAGTCACCTTACAAACCACACAAACACTGATCTCCTTTAGACAGAGATAGTTTATTGAGCATACACCCCAGGACAGACCAATCAGGGTACAGACCAGACTTGGGAGTTGTCCTGTGACCCTGAGTCAAGATTCTATAGGGCTTTCCCACCAATCAGGATTTAGGGGTAGGGGATTACCCTATGAACAAGACTTTGTTGTACCTTTATCCTGCTCCCATTGACTGGGGTATTCCACTGTGGCAGGTGACTTACCTTGTCTAATATTCATGTCTTCACTTGCTAACCAGGATGTCAATTACCCACATACATGTCTCTTTCTGCCAAGTAGGATGTCAGTTCCCAGGGAGGTCTTGGGAACTTAAACTTTACTCGACCCCTCCTCAAAATTGAAGTCTTATTCCAAATAGTTTCTTATAATAGTGTAGGTGTCTCTTTAATGTTGGGGTCCATCTCAGGGGTAGCTTATCAAAGCAAATACCATAAAAGCTCATACACAGGTAAGAAGCGCTGCTGGGTGGTTGGCTCAGGTCCAAGTTTATTGTGGCTAACTATACAACTCAGTTCTAACTGACTTCTGTTGTGATTGGTTTCCAAGGGCACAGAACATAACAGAATATGTAATCAACTTGAACACAAGAAAGTTTCTTAGTAACAGCAAAAATAACATATTTTTGAGAAAATTTCCTTAAATAACAGCAAAAAATGGCAGGGTAGTCAGGTAACAGTTACCTAGGCCTTTTAGCACCGGGCTGGTGGGGCCAGATCCTTTACCTACTCAAGCATCTTACTGGACCCTTAATAATTTTTTCACTAATATATCTTATTGGCTAGCATACAAAGAAATGGATTTCAATATGACAGTTCATGCACGTACCATCATACTCTTTCTTATTTGTCTCCCCATTACTTCCTGCCCGCATTGCAGTTGCTCTCCTGCCTTCCATCAGTCTCCTGCCCCACCCCCATCAGTCTCCTGCCCCACCCCAGTTGCCTTCCTGTCCCTCCCAGTTGCCTTCCTCTCCCTTTCTCCTCTCCTTTTCCTCATCCCTCCCTTTAGACCTCCTCTCCAATAATCTCCCTTTTACTTGCATACTGTATGTGTGTAGGGGGCGGTAAATTTAAATCCAGCTACCTCATCTGAGTGGAAATGTGGTTTAGATCTTTTGAGTTTACCTTTCTTTGTTTAACATACCGATTTCTGATTATTTTTTGCAAGTGTCATAATTTTGTTCTTTATACCTGAATAAAATTCGTCTGTGGGTGTGCATTATATTTTCGTTACCCACCCATCTGATGGCAGACATTGAGGCTGGTCCCTTACTTCCATTCCTGAGGAATAGTTTTCCAGTTAAAAAAAAATTTTTTTTACCTGATAGATTTTTAAAAATAATCTTTAGTATTTTAAATATACCATTGCCTTCTGTATTCCCTTTTTTATTTTTATTTTTGTTTTATGAAGCAGGACCTTGCTATGTAGTCCTGACTGGCCTGGAATTCAATATGTATGCCAGGTTGTCCTGGAACTTGTGGGTGATTATCCTGCCTCTATCTCTCAAGCTGTGCTGGGATTACAGGTGTATGCTGCTGTACTTAGCTCTCCTCTGGAGACTGGATCAGGATAACTAGAACCTTCTCATCCTCCCAGTAGTTCTTTCTATTCTTGACTCTAAAGCCAAAGCCACATAGGTGAGACTGACAAGTTCTGCTGCTTGCTGGGCTATACTACCAGCTTTCACCAAAATACCACAAAAATAGACTCTAGGTCACATATTGAAATTCTCCACTGAAACCTCTTGGGCCAGATCCACACAATTCAAATCACTCTCAGTAACAACGTCTTCCATATTCCTACTGGAAGCCCATTAAGCCCCATTTAAAGCATTCCACTGCTTTCCAAACCAAAGTTCCAAAACCACATTCTTCCAAACATAAGTATGGTCAGGACTATCACAGCAATACCCCAGTCCCAGTACCAACTTCTGTGTTAGTTAGGTTTTCCTGCTGTAAACAGACACCATGACCAAGGCAACTCTTATAAGGACAACATTTAGTTAGGGCTGGCTTACAGATTCAGAGGTTCAGTTCATTATCATCAAGGTGGGAGCATGCCGGCATCCAGGCAGGCATGGTGCAGGAGAAGCTGAGAGTTCTACATCTTCATCTGAAGGTTGCTAGCGGAATACTGGCTTCCAGGCAGCTAGGATGAGGGCCTTAAAGCTCACACAGTGACAGACCTACTCCAACAAGGCCACACCCACTCCAACAAGGCCACACCTACTCCAACAGAGCCACACCTCCTAATAGTGCCACTCCCTGGGCCGAGCGTACACAATCATTGCACTGGGGATCAAACCCCATGCATGCAAGGCAAGCATTCTACAAAGTGAGCTCCATCTCTAGCCTTCTCTCATTTTGTGTGCATATGGGTATGTCTGTGCATGTGTAGGTGTGAGAGGAGGCCCTAAGAGGGTTTTAGATCCCCTGGAGCTGAAATTACAGGTGGTTACTAACTGCCCTATATGGGTGTGTAAGACTCTAGCGAGCAGAGCCTTAGTTTACTGGAGACCTCCTGAACCAGACTTCACAGAGATGAGAGATCGCCGCAAAAAGCAAGGGGAATTTTTATTGTTCCAGCATGCTGGGGCCATCCAACACCCCAAAAGGAGAGGCAACCCTGTGCAGCATGGTCAGCAGACATTTATACAGTCTCTAGGGATAGCAACCATTAGGCACAATGTGATTGACAGAACAGTGACCTTTTAGACTGATTGGTCTTTAGGGAATGAAGCAGCAAGGACCTCCCTTGTCTGTGTGGGGCCAACAGTCCGTTGTCCATGCTCTATGCCCTCTCCCTCCCCCCCCCCCCAGGTCAGTCCCCACCCCCTGTGGTCTGAGGAATGTTAATTAGCCTCTGTCTTCTGGAGGGGAGGGATGCCTAAGCGTTCTATGACCTTTCTCTTCCAGGAGGGGAGGGGTCTGGTGGAGTTTTCTTCTTCAGGTGCTGGGAATTGAATTCCAGTTCTCTGGATGAGCAGGACAAGATTCTAATCCCCGAACCATCTGTGGTTTTTTATTTTAGTGGCTAAAGGCTTTCGTCTTGGAGCTGCCGCACCTGTATCTTCACGATCCGGGTGTGCTGTGCCTTCATTTTCATTCAGTTCCAGGAATTTTTTAAACTTCCTTTTGCCTTTTTTTTCCCAGTCATTTTTCTTCTCATTCAAGAAAAATGAATTTGTGTAACTCCTGTGATTTCTTTCCCTGTTAATTTCTAAGTTTATTCTAGTATGATATGATAAACTACAAGAGATTATTCTTATTCTTTTGTATTTTTTAAAGACTTTCTTTGTGACTTCAATTATGAACAATTTTAGAAAAGATTCTTTGGACTGCTGAGAAGAATAAAAGTTCTATATCCTTTGGACGGAATATTCTATGGGTATCTTTGTTGATATGTACGAGCAGCGGCTTGGAATGGAAGACGCCAGGCCAGAGGTTCCTCAAGGGGAATATTTATTTAGGCGGAGGGAAGAGAGGAGAGGGAGAGCAGAGAGAGAGGTGGAGGTGGTGGCCTGCCATGACCACATGGAGAGAGGGGGAAGGGAAGGGAGAGGGGCAGAGACAACCTGCAGGTGCAGGTCACAGGAACAAGAGAGAGAGGAGAGGCCAGACAGCCCCTTTTATAACTGTAGGGAGGAGCATACCTGGCTGTTGCCAGGTAACTATGGAAGTGGAGTTTGACAGAATGCTAACAATCTTAAGCTCATTTGTTCTATGGTGTGGTCTAACAGTGGTTCCTTGTGCTGGTTTTATGAAGTTGGGATCCCCGATGTTCGATCCATATGCGTGTGCCATTGTTGCCCCTTTGTGGTGGCTTGTTCATTTTGTTGGTAGCTCTGACCTTCTTTTGTTTGTTTGGTTTGGTTTGTTTTTTCGAGACAGGGTTTCTCTGTGTAGCCCGGGCTGACCTTCTTGAGATATTAGTAATTTTAGTTTGAAATCTACATTATCAGGTGCTAGGATAATCAGACCAGTCTTTGTTTTTTTTTTTTTTGTTTTGTTTTTTTTTCTTCTAGTTGCTTGGTAAATTGGTTTCTATCATTTGTTTTCTTTTTAGTCTGTGAAAATATTTAATCATCAAAGTGTGGTTTTGAGCACATAGATAGCTAGATCTCATTTGCAATCCAGTTGTCCATTCTGTATCCATTGTACTTATGTCTCCACTATAAGTTTAACTTGTGTTGAAACTTTGTTGCTTGTTTCTGGTGAGTTGGATTTTCATTTCTCTCTTCATTCTCTGCTTTGGGAATTAAGCTTTTCTGGTTTACTGTGTTTGGGACAGCAGGTTCCTTTTTGGCTCTCCTTTGTTCATTTGCTCTTTCTGTGAATCTTTTCCCCTGTGCTCTGCTCTTATGATTAACACTTCATTTTTTCCTCCTGTGTCTGTGAGCAGTATTCCTTCAAGCACATGAGGTATTGCTATCTTTCATTTGCACTTAGTTTGAAATGCCCTTATTACCATATTCAGTTTTTCTGGATGTAGTGATCTGAATCAACAGTCATTTATTTTCAAGGCTTGAAATATGCCAATCCATGCTTTCCTGAACTTTATTGCTTATGGTAAGAAGTCTGTTGTTCTGATGTGTTGGCCTTTGTAGATAAGTTTGTATTTCCCCCTTATAGCATTTAACCTAATATATATATAACATATGTATATATTATACATATTCTATATTTATGGTATATATATGTTAAGTATATATTGCTTTGCATTTTTATCATATTGAGTGTAACATACTGTAAAGAGATTCTTCTCTGACCACATCTATTCGGAATTCTAAATGTCCCTTGTTTAGGAATTTTCTGCTATAATTTCATTGAATAGGTTGTCTATGTCTTTCCTTAACATTTCACCTCCTTGTTCGCTTTATGGTTAGGTTTGGTTTCTCGATTGAATCTCTGAGTTCTTCGTGTTGTAAACTTTTTTTTTTGTCATGCCTAAATGTAAATGATTGTGGTGGTTTGAATGAAAATTGCCTCCCTAGGCTCTTAGGGAGTGGCATTATTAAGAGGTGTGGCCTCATTAGAGGAAGAATGTCACTAGGAGATGGCTTTGAGGTTTCAAAAGTTCAAGCCAGGACCAGTAGTTAATGTTCTCTCTCTTCCTGCTGCCTACGGATCAAGATGTAGAACTCTCTGCTCCTTCTCCAGCACCACGGCTGCCTGCCTGCCCTGATGCCCCCTGCTAGGACCATAATGAACTACACCTCTGAACTATAAGTCAGTCCCAATTAAATGCTTTTGTTTATAAGAGTTGCTGTGGTCATTGTTAGACTTTGGTGCTCAGACCAAACGGTTCCATGGGGGAGGGGGGTTTATTCAGGGTAGAGGGCAAAGGTGGGGAGAGAAATGGGAGAAAATGGCGGAGAGAAAGAGAGCAAGGTCAGGGAGTTCTGCCTATTTATATGAGCGGTACTGATGGTGCTCTTCACTGTGGGATTCCTTCAGAATCGCCATTTCCTTGTTGAACTTTTCTATTTTTGTCCACATTACTGATCTTCTCATCTGTTTTGGTGACTCCTTTATGCCTCAGGGTTTCCTTTCTGAGTCATTTCTGTACTTTATCCACTTGCTTGTACTCTTTATGAGATCATTGGTTAGTTTTGCTACTAAACTTTTGAGATCTTCATCCAGGATTTTGCCCATTTTCGTGTCTTTGAGTTCAGTGGTCGAGTCACAGTCTTTTGGAGAAGTCATGCTGCCTTGCGTTTTCTCATTTCTCCTGTGTTGTGATTTCTCTTTGCTGGCTTTGACTTGGAGGTCTTCTTAGTGAGCAGCCTGTACTTGAGGATTCAATCCCCAGTCCCATTCCGAGCACATAAAACAAACTGCTATAGTGGCAAGAACACCAAACTGTGTGAGATGCAAAAACACACAAAATCAACGAAACAATAACTTGCTAGAATACCATCAATGACTATAAAGTAGAAAATGACAGACAGCGTGTTATGGAGGTAGAAGCTGTTTAGGACTGTGGTGGTTTGAAGGAGATATACCTCACATTCTCAGGCACTGGACTCTGGTCCCCCTCTGGTGGTGCTGGTTGTGTGTGGGGGGAATAGGAGGTGTGGCCTTGCTGGAGGAAGTTTGCCACTGGGGATCGGATTCATGTCATTCTCAACCTGTCCCCTCTGCTTCCCGCCTGAGCTTGGGGAGTGGACTCTCAGCTTCCTGCTCCAGTCACCATCCTGCCTGACTCCATGTCTCCCTACTGAGATTTACTCTTTCCCATCTGGGAATCTGAATAAACCCTTCCTTCTATAAATTGCCTTGGTCATGGTGTTTTGACATATCAGTACAAAGTGAACAATAAGCGACTATGTTGAAGGAATGTGGCAGAGACAGAGAAGGAAGTGAAGCAAAGTTAAAGGAAAGAGGAGTAGAGAAAAAATGGTATGATAGATAAAAGAAGAAATTAAGGGTACTGGAAGTCCTGGCCAGAGCAATTAGGCAAGAGAAGAAATAAATGTCATCTAAACTGTAGAAAAGATGAAACAAAACTATATTTCAGATGTTTCTACACATGGAAAATGCTACAGAAAGCTACGCCTTGTAATCCCAGGATCCTGGAAGACAAGGCAGGAGGACCATGGATTTGGGGCTGACTTGAGCAACCTAATAAGACTCACTCAAAAATAAAATAAAACAACATTAAAAAAAAAAGAGAGATGGGAAAAAATCCTCCAGAATTTACCAAAAGCTACCATGACTAAAACCAAAAAATAGTTATTACAGGATGCAAGATCAGTGTACTAAGAGCATTGAGCCACCCAAATAAGAACTAAGATATACTTTTATTTCAAATACTAGCCTCCCAAAGAATAATAAGACCTGTATGAGAAAAACTATAGAATATTGGTTAAATAAATAGAAAAGGTATCCAATGTTCCTGAACAGGAAGATTTAAATGTATTTTCCAAGTTATCTACATGTTCAATATAATTTCTATGAAAATTTCAGTGCTTTTTTGTGGAAATAGAAAAACTGACATGCAAATTCATATAGAATTTCAAGGGATCCCCAAATAGCTAGAACAAGATTGGAAAAGAAAAACAAAATCAGAAAAGTCAAATTTCCCTAATTAAAACACTATGTACTGGTATAAAGATAAACATGGACCACAAGAATAGAACTGGGAATCCATATAGAATACACTATATTTTATATACAATTGATTTTGACAAGAGTGTCACAGACTATTCAATATGAAAAAGGAAAAATATCATCTCAATAAATAATATAGGGACAACAGAATATCCACATACAAAATAATAAATTTGACACTTGCCTCACTCCATATAGAGAAATTAGTTCAAAATGGAGCAATCATAATGTAAGCCAAAATCAAACAAGTCTTAGAAGAAAATATATTTGTTAGTCTGTATGGCCTTCGATTTGACACTGAATTTGTATGTCCAATACTAAAGTATGAACATCGGAAGAAATTTGATTTTATAAAATTAAAAGCTTTAAACTTAATAATAAATTAGTAATTAGTCAAATCAAAAGACATTGTCAAGATTTTATTTAAAGGAAAGAGATTAGAAGTGTTGGTGGCAGCATCCAGTGTGTTTGAGGACACCAGGTTAGATCCTAGCATTACACAAACAAAAGATAAAGTAGAAAATAGTTAAAAGATGATAACATATCCTTAAACAATATATTAATAAGTGCTTTGTATCCAGAATCTAGAACAGATACTTATAACTCACCAAGAACACAACACAGGTTGGAAAAGAGTATAGAGCCAGCCGGGGTGAATTTGTAATCCCAGCATGTGGAAACCAGAGACAGGAAGATCTCAAGTTTAGAGCTAGCTTGAGTTACATAGTGAAACCTCTCTCTTTCAAAACATATAGGGAGCCAGAGAAATGTATCAGTGGTTAAGAGCACTGGCTACTCTTGCAGAGGACCCAGGTTCAATTCCAAGCACCCCACAACTCTACTATGACTTAAGTTCCAGAGGGTCTGGTGCTCTTTTCTGACCTCTGTGAACTCTAGCACACATGTAGTGCATAGACATGCATGCAGGCAAATATAAATAAAAAGCAAAACAGGATACCAATTCACTGTTACTAGGACAGTGAGGAGTAACAAGAGAAAAATGGCAATTGTTGTTGAGGTCAGTTGTGGGACTGCGTAAGGGTATCCTGGTTCTTGGCTGGGCATGGGCCTAGAACCCAGAGACTCCAAGGGAGAAACGGCAGGAGTTCGGCCACATCCCCAGAACTCAGGGTCCTAACAAGCAGTACAATCTCCAGAGACCTACATTGTTCAGTCACGTAGGCCATTACAGTCCCTCCCAAAGTGCACAGGTAGAGGGTGTAACTACAGGCCTCAGGCCCTAGAGATTTACATACTAATGAAGGTCAGAGGGAGGAGCCAATTAAGCATTACTCCCCAGAACCTCCCCCTTTCTCCCTCCCTACTTAACCCAGGTCTGCCCTGAGTTTGGGGGGTTACATCCAGATCTATCCACCATCTGCCATGACAATAAAACCTTTTGGAACCAAGGACTTCCTTGTATCATGGGGCCTGCTGGGCCTCAGGCCCTGCCGCCACCAAAGCCTCCAGCCACTGGAACCTGGGACCTTCCTCTGGTAGAGAGACAGACTGCTGGAGGCCTCCAGGCAGCCTCCACCTCGCAGGTCCTGGGCGCTGCCGCGTGGGCCTGGAGCCTGCTGCTGCGGCCCGGTTGTGGCCCAGTTTTTCCCACATTTTGGCGTGACCAACGTGGAGCCCCGAACAGCCACGCAACTACAGACAAGCTAGCCGAACAGCCGTCTCTCAGATAACCACAAGGACCCACATCTTCAAGCAAGCTAACCAGGCCGCCAAGTCTGCTAAGCAAGTACTGTAACCAAATCTCTCCCTCGGGGTGCTGCCAGGGCCTCTTTCTTCCCTCCCCTTCTTGTTTCTCTTGGCTGTGGGATGGCCGGTCGTGCACCCACATGTCTCCAAGTCTCAGTCCTTCCGAGGCCTCTCAGTGGTCTGAGAGCCCAGGGCTTGAGACCAGTCAATCCCTAGCCGCCTCCAGGCAAAGGGATCCCCAATCCAAGAGCTCTGCACCCCCGTGGAACCAGACTGAGTTTGTTCCCCGCCCAAGTACGAGCCTAGCCGTGTCTACTTGGTGCGGTGTGAGACAAACACAGCCAAACCTTCTGCGGCCCCCTTTTCCCTGGTGTTGCATGGAATAAACTCAGCCAAGATCCCGTGAGCTTCTGCCATGCTGAACTACCATCCCAGCCTACTGCGTCATGGCAGACACATAAACCCACAATGCAACAGAGACTCATGCCCACGAGTGCCCATTCTCGGGCCTACATCATTCCCTACAGGTGGCAGAAGATGTGGGCAAAGCCAGCTCCAAGAGTACCCCCCGCTGGTGCCCGCCAAGAACCTCTCCACGAAACTGTGAGTAACTCCAGCCTAGTTCACAAGACTAGGCAGGTCTCTCTCTGTCCTCCCTCCTCTTTCTCTCTCTCTTTCTCTCTCTCTCTCTCTCCCCCCTCCCTTCCCTCCATGTGTTCTCCAGCTCAAGGGCAAGATGGTGGCGACTCCCTAGCCTCCACTCTGCCCATCCTCAAGCTCCACAGAGAGGGCTCCTTCATAGCTAACAACTGTCTTTAAGGCCACAGTGCCTGTTTGCGATACTCGTTCTAAGACTCTGTTCCTTGAGTGAGAGACTCCTTGAGGCTGAGACTGTCCTGTCACTTCTCAAAAGCTCTGACTTCAGTCTTTAACACACTGCCTGCTAGCATAGGTTTCTCTCTTCCCACGTGTTCTCCAACTCAACAAGATGTCTGGCGACATCTAATCTCTGCTCTCTGTCCCTCCCCCAGGGGTCAGCCTTTCATGCTCTGCCTGCTAGCTTCTCAGGAACACTGGCTCTAAATTCTAGTCCCCAGTGATTTTCCATCAGGGGGTCAGTCCTTCACAGGCTGCCTGCTAGCCTAGCATAGACGTCCCCCACTCCTCCGTCATTTGCGGCAGTTCTGGCTGCCTGAAGCAACAGGGCAGGCACCCTGGTTGCTCCCTTTCCCCCTTCACCTCCTAGGTCATTTGCGGCCAGCTACAGCCCAACTGGCTTGCCTGAAGCCCCTTCGCCCCTGTCTTCCTTTCAGTTTCTTTCTCGTGGCTGAAACTCCAGGCTGAGCCTGGAGAAACTGCGCACCAACTCCCAGCTTCTCCCAGGAGCTGCCAGCTACACACCAGCTTCCACGTGTCTCTCTCCCATAACTCAGTCTCTCACACAGAACCTCACTCTTTCTGACTCCTATCAAGTCTCTAAGTTTTTCTTCAAGGTTGGCCTTTTACTTCTAAGAAAAACAAATGGGGAATACCCTGGCCTTCTGCTAAGCACCCAGCCACGCCCACATGGCAGAGCAGGCCCCTCCCCCACTGCTTCTAAACCCGCCATTAATGCCTTTTCTTCCCAACAGGAAGACCTAAAACAACAGTGTTTGTGCTTTTCAACCCAAAATTTTTCTTTTTTGTTACTCACAGGTGCATTCTAAGACTAAATTTCCTCAAACACCTTTGCCTTTCCAGGATCTTAATGACAGACGTGATGTGCTTGCTCCCAAGTGACTTAATGCTTAATACTCAACCTTTGCAGAAATCCCCATGCCGGGGTGCTGCTTTCCTGTTTTGATTATCCTATAGGTGCTCCCACAAGTCCAGTGGAAAGATGCCATCTTCTGGAACCGCCTGAGATGCTAAGCTGCCTTCTCCTCAGCCATCTCATCAGACTGCAGACTCCAGAGACATGCTGAGATCCAGACACAAAGCCACCTCCTGGAACCTGCCTAGGGGCCAAGCTGTCTTCTTCCAGCCACACTGCCTAACTGAAGACTCCAAAGCTAAATTCTACAGAAGACAGATCCAGACCTTCCAGCTACAGATAAACTCTTTTGCCAAAGTCATATAGCTAAAGTTACATGTTAGTGAGGAAAACTTAATGTCTATCTAGATTAGTCAGATGTTATTACCCTCAAACTGTATCACCTGTATTCAATTGATTCAGTGATCCTTTGCTTCCCAACCCCCACCCTCAACTCCCCTTCCTTCCCAACCCCCACCCTCAACTCTCCTTACCCTGTGACTTAATTGTGCTAACCCCTCTGGCCTAAATAGTGCTTTCTTTTAACTTTGTCATGCAAAATTTTACCACAGATGACACCGTGACCCCCCCTTTTTTAAAAAAGTAAAGGGGAGGAGATGTGGGACTGCGTAAGGGTATCCTGGTTCTTGGCTGGGCATGGGCCTAGAACCCCGAAACTCCAAGGGAGAAACGGCAGGAGTTTGACCACATCCCCAGAACTCAGGGTCCTAACAAGCAGTACAATCTCCAAGACCTACATTGTTCAGTCACGTAGGCCATTACAGCCCTCCCAAAGTGCACAGGTAAGGGGTGTAACTACAGGCCTCAGGCCCTAGAGATTTACATACTAATGAAGGTCAGAGGGAGGAGCCAATTAAGCCATTGCCCCCAGAACCTCCCCCTTCTCCCTCCCTACTTAACCCAGGTCTGCCCTGATTTGGGGGTTACATCCAGATCTATCCACCATCTGCCATGACAATAAAACCTTTTGGAACCAAGGATTCCTTGTATCACTGGGGCCTGCTGGGCTTCAGGCCCTGCCGCCACCAAAGCCTCCAGCCACTGGAACCTGGGACCTTCCTCTGGTAGGAGAGACAGGCTGCCTGGAGGCCACCAGGCAGCCTCCACCTCGCAGATCCTGGGCCATTGCCGCGTGGGCCTGGGGCCTGCTGCTGTGGCCCCCCAATTTTCCCACCTAACCCTTGATGGCTTGGATTCTTCCCCTCCTAGGCCCCATACTAGCCATTGGAACCTTACTTCTCCTGGTACCCTGCCTCATTCAGTTTCTAAAGCAGCAGATAAGTAGCATTGCAAAGGTAACTACCAATCAGGTCTTGGTTCAGTATCAAACTCTTCCCAACATAGGAGATACTTATTCTGATGACACCTCTCCTTTATAAAAGAAAAGGGGGAGTTGTGGGGTGGTGGGCTGTGGGAAGCAGCTGGGTGCCTGGTTGAGCAAGCCATGAACCCGGACCTTTACAGGACGGCAGGTGTTCGGCGCTGCCCCCAGGCCCTGGTTCTTTTCATTCAGCTTCGGCCCTCCACAGCCTCTCCCAAAGGGAGGTCTATGACTATCAGTCACAAGGAACAGTGCCTCAGGCCCTCCCACATGTAGATGAGGTATCTCTAAGCTCTCAGTCCAAGCCAATAGGCATTATCTGCCAGACCCTAACCCACATGCAGATGAGGTATCTCTAAGCTCTCCTTCCAAGCCAATAGGCACTATCTGCTGTCAGACCCTAACCCACCCTGAAACTGTATATAAGGGCTCTATTCAGGAGAAGTAAAAGTGTGTGTTCGAGAATCATCTTGGTGTCCGAGAGTTTCTGTCTCAAGAGCTGTGACACTTGGGGAGAGATCCGCTCTCCTGGAACCTTCCTGGGGCACCAAGCTGCTTCCTTGCCTGCTAGCCGGCTTCTATCGGCCCAGCCCGGGCGGCTCAGCGTGGAGAGACAGGTGCAGCACCTGGAAGTGACCGAGCTGTGACAGCGAGACTTGAGCAGAGGCAGCAGCGGAGGCAGGCAATCTCTCCTCCCCGCTTGCACTCGCACCCTTTTGGCCCAGACCTCTCACACCAGGCTGGGCTGAAGATCAAGGACAGTAGAGACGCGGCAGAGGACCCTCCCTGCTCTCATTCTGTCTTCAGCTGGGAGATCATCATGGGACACCCTCCAGAACGGGGACCCACAGTCAGTCCCTCAAATAATGAAACATAGAAGTGCACATGCTCGCACATTCAGATGTGACCCTTAAAACAACACACATGTAAAAGAACGGCTTCACTTAACAGTTGTTGTTGTTTTTACACATGTACTACAATTTGGAGGGAAAATAAACTCAGCTTAGAAATACAAAATATAAACAATTAAAAATTAGGTACAAAACTGAACATGTAATGTAGTGAAGTATTTAAAACAGCAGTCCACGCTATGGCAATGCACCGGAGGGCCGGCCTGTTCCCATCTCGCAGACTCTCTGACCTGGAGCTCCAAAATCTCTCCACCAAGCTTGCAAATTCCAGTGGTGGTTGTTGCCACGCCAGCCTCACACTTCCAAATTCCCACAGCTTTTTTGGGGTGCACTCTTGCAAACCCAGGCTTTGCAGTCGTACTTTTCTCTCTGAAACCCAGCTGAGTTGCCTGAGTGAAGGAAAACACCACACAAACTTAGTTTAGAATCAACAGGTAACTCAATCACTGGACACAACAACTAGCATCCTAATTTTGTAAGTTATTCTAAATATAACTCCTCTGCTGGCGAATCCTGGTGGATTCTCCATCTAAACAAGGTGGAGTGGGGTGAGGGTCTTGTTACTATACTTTGTCCTCCAAGCTCTCCCTGTCTAAAAGCAGGACACCTTTTCCTGCCTCTCCTCATCCCCTCTCGACCTGGAAGTCCCGCCTACTCCTCGCCCAGTGATTGGTTGCTAGAAATCTTTATTCATTAGGGGAAGGTTCACAGGAAGTCATCTGAATACTTGATTCACTTATTTTCCCAGGCAGCCCCTCTTGGGGGAAGCAGAATTAGAATAAAAATACAAACAGTACCATGGCTATCCACAATAATACAAAATGTGGTTTTAATCATTTATGTATACTTAAAGTATACCTAAGTCTATTATTAATAAACCAATTTTATCAACATTTATCACACACTATGTGTAATGGTGTTCACAGCTTAGAGGAATGTCAATAAATGTAAGGACTCACTGTTAATTACAACTGCATAAAGTTAATAACAATGTGAACTCTGATACTTCCATGGTCACTCTAGTGGGTTCAGGCTTTGCAAATGTGTCCCCATCACTTGTCTTCCAAGTAGCTGCACACTTCATAAAAGCTCAATACACCGGGCTCACTCTGTATTACACGTATATGATACAAAATACATGCAGTCAGATGTTATCCCCAAAGGTCTGTTATCTCCAATGGGATGTCTAGTAGTAAGTGTGAGGAGCTTAGCAGTGACACAGAGTTTGATGTGGATCAGGAGCAGAGAGTAGAACCCAAGGAACTCTGAGCTGCTGTCTTAGCATCTTCACCCATCACCATGGCAACACGATGGTCCTCACTGAACCCTACTTATCACCACCACATCCCAGGCAGTCACCTTCATGGGCATACAGCATTCCATTCTCACCATAACCATCATATATGTACACATGCATCATACCTTGCATGCCATAGCTCACCATCACAGACCCTTCATCTTTGCATTCCATCACCATGGGATATCTAGGCAGTCATCATTGTAACCTGTTTATCACTAGAAGCATAGAAGCTGAGCGTCCCACAGCTCTTGGTGCTCAGCGTTTGCCTGTTCCTGGACACCAATAGTTTGTAGCACAGGCATTGTGGCCAGGTGGCTTAATATTAGCTGCGCAGAAAAATCATTAGAATAATAGTTTTTCTGTCTCTCACATGAGAAAATCTTGGATCTTGAAGAATAATCTTAATGTGTTCCTGAATTATTATTATTATTTGGGTGTTGTTTCTTCTCCTTCTCCTCCTCCTTCTCCCCTGTCTTCCTCCTCCTCCTCCCTCCCCGTCTGCTCCCCCTCCCTATTCCCCTCCTCCTCATCACTCCCCTCCTCTTCTTTTTGAGACTCAGTCTCTCTATGTAGCCTTGGTTGTCTTGGAACTCGCTACATAGACGAGGTTGGCCTTGAATCCACAGAGACCCACCTCTGCCTCTTAGTTTTTGATTAAATGTTTGGTAGAATTCATCATTGCCTTCTTTGATTCTGGACTTTTTTATTTTCAGGAGACCTTTACTTTGCTTTAAATGCAATGTGCTACTGCTTTAAATGCATTGCTTATTATTGATATACTTAGATTTTTTTTTTTATTTTTTTCAAGACAGGGTTTCTCTGTGTAGCCCAGGCTGTCCTGGAACTCACTCTGTAGACCAGCCTGGCCTTAACTCAGAAATCCGCCTGCTTCTGCCTCCCAAGTGCTGGATTAAAGGCGTGCGCCACCACTGCCGGCGATATACTTAGATTTTAAAAAGAGATCTTGGTTCAACTTTGGTAGACTGGATATATCTTGAAATTTATCTACTTCCAGATGTTCCAATTTACTGAAATATGGGATTTAAAAAGTATTTCCCGGTGATTCTCTGGATTTTGATATTTCTGTTATATGCTTCCCCCTTTGACTCTAAAATTATTAATTTGAGTCTTCTATTTCTTTTGGTTAATTTGGATAAAGATGTATCAATCTCAGCTATCTTTAAAAAAACCAACTTTTTGCCTCATTGATCCTTAGTATTAATTTTTTTGCTTCTATGTCATCAATTTATTATTATTTATAAATTATTAATTAATGGTCTTTATTATTCCCATGTAAGAATTTTGCATTTGGCTTATTTTGCTTTTGTTAAACCTTGAGATACATCATCCACTTATTTGTTTGAGATTTTTCTCATTCTTTAATGTAGGCACGCACAGCTGGACTTCTTAGATCTATCTTCAGTGCATCTCAAAGGTTCTTAGGGATTGTGTTTTCACTTGCATTTAAACATAACAATTAAACGTGTTCCTGACTTCTCCAATGACTCACTGATCCTTCAGAGGCATATTATTCTGGTCTGGGATGTAGCTCATGGTAGATCCCTTTAGAGCATGATAAAGACATGGGTTCAATCCCAGAACCACACACAAAAAGGTATTGTTCGATCCTCAAGAATTTTTTACTAGCTTTTCTTGTTCTTCTTAAAATATAAAACTTAAAGTTTTGTATATCTATCTATGTGTATACTTCATCGTGTTTGTTGGGTGCGTGCAGGTGCCTGCATGGGACCAAAGGAGGGTGTCAGATCTCTTGGAACTGGAGTGACAGCCACCTGATGTGGGTTCTAGGAGAATCCAAAGCGCTCTTAAACCACTGATCCATCTTTCTAGTCCCTCTTCTTCTTGACTTCCAGGTTTTACTGATTTATTTTTATTTCATGCACATTGGTATTTGGCCTGCATGTATGCCTGTGTGAGGGATCCACTGAAACCTGTTTACAGACTCTCGTGAGCTGTCATGTGGGTACTGGGAACTGAACCTGGGTCTTCTGGAAGAGCAGCCAATGCTCTTAACCACTGAGCCATCTTTCCAGCTTCGGCTTCTAGTTTTATCACATAGTGATTAGGGAAGACACAAGAATTTATTTGAATTCTTTATTTGTATTTGATAAAAATTGCTTTATGGCCTAAAACGTGCTCTATTTTGGAGAATGTTCTATGAAATACTCAAAAAAATTTGTATTCTGCAGACATTAGATCACTGTTGTATAGTTATCTTTAGTTCTATTTGATGTATGATATAGCTTAACTGTGAAGTTTCTTTCTTCTTTTTCTTTTTTGTTTTTGTTTAGGTGATGTATCCATTGATGAGAATGGACTATTGAAGTCGATAGTTTTGTATTTGGACCTGTCTCTATCTCTTTATCAAATAATGTTGGTTTTCATACATCAAGTTGTTGTATGAAATTATACACATTTTGTATATCTTCTTAGTGGCTTATTCATCTTAATATCAAGACCTTTATCTTTCCTGATTAATTTTGAGAATCTATCTGTTTTGTCAGATATAGGCATTTCATCAGTTCTTGCTTTCTGATTCTTTTTCTTGAAATATCATTTTCCATTCTTTTAGCCTGTGCATAGCTATGTCAGTGAATTGAAACTCATGTATCAAATATGAGTAGAGCTTCTATTCATTGCTTTCTGATTCCTTTTGTGTGGAATGCCATTCTTACATTCTTTCATTCTGTATGTGTTTTTGCTATTTGGGTCATTTTCTTGTATATGATAAACAAATTATATTATTATTATTATTATTATTATTATACCAGTCTCTAACTGGGAGGAATTAAGGCCATTTAAAATTAGAGTTCTTTTCAAAAGGAATGTATTAATTTTTCCCTTGATCATCTTTGCTGGTCTTCCATGGTCATAGTGTGTGAAACTCTCCTAATTCTCAGTTTTGTACCTGTTTTACTAGGGAGGTTCATTCTTTCCCAAGCTCTCACAATTGTGTATTGCTTCCTTTTCTGTTTATGGTATTCATCTAAGTATCTCTGAAATGCTGGCTTAGTGGTCATAGATTGCTTTAGTTTATGTGTGTCATGGATGATCTTTATTTCTTCTTTGACTGTAAAGGATATCTTTGCTAGGTATAGTACTTCTGCTTGGCAGGATAACTTTGCTAGGTATAGTAATTCTGCTTGGTAGGTTCTCGTTCAGGCTTGGAATCCCTGCAGCCTTGCTTTCTTGGCTGTTGGGATTTCTGTCGAGAGCTCTGCTGTTATTGTGATAGAAATCGTCTTTATGAGTAACTTGGCATTTGTCTTTTTCATTTCTTACTACTCTGGACTTATTCTGTAGTGTTGTCATTATAAGTACAACATGAAGTGCACAGTATCCTGTCTATTTGTGGTTATAAATATCTCATATATAATATCTCATAGAATTCTTTTCCTAGACTTGGAGAACTTTCTGCTATGATATCATTCTGTAGGTTCTCTCTCTCTCTCTCTCTCTCTCTCTCTCTTCTCTCTCTCTCTCTTTCTCTCTCTCCCCTTCCCTCTCTCTTGTTTTCTTTTTATTTTATCGAGACAAGTTTTCTTTATGTAGCCTTGGCTGTCTCAAAACTCACTCTGTAGACCAGGCTGACCTAAACTTATAAAGCTTCAACTGCGTCCGCCTCATGAGTGCTGGGATTAAAGGTGTGTACCACCACCATTCAGCACTGTATGTTTTCTTAACTTTAGTTTATTAGAATTTATTTTATTAGTTTATTGTAATTATTTAATTTTACTCATCTTTCATTGCTAAGTGTCTCACCAGTTACTGAGTCTTTCATCCACATCTCAGACTGAGTTCTTTTTATTCATCTGTTTGTTTAAATCCTCACTGAAGCACTTCACAAACTTTTTCTTCCTCTTCTCCCCCCTCCCGCCTTCCCTCCTCCCTCTTCTCCTTTCTACCTTCTCCTCCTGTACCACTTCTTCTTCAGTGCTGGCGTTTCCATATCGGGTCTTGTAAGTACTAGGCAATGTATCCACATCCCAGCCACTGGTGATTTTTAAAACTACACTTCTGAATTCGACCTTGAATCTACATTACAGACACTTCAATATATTCAAATCATTTAAGAGTTATTAACTTTTTTGAGGAATTATTTTGCTTTGTCTTTTCAATCTTGGTCTTACATTAAAAGTTGTGTATCTTTCGGAATGGAAATCTTTTCTAGTTCTACATGGAGGTCTAGTTAGTAAACATCTCTTCAAGATCTAATTCACAGTATCACTCAGACAAGAAAGAAGTCACTGCAATAAAAACACTGTAGTTAGGGGCTGGGGAGACGGCTCAGTGGTTAAAAACATTGTAAGTATAGTCAATAACACCAAAGCTAGACAAAGATTGAAAAACTATTTAAGCAGCTATTATGCTGCTGGGCAGTGCATGTCTTTAATCCCAGCACTCAGGAAGCAGAGACAGGTGGATCTCCGAGTTTGAGACCAATGTGGTCTACATAGCAAGTTCCAGGACAGTCAGGGTTACACAGAAAAATCTTGTCTTGAAAAACAAGAAACAAAACAACAACCAAAAAAACAAGCAAAAGAACTCAATAAATAAACAAATAAATAAATAAGCAAGCCACCAATAACTTATAAAGGAAAAGAACAGGGACTGGCCTGTTTAACCGGTAGAATGCTTGTGTAACATGCTCAAAGCCTTGGGCAACGCCCTCAGAATCAGACGTGGTGGCACATGCCCGTAATCCCAGGACTTGAGAAACAGGATTGAGGACTCAATGTCATTATTGTCTACACTGTGATTTCAAGGCCAAACTAGATGCATGCAGACCAGGCCTCAAAAAGGATAAAACATATAGAATAAACTATGAAAGAATTAATAAAGGTAAATGTATCAATAATGACACAATTAAATACAGGAGGGACAGGGATGGGGAACAAGAAAACAGGAGCCAGGTTAAAGAAAATGAAAAAAGGGGCAAGGGTAAGAATATGAGGAACAAGAGAAAAAAACATAAACAGTCTAATTAAAAGTAAAGAAAAATAGGCAAACACTTGAAGAGGAATAAAAATCATAAGATATTTAAAACAACAACAACAAAAAAGACTACCACAAGCTATATCAAAAATGGCAAACTAAAAAATGAAAAAGAAAGGACTAGAGAGATGTCCAAGAGCAATTCCTGTTTTTCCAGAGCACTCAAGATGGGTCCCAGTACTCATGTCAGGTGGCCCACTGCTGCTGGTAACTCCAGGTCCAGGTGATCTGAAGACTTATTCTGACCTCTTCATACACATGGGACACATTCACATACATACACACACACACACACACACACACACACTCACACAGACACTCCCCCAAACACATACTACATACATACACACACACTACACATACACTCATTGACTCAAACACACACATTCACACACACACATATGCAGTCACCATATACACACCATACATACTACACAAACATTTACATACACACACATTCACCACATGCACAACACACATACCACACACACACACACACACACACACACACTTGTGCATATTCACACACACACACTCACACACATACACAAATGGAGATACTCCCATGGGGTGGTCTACTAAAATTGGCAGGCAGAGGACTTGGGTTTCTCCTCTGCCTGTCTCTAGTGTAGACCTCAGTGCTGGTTTTGCCTCCTCCACTCTCAAATGCGCTCAGGAGTGAGCACTCCTGGGTTTCCACTGGGAAAGAGCAGTGCATTGCAGCAGAGGTCCGTGACCATTTCCTGTGTATCATCATACTGAACATGGTATCAGTTCATGTTGATTGATGGGGGCTGAGCCCTGGGCCAGTAAAGAGCACGTTGTCAGGGACAGGGCTTCATTCCCGGTACAAGCATCTCTTCCCGAGTACCAGGAGATGCTGCTGGCTCCAATTAGCTTTGTGGCTTATGGGCTGGAGAGGCCCATTTACTTCAGAGACACTACAGATCTATTTTATTATGGTATGAGATCACACTAAACTCTGAATGACCTTTCTGTCCCTTCTTTAATTTATCTGAGCACCCCTTTTCTCATTTTCTATTTTTCTTTCATTGAAAATAGCTTGTTCATACAATATATTCTGAGTACGGTTTCCCCTCCCACAACTCCTCTGAGATGCTCTCCTCCCTTCCGGGTGGAATCCACACCATCTCTGCTTCATTAGAGTCTATCAAACAGGCATCTAAAGGACAGTCATAAATTAAATTAAAATAAAATAAGGTTAAACAAACGCAAAGGAAATGAAATAGGACAAAACAAACAGAGGAAAGAGAGTCAAAGAAAAAGCACATATAGACACGGAGACTAAAAAGAAAAATAGAAAAACAAAACAAACACTGAAAAATCCAAAAAAACCAAAACAACAAAATCCCTACAACTTTCTTAATCCCTTGTACTTTCCCCTTCTTCTCAGTGTAGCCTCCCCTTTCTTATCCAGACTCTTCTAATTTTTCAGACTCACACAGAGGAACTTTCTAATCCACCACCGTGCCAGTCCTCCTGTTCATTTTTAAACATCGTACACATAGATTTCTGACGGCAGTGGGGTCATTGCTGCTGGATTTGCTGCCTGAGTGTCAGCTGTACACATTTAAGTGTAGCCTCTGACCATGGCACTCCTGGGCCCTTCCTTCTCCCCCTGAAAGCTTTTCTGTCCTAGGATGCTTGAATCCTCTGCCAAACACAAGTGATCATAACTAACTTCCTTGGTACATCAAGTTTGAGAGAATATGGGGGAACAATCCTTAGCCTTTATGAGATATTTGGGTCTGAACACTGCCTCTTCCAGGAAAAGTCCTTCTCCTTAGATACTCTAGTTCTTTACAATCTTAATTATGTGCTCATTTTTCTAAGTGGTGTACTTTGATCAAGGATGATATATTAGTCAGATGTTTATTGCTATAACAAATACTTGAAACATTTTAAAACAGAAGGATTTGTATTGGTTCATGTTTTCAAAGGTTTCAGTCAAGAGTAGGTGGCTGTATTGTTTCTGGGTAAAGGGAAAGCAGAGGATTGTGGGAGAGATGGCATCATGGTGCAGAATTTCCCACCTAATGGTAGCCAGGAAGGAGAAAGGAATAATAGGAAGGTTCCAGGGATAAAATAAACCCTTCAAAAACAAGCCTCATTGACCTCCATCTTCAAAAACAAGCCTCATTGACCTCCATCTAAGATCCATCTTTCCAAGTTCCACCATTTCTCAGTAGTCCATTCAAATTTTGAATTCACCAATGACTTAAAACATTGATTAGTTCAGAATATATATGCTTTCTTAGTTAGGGTTTTATTGCTGTGAACAGACCCCATGACCAAGGGAAGTCTTATAAGGACAACATTTAATTGGGGCTGACTTATAGGTTCAGAGGTTCAGTCTGTTATCATCAAGGTGGGAGCATGGCAGCATCCAGGCAGGCATGATGCAGGAGGAGCTGAGATTTCTACATCTTCATCTGAAGACTGATAGCAGAACACTGACTTCCAGGCAGCTAGGATGAGGGTCTTAAAGCCCATACCCACAGTGACACATCTTCTCTAACAAGGCACACCTCCTATAGTGACACTCCCTGGGCTGAGCATATACAAACTATCATATATGCATAATATATATTATAATTAGATAGTTTTACATGGTAGGGGCTGGGTAGTCCAACAATGGCCGAATGTTTTTTGGAGAGGCTAAGAACCTAATGGATGCCCATCCTAAGAGGTTGAGACTGTTAAACAGCAGTCTGAACTGTTGAAGCCTGGGGGATTCTGCAAAGGCACCGACACTGAATCCACATTAGAAGACCAAAGACACTGGAATCTCTTGTCAGTGAGGATCACAGCAACAGTAATTGAACTTACTCAGAAAGAAGAAACAAAGGCAGGAACATGCAGACAGACAGTCAGTCAGACAGACAGAAGCAAACAGACAGACAGATAGAGGCAAACAGACAGACAGAGCAAACAGACAGACAGATGCAAACAGACAGACAGAGGCAAACAGACAGACAGATGCAAACAGACAGACAGACAGACAGACAGACACACACACACACAACACACACACACACACACACACAACAGAGCTTTCCCCTCGTATTTCTTTGTATTGATCCACCTATTGTAGAATGTTATCCACACTGGTGGTGTGTCTTCTGACTTACAGTGTACCTGTTACAAGATCATCCTATCTTTTTTTTTTTTTTTTTTTTTTTGGTTTTTTGCTTTTTGAGACAGGGTTTCTCTGTGTAGTCCTAGCTGTCCTGGAACTCACTCTGTAGACCAGGCTGGCCTCAAACTCAGAAATCCGCCTGTCTCTGCCTCCCAAGTGCTGGGATTAAAGGCGTGCACCACCACTGCCCGGCCAAGATCATCCTATCTTAAAGGAAATTACAAGTGTGCTCCCATAAAGGAAGTTCTCGTCTTTCTGCTGTAGTCTTGATACCCAAAGCAGACTCGCTGAATTAATATTACCTAAAGAGATGGTCAACCCCTCCATCTGTCTTCTTACATTCAATACTATCACGTTGCCCAGCTATTTCTGTAGTGAACATACCACACATGTAGGCACTGCAGTGGCCACAGTAGCACAGCAAGTGGCCCACAGATATTTTTCCTATCTGTGTAGCCTGTAGTATAACCCTTAGACCATTAGCTGGAAAACAGGTCTCTATCCCTTGTGATGCTGACCTGTGATCATCCTTGAGTGAATTCAGATGAAGCAGAGCTCAATGCAGAAGATAGGCAGATGAATTACAGAATAATAGGGAACACTTTCAGGGCTGAGATCCACCCCTGTTCCAGACAACAAGTGATGCGACTTGGTCCTGAAACTCCATGATTCCTCATGGAGCCCCGGTGCTGCTGCAAGTGGGACACACACTTTTCAGCCAGCCAATGCTTTGAGAGCTTGTGACCCTGTCTCCTCTCATTCTGCTTAACACTGTCACACCCGTTAACCTGTCACCAGGTTCCATCAAAGGAAGAAGCCTTTGGATTACACCTCAGTTAGGGAACTTCATGTCTTCCCTGGAGTTACACTCTGATTGAGAATCCATAGGGAAAACACATGGGCACTTGCTACAGAAGTAGGTATTGTGTGTTCACCGGGGGATTGGTGGGGAAAACAACAATGTTAATATAGGAATAGATGGGGTTAATTTGTCGAAGTGCTACTTATTTGTGGACTCTACTGAGTATGAACTTGTTCGTCGCCTGGTAGGATATGCTATGCCTCATTTAAGGCTTGCTACGGTGCATCTGTGCAGACTCCGTGCATGCATTCACCAACTTCGCTCCACTAGTCAGAGCAGAGAGTAATAAATTCAGCTGGCAGGTGGGTGGTACTCTAAGACACTGACAGAGAATGAATCTCCAAAGTGCCAGGAATCTTTTTGTTATGATAATAAGCTGGCTGACTCTAGCAGTCTGCCAGTAGCTTCAGGGTGGTGAGTAAATCAGGATTAGAATTGTGACTCTCAGCCTCATTCCCCAGCCTCCAGGAGGATCTGGAAGGCTCAAGGTTGAGACTATTACCAGTGGCCATTGATTTAAGCTATCACACTTACATGATATACCTCCATAGGAAGGGGCATCACTAAAGATTGGGTTCAGGGAGCATCTGGATGGTAGAACTTTGGAGGTTCTGGACTCTTCATTCTCTTCCTATATTCCTGGACATCTCTTCCCTCTGGTGTTCATCAATGCTCTGTATGTCCTTTAAATAAACCAGTTAGCATGTTTCTCCGAGTCTTAGTACCAGCATTCCAAGTCATTCCTACCCAGGGAGGAGAGATGCAAACAATGAAGATATATCCTACCAAGTAAGCATGAAGTGACTGACAAGGAACTTTAATCGTAAGTGGGACTGGATCACCTCCCAATGATGGTATCAAATTGAACTGGATTTGGAGGACACTCAACTGGTACCCACTGCAAAATTGCTTGGCTGTTGGCTAGAAGTTGCCCTCATTTCTTGGTGACCAGAAGTTTAAAATAAAAACCCAAACAAACCAAAACCCACCACCACCACCATCACCAAAATATTTGTCAAGACTGTTAGATAGCGACTAGAAAAAAAAAGAAGAAAACACCCTGGTTTCTCCCATTCCCATATTGTTAAAATATCACTTTGGAATACTCTGGAAGCAAAGAGTGTTTCTCACTTCTGCTTGTTCCCATTCTATGGTGAGTTGCACCCATCTGTCAGACAAGTTGGAGCCCACTTAAAGAGATTCCCTACAGATCACGGAAGATGCTCTTTAGAAGGTCATATGTCAATCAGCTTTACAAAGATTATGATACCAACTAAATCCTGAGCAACAAATCTCCTCAGGGATTCCTAGAGGCCAATGTAGGCATCTTTAGCTACAGTTTTGAGTAGGAAGATAGGCTCCCAATTAGTCAATCTCTGGCACTTCCAGGACACAGGATGGTATAAGGTGGTGTCAAATACATATCATGCAAATCACAATGAAAGTATTGTCACAGTGAAGAGAAATGGTTGTACATTAAGTCAGTGTGGCCTTGTTAGAGGAAGTGCGTCACTGAGAGGCGGGGCTTTGAGGTCTCATATATGTGTTTAAGTCTGGCCAGTGTGATCTAGAGTCTCCTGCTGGCTTCCTTCCAATCAAAATGTATAACTCTTGGCTTCTTCTCCAGCATCTTGTCTGCTTGGACCCTGCTATGCTTCCTACCATGATGATAATGGACAGAACCTCGAAACTGTAAGCCAGCCCCAATTAAATGCTTTCCTCCATAAGAGTTGCTCAGTCATGGTGTCTCTTTACAGCAATGGGAAACCCTAAATGAGACAGAAGTTGGAACCAGGAGTGGGGTATTACTGAAATAGGCCTGACCGTGTCTTTGTTCAGAGGAATGTGGATTTGCAGACTTTGAATTTGGAAAGCATGGAATACTCTAAGTGAGACTTAAGTTCTAGTGGAATATGGAAGGTTATTTGAACTCTGGAGATCATTCTTATGTTTTTGGTGAAGAATGTTGCTGCTTTTTGCTCTTGTCTGAAGAGTCTATCTGAGGCTAAGAAGAAGAGATTTGGATTAATTGCATTGACAATGGAAGTCTCAGAAATGCCCAGCATAGACTTTGTCTCTGGTTTACTCTCATGAAGAACATTTTGATCAAGTATAGCAAGCTTAAAAAGAAAAAATGCAAAATGTATGGCTCAAGTATTAAAGGGGCACCAGGAAGTATGATGGAACTAAATCCTGTGTTTGAGAAGATAAACAAGCCGGTGGTGGTGGCACGCCTTTAATCCCAGCACTTGGGAGGCAGAGGCAGGCGGATTTCTAATTCAGGCCAGCCTGGTCTACAGAGTGAGTTCCAGACAGCCTGGGTACACAGAGAAACCCTGTCTCGAAAAAACCAAAAAAAAAAAAAAAAAAAGAGAGAGAGAGAGAGAAGAATAAACAGATTAAGGGAGTGGTGATTTTGGGGCAAGATCCACCCACCTAAACTTATTGTTTATTGTTTATGTGTTTGCACTTGAACAAGCAATAGTTATATCATGTTAGCTGTTATTACCTGGTTATTGTTTTCTTTGGACTTTTAATCTGAAATGAACTATAATCCCGAAATGGAGGGCACACTTGTGATCCAGATATTGAGGCTGGAAGACACAGGTTTTGATATGGATCTTGACATGGGAAAAACAGGCTTTTGATCTGAATCTTGAGGTATATGGTCAAGAAAAATTTAGGCCCAGGCATGGTGTATGCCCATTTAATCCCAGGAGATAAAGGCAAGCAGATCTTTCAGTTGAAGGACAGCCTGGTACAGAGCTAGGTTAAAAAAAGAAGTTTAGGTCCAGGCGTGGTAGGACATGCCTTTAACACCAGAATTTAGGACAGAGAGGCATACATATCTCTGAGTTCAAGGTCAGCCTGGTCTACAGAGCAAGTTCCAGAAGAGCCAAGCTTAGGCAGTGAAGGATATAATAGAACAAGGAGGCAAGTTCCAACCCCAGCAAGCAGCAGAACTTGGCAGCTTTGTCCATTTGGCTCTGGCTTTAGAGTCAAGAGTAGAAAGGGTTACTGGGACAACTGATGCCAGTTAGCTGGAGCTAAGAAATTAGTGGTGATTAAGAAGAGCCCAGCATCACTGAAGTGAAATCTTCTGGGAAGTGTTTTCTGGGAGCACAAAGAAACTGTGTTTCAGAGGTAACCAAAGCTGTACCTCATGCTGCAGCTGGACTTGGTAATATGTAAGAATTACCCAGGAGGTACTGGTTTTGAAGGCATTAGGGGGTCATGGAGAGCAGCTGAGGCTTGACATTGTGAGAGGTCACGGAAGGCCATTGGTGAAGGTGTAGCCTCAGTTGCAGTTGATGGCCTAGGACTGAAGGGCTCATGCAAAGTAGTTGAGACTTGGCACCATGAAGAGAGCCTATTGTAACAGGATATTCCCTTCCTTCCCCCCCCCCCCATTTTAGAAGCTAATGTGGGAGGAGCTAATGTGGGAGGAGCAAGGAGATGAAGGAGGGGGACAGGAGAGATGTAGCAGCCATGGAGAACCACACATGGATCCAGAACAGTCCTGGGTAAAGATTTATATCTTAAGGTTAGATATTGGGCAACAACTCTAATTGTGTGGGCATCTTGTTAATTGAATATTTCCAAATGTATAAAGCCTTTGGATAATAACTAAGTGTTAGAGTCTCATTTCTACTCACCGCATGGATGGCAGGTATTGTCTGGGGTTCAGCCAAGCCTTGTGGAGACAGTGTGGTGGATTGGCAGAGTACCACTACGATGGCGTCACGTGGCCTCTGGCTGCTTCTAGCTGTGGCATGCTTGGCTTCAGGCCACAGAGCATGGCAGCCTGAGCTAAGCAGAACCACACCACTACTGGGATAGTTGGCCAGCGTCCAGGCCATTTTAAATACTACCCTCAACAGTCTATAAAAAGCCATTGGTGAAGCCCAGTTGCAGTGATAAACCTTGGCATTTTGTGGATGTCAGTACCATGGAATGACAGACCCTGGAGTGCTACAG
Source organism: Mastomys natalensis (assembly GCA_021653895.1). Lineage (NCBI taxonomy): Eukaryota > Metazoa > Chordata > Mammalia > Rodentia > Muridae > Mastomys > Mastomys natalensis. The sequence continues at coordinate 227,538 of JAJTUV010000162.1, read as the reverse complement.
AGGGCAGAGCTGGAGGTGTGGCCCAAACATTTTGGAAGTGCCTAGAAGATCATTGTTGATTCCAGACATTGGAACAAGAAGCTGTAAAGTTGAAGTTGCCTTGGAGATCCCAAGATGTTTGAGATGTCAGAGCTGTGGGATACCAGCTGAGGAAAGCTGCTAACAGAGAGTTAAACCAGGTCAAGAGAAAGAATTGTGCTGCAGTCAGCAAAGCAGAAAGGAATTAGATATCTGAAGAACGCTTTGACATCGGACATGGAGATGCAGAGTTTGGAGTTTGCTCAACTGGCTTTTGGTTTTGCTTTGGTCCAATATTTCCTCACTATGACATTTTGGAATAGTAAAGTATATCCTAAGATGTTGGAGGTGTGTGTGATCTGCTTTTTGGTTTTGTAGAGGATTACAGTTAAGAGATTGCATAAATCTCAGAAGAGACTTTAGACTTTTAAACATTGGTGAGACTATGATAGACTATGGGGATTTTTGAAGTTGGACTAAATTTTGCATCATGCTATGGACCTCATAGACTCATGTGTTTGACCAAGCCTATGGGAGTCAGGGAGTGGAACATGGTAGTTTGAATATTCTTGGCCCATGGGAAGTGGCACTATTAGGAGGTGTGGCCTTATTGGAGAAGGTGTAGCCTTGTTAGAGGAAGTGTGTCACTGTGGAGGCGGGGCTTTCAGGTCCAATATACATGCTTAAGTCTGGCCAGTGTGATCCAGAGTCTCCTGCTGGCTTCCAACCATGATGTAGAACTCTCAGCTCCTTCTCCAGCACCCTTTCTGCCTGGAACCTGCCATGCTTTCTACCATGGTGAAAATGGACAGAACCTCTGAAACTGTAAGCCAGCCCCAGTTAAATGTTTTATGAGTTGCCTTGTTCATGGTGTCTCTCCCCAGAAACCCTAACTGAGACAGTCAGTGTTGGTGGGAAAAGTTTAAAACACAGTTGAGTTTATATCCAGTTCCACAATATAATCAAACCAAAATCTACACAAAGTAAGACATGGTCAGGCTAAACCCCAAGAGTGATTTCAATACCTGCAGGTAGATTTGGTCCATTCTGCTCCTTTCATGGGTGTGAATATGTTTTACTTAATGCTTATTTTCAGGATGGATTGAAGCATTTACTTGTTCCCAAGCCAGAGCCTTCATAGTTGCTAAGAACCTGTTTGCTTTTGTGTTTTCCTGTTAGAACAGGTCACCCTTCACCAAGGTGATCAAGGTCTACACATGACAGGACTGTCACCACAGAGTGTATGCTCCCTTTTATCAAAAGCCACCCTACCTTGGCCACTGTGAATTCTGGAAAACTTTAAGGAACCTCACACTCCCATAAGTTAAAAAATAGGGAAATTGGATGCAAGTCCCCACCTCCAAATTCATACTAATGTTTAAGGAGCCAGGGCTTTAAACTGTGTCTTCCTGAATTCATGTAAAAACCTAAGAGCCCTTAGCATGCTGGTACTAAGAGTGAGGCTCAGCATGTTACTCTACAAGTAAAACCTGCTGTGAGTTTCAGACTTTTAGGTCAGATCTGTTAACCTTCTTTTCCTCGAGACACTAAGAAGAGTTTACCTAAGAGTTCCTTGAGACTGTTTTCTTTCCATTGGCAGAAAATGTTACATTCCTTCCTACTGACATGTGAAGTATGTCCAAGGTTCAATTTCTCCTGTACCTCTTAATTTCAAAAGGTGCCCTGGCCTTTCTCCTGTTTCCAGATGGCTTCTAGTCCTTTCCTTTCTTTGAATATGGGAACTAGAAGGGTATGACACAATCTGACCAATCATACCCGGAGCCCCGCCCCCTCACCTTTTTTTTCTTTTTTTAGATAAGGTTGTTTTTGACTTCTAATCCTTCTACCTCAGCCTCTCAGGTATTGGGGTCATAGGTCTGTCTCCTTGTACTTGGTAAGATAAGGACTCTCAACCTGAATAACGAGGCCTGTAGAGCTTAACAGGGGGAGGATATGCAAAAAAGGAAAGGTATGGATTTCCAATATCTAGCACAGTAACGAACACAGGAAGTAGGCAGTGACTATGGACTGAATGACAAAGAACATTGGCACTCACCACGGAGGAAGCATGGGATCAGAGGGGCTAGAAAAGACCGAATAGCAAGTTTTGTGAGTGTTCAGGACTTTAGGAATTGAGTTCCCATAGTGGTTACAGATGAAAGACAGGTCCAAAACGACGAGGACTAAAGTCTGATTTTGGATTCAACAACTGGGAACTGACTGGTGACCGAGTTTCTACAGTGTGGTTGTACTGGAGAGGTAATGCTTAAGGATGAGGAGTCAAGAACAGGCGAGGAGAAGGGACAGAGACTTGGAGAAATGGGAAGAAGTGAAATGAGACATTTGTGCACATGTCCGTTTGCATGAGGGGAGGCTGAAAGGCTGTAGCTAACTTTTCATCTCACCAGGATTTCTCCATGAAGATGGTAGGAACTTCACACTCACTTCCTGCTGTAATTTCATAATTGAACTAAGCTACCACTTATGAACAAATAGGATAGGCCAGCTCTATTTCAACTATGACTTGTCTTCGTGTAGGAAATAAAAGCAGATTGTGGTCAGTATCATCATCCAACATTGGTCACACTTAAAACTGATGTGGCCACTACTGAGTGCCTATTATTTCTAGTAACTGGACCAAATTGAACAGAAGGCCGACTAGAAAATGGTGCAATTGAGGCAGGAAGATAAAGGTTTCAGACAGGGGAGAGCAAATATGGCGCACACCACCACCCTGGGTAGAACCTAGACATGGTGATGGCGGTTGATGGGAGCCCAAGTCTTGGTTTGGTTTTATAGACTGATACATGACCTTCTGTGGAAATGGAGGGTTGATGAGGGCAGGGGTTGTCAGAGAGAAATCTCTGGGATCCATAAGGGGTGGGGATAGAAGACAGGCCTGTTAAAAGGACTGCAACCCAGTTCACAGAGTGTTTCTATTTGTCTTCTCCAAAAGTTTCTGTGAGCCTCTTGCTGCACCTAGAGCAGACAGGCTTTCTGTAGGATGAGCTTGGTCTCTCCATGGATGGAGAGTCAAAAAACATTTTGAAAGCTCTTTCTCCATGTACAATCCAATTTGAGAAATATTCTACCATTATGCAAATGCATGCAATTAACTCTCTTCTTACACAGTGTGGTATGGATGTAACTTTAATTCTCAAAAATTCTCAAAAGGTGTGACACAAATTTTCTTAAGAAGAATGATGAGTCAGGAGATCCTATCCCGTTGGCTCACCAAGAAATGTCAATCATAGGCACACTGGTCCAAGTTCCTAGAGTTTAAGTGCCATCCTCCAATGGCAAGCCAGTATCCTTAGGGCTAGCTTCTTATTGGTTTGTAGGTATGGGCGGGGCCACCCACTTGGCTTCCACTGGCTCCACCCCCATTCCATGCAAAAGAAGTCAGAGCTCTGGTGAGCCCATGTGATTGGTCATGTGGTAGATGAAGGATTCGCCCCACCCCTTCAATGACGTCACCACCAACTCAAACTCTCTCGAGAGCTTGCCCAGAGGTGTTGAGGGCTCTAGATCAGGGGGTTTAGAGGAGGGGGCTGCGGCAGGCCCACCCCCTCCAGAGACTCGAGGCCCGCGGGGTCCAGGGGCCTGGAGGGGCCCGTGAAAAGAGCCCAGGGGGTCCCCAGGCACACTCTACACCATTGGCTGGCCTCGTCGGCATGCAAATAAGGCAACGTCACTTCCTGAGGCAGCTGAGCGCCATCTTCTCTTTCTGGCGCGCGGGAGGAGGGACGGGCGCGGGGCGGGGGTCCCGCCGCGTAGGCGGAGGACGCGGCGGTATTGCGACGGCGGCGGGACGCGGCGCTCCTCGCGCCCCGCGGTAGGTACGGCCCGCACGGCCTGCGCCGCCCCCGACCCTCCCCGCGATCCACCCGCCGTCCACTCCTGGGTCCGCCCGACGTCCCCACCGCTGTCCGCTGCGCTGTCCCCACTGTGGCCTGCCGCGCCGTCGCTACCTCGGTGTCTTCGGAATCCCGGACATTCTAGTGCGCGGCTCGGGTCCCTCCGCGCCCGCTCGCGGGTCACGTGGGAGCGGGGCCGTTCTGGAAGGGGGAAGGGCGGGGACGGGACGGGGAGGACGGAGGAGAGGACTGGGCAGGGAAGGGGGACCTGCGGGCCGGGCACCGGGAACAGAGGGGGATGGATGGGGAGAGGGGCGGGGCAGGGACGGGACGCCGGGCGTGGCGAGTGAGAGTGGTTGGGAGCCAAGGGAGGGTGGGAGAGGACTTTACGGGAGACGCGGCAGGGCGCCCCTCTGCGGCGACCCGGGAATCGAGCTGACGCCTGAGGATCAGCCCGTTGTGGAGGATGGCGGGATGCAGGGCAAGATTGTGGCTCCGTCTGAAGCGCCGTTTTCTTCCTAAGGAGAGGCTGATTTCAGGCACTGCCGAGGGCAAATCCCTGCCTCTTCATTCATGATACTGCAGCATTTGTGACTGATACACAGATGCTGAATGTGAAATTTAACTTTGCATCTGCCATTTTAGAGGGATTAGAATAGGTTTTATTCGCACAATTTCTACCAAGGTTTTGATTTGATACAGTGTATTGTAAAGCAACACAAAATTTTTTTGTGAGTATTCGTGAATCCGAACTAAAACTCGTTTTGAGTGTGGTGCTTAAAGTTAATGCGATTAGGATGAGTGATCACTCCCATACAGGTAATCAGCCTGCAGTATACATTAGTACCGACGGAACCTTCTCCTGAAGGGGTTTGCCTGTTCGGGGCTTGGACTGGTCTAGTCTGATGTGGGAATAGGGGACAGCATGTGTAAGTAGTTCTGGAAAGTGGATGCTAAGCTCTGGTTGGAAGTTTATGCATATTGCCTAGAGATATCACAGGTGCTGGTGATGTTGGCCACGTAACGATGCCTTGGATAGATGGAGGCACTGCTCAGAAAATAGCGTTGACACAATGCTCCTTAGGTAGAGGACCTTAAGCACAGATTTGTACTTAGGGTAGGCAGGAAATGAAGTCATTTCAGGCTATTTTAGGCATCTCGTTGAGAAATGGGAGGTCTGGATCACTGGCTTTAGGGGATAACAGTTAATGCAGTTTTTAACTTGAAGTTGTCTTGGGATTTGACGATGCTGTTTTCATTTGAAGTCAAGTTTTCAATGTACTGTTGCTCCATCGTTGGTTCCCTAAACTGTGGGAAGGTAAGGCTTAGCTTTTCCACACTGCACCCAAATCCTTTGGCTGTTGCTAACTTGCTGTTTAGAGAAAGCAGATTGATGAAGGTCAGGTGGCTAGAAAGGGGTTGACCTGCGGGTTGAGGCAGACTTGCTGAGTTACTACAGTGTTTGGAAGCTGCTAAAAGGAAGTCCTAATAGTTGGGGCATCTCACTGAGTTTTTGATTTAGAGTATACTAAACTCCTGATGGTTATGCGCAGTGCTTTACCAGTGTTGTCTGGTAAAGCATGCTCATGAAGTCAATTCCTTGCATTGTTCCACAGATGCAGGCAACTGAGGCCCAGAGAGATTAGGTGATTGGCTAGGTTTACTTAGCTATAAAGTGCTTGAGTTAGTTTCATGCAGGAAAAAGCTCCAGGACCTGTGTTGTGACCTTTGCTGTGTTGCCACTTGAGATGAACCATTTTAAAAATCAGATCTTGCCGGACATGGTGGCACATGCTTTTAATCCCAGCACTCAAGAGGCAGAGGCAGGTGGATCTTGGAGTTTGAGGCCAGCTTGGTCTGCAGAGTGAGTTCCAGGATCACCAGGGCTGTCTGGAAAAACCAAAAAAAAAAAAAAAAAAAAAAAAACAAAACAAAATCAACCAACCAACCAACCAAAAAAACCCCAAACCAACCCAATCCAAATCCAAATTTTATAGGAAACTAAGATGTTTTGTGTCTTAAAGGGATTATTTTTAAAAAAGTATTTTAAAGTATGTGTGTGCCTGTGTGTTGGTATGTGCACAGGAGTGCAGGTGCTTGTAGAGGGGAGACCATGCTGGATTCCCTGGAGACAGTGTGTGTCAGCCAACAAATGAACATTGGTGCTGGGAACCAGACTTGGGTTCTCTCCAGGAGCAGTGCATGAACTTAAACATTGAGCCATGTCCCCAGTCCTTTGCATCTTTCTGACTGCCTAGACATGAACTGAACAGGGACAACAATAGATATGCTAAAGTGGATTGGTGGCGGTGGGGAGATAAGGCCTCTACAGGCTACTAAGGGAGTAGGAGACATAATCCTCCTCAAGGAACAGCATATTAATTGGTTATCAAATACCAAGTGGTCAGTCCTAAAGAGATACATAAAGTAACATGCAGACTGATCAAGTTGTATTTAGGAATATATATGCATATACATATGTATGTAACAACAGTTTATGAAAAATGCTATGAATTTGGAAGAGCAAGGAGTGGAATATGGAAGGGTTTGGGTAGGAAAGGAAAGAGGAATGATGTAATTATAATATCAAGAATAAAATAATAAAATACATATTTATCAGAACTATCCTTACATAAGCATGGTACCAAAGCAATAAACCGATCTCTTTAGGAAATGTTATTTTATGCAGGAGGTGGGTAATTTGAGGTATTTCAGATTCTGGAACAAACAAATTAAAAAGTAAGTTCCTTTAGCTAGGTGGGTAGGAAGCTCAGCTGACTGTCAGCTACTCTTTCTAGAGGTGGAAAGGATATGCAAATGTGAGTATAGGGACCCAGTCCTCCCAGATAAGCCAGCATTCTGTGTGCAGTCTTGTATCTTAGGATGGATAAAACCTATGGTTAGATTATCTACCATGCCCTTCCCAGAGTGGTTGTCTACGGTAGACCTGGGATGTCAGAAGGGCTGATTGGACATTATAAAGCTTCAATAATTGCCTGTTTCATTTCTTGGATTCCTCAGGTTTGTTTTTGTTTTTGTTTTTAAATAGATAATTCTAAAGGGGGGGGGCTCTCTCTCTCTCTCTCTCTTTTTTTTTTTTTTATTTTAAACCACAATAACAATGAAGGAATGGGGGCATTTGTAATTGAAAGAAGAAAACCCTGACAGTTCTTGCCTGTTCCCAAGCCATGAGCAAGTATCTACAGAACCCACTTACAGCTTGCTGGGTCACACACAGCCTCATTCTGTGACCCCTGTGCTTCAGAGAGCCACCTGGTCTGTAAGTGCAGTTTCTGAAAGTGTGCCAGGACCTGGATCCTTCTTCTCAGAGTAGGTCTTGCCTGTGTGACTTGACACTGCTCTTTGCAAACAGTAAATTTAGCATTCTTGTTTGAGCTGAGTGGATGGGCAGAACTACCAGCATTTGGAGAATGAAAAGCCCTAGAAGATAACCGTGGAGCTTGAAAGAGGAAATAGCAGATCATTTGAGAGAGCAAGTGAACATAATTAACCATGGTCTTGTGCCTTGTTGTAGCTAATGTGCTTAGTCTGGCCTGCATGGTGATTGGGTGGTGTTTGGAATGCATTGTTGGGATTTCCAACAGCTTAGTTTTGAAATTTAAAAATTTTATTTTTACTTCATGTTCTGTGGGATTTTTTTTTTTTTAAAGTTCTTTATTTTGCACCACTAATGGTCCCTGAAGCTCCAAGACAGCCTTTCCTAGGTAAATGACCTGACAAGAATATTACAATTGGCCCACTCCATAAATAATTTTTCTTTGTTATCTCTAAAAATGTCCTTCCTGTTAATCACCTGCCTCCTCCTCCCCTGGTTTGATTCTTCTAGCTTTGAATTATGACAGTTGTTAGATTGGGGTATTTATTGTCTCCTTTGCTTCACTGGTGTTTGATGTGATCTCTTTGCCTAGAATGTGTTGGACCTCAGTCTGTATCAAGCCATCTGATCATTTAAAATTTTTATTTAGTATTTATGGTGTTTTGTGACATTCTTTCCTTGAAGGAAGTTCAGTCCATTAAGGCAAACAGCCAATAAATGGTTGCAACACAGTGAAGGGAAGTAATGAAGGAGGTGTCCCCTGGTGTCCTGCCGAGTCCCAGAGTCCCAGAGATTGCCAGCCTCTCCTTAGATAGGGGTTACAAAGGCTGTCAGGGTGGATGACCCAGAAACTGCTGTTGAGTTTTGGAAGATGGTACCAAATTGTGTTGAAACAGACATAAGTTAACGCTTTATCACAATCACCAATCTTCTTAAAAAGTTAGTAAAAAGTTGACTATATGGCTTTTTTTTAGTTGTGAAGTTAGTAGCTAAAATACTTCCTACTTGACTCTCCTTTTAAAGCTTTTATAGTTTAAAGATATCTAAAAATTTGTGTGTGTGTGTGTGTGTGTGTGTGTCTGTCTGTCTGTCTCTCAGTTGCATAGAAAAGGTCAGAGGGCATCTTAAAGAAGTCAGTTTTTTCTTTACCATGTGGGTCTTGGATCTGACTGACTTGTCAGCAAGCACGTTTACTTACTTAGTCATTTCTCTGGCCCTAAAAAATATTTCTTGAAATAGTTACAGAGTCACAAATACAATACAGAGAGCCCCCCCCCCCAATCATTTGAGATCAAACTGTCAAACAAGGTATGATAATCATCTCCCAAAGTGTTCTTACAAACAGGAACATCTTCTATACCAAGTCATCAGAACCAAGAAAGCAGGATATTGTACTATTTAACCTTAGACTCCCTTGAGAATTTGGGAGTCATTCCAGTAAAGTCATTTGTAGGAAAAAGATTCATATTAGAGTTGCATTGTTTAGTTTAGCCTTCATTCTGGAATAGTTTCCCAGTGCCCCTCCCCAGTGTAAGCCACAGGCTCCTCTCATACTTCTGTGTTTATGGTAGCAAAGGTAGACTTGCCTTATGATACTTCATAAAATGTAAAACTTGTTGATCTGGAAAGAGAATTGATGTGTTCAGCTGTCACAGTCTTATAGTCTTACATTTCAGCATCTCTAGAAGTCAATCTGTTTACTCATTGGCCTCCAACAGCCATCTCCTAATCTGCTGTTCACCTGTAGACTTGTTCTCTTTAGACAGTCCATGTGATGAGATGGCAGAAGGACTCTCCATCCAAGGTCTTTTCATGTATTTTTGCATCAGCTCCCTTTATTGTCAAACAGCATTGCTTTCTCTGTACATAGCACATTTGCTTATCCATGAACATTTGATGAACATTCAGTTGTGTCTTTTAGTTACAAAATCAGCTGCTACTCTTGCTTTCTTCCAACTCCGACCGTCCCAGTCTGTGTTGATTTTTTTTTTTGGGAAACAGGACCTCACTATATAGTCAGAGTTGGTATTGAGCTGTGATCTTTTTGCTGTAGCTTTCTGGGATTATACCTGTGCTCTCATGCTTTCTATGCTGATTAACAGACTTACTGTGAAGAAGTATTTGTCCTAGTCTTTATCACATTTTTTTTTTAGCTTTTATTGGTCTGAACTACCTTGAGAGCACTTTGTAGAGCACAATATTTTTTTTTTTTTAACAGATTCACGAGTCTGAATTAGAAATTTATATGGAATGTGGAGATAGCTCATCCTCTGCTGTGTTAGGAGACTGAGAGCCAGTGGTGACTTGGTAGCTGGGACCACATTTTCCAGAAGTACCTTTAATCCATGTTGGAGGATGTGGAATTCCCACATGGTCTTGGTTTTGTGTATAAATGTAGCTCGATTCCAAAGAGTTCTTAAGAATGAAATGTGCTATTTTTGCAATCTAGTCTTAGAGTTCATTTGTATGGCATTGCTTCTGTTATACTTGATTGGTTTGGTTAGAAAGTTCTGTCCAGCATTCTGGTAGCTATTTCAGGTTCTGTCATAAGAGGAACTTAGAGGAGAGGTATTGCATCATACATTTTTTGAAAACTGCCACAGGTTAAAGTCTATTGCTGCCATTTTCCTGGTGCCTAAAATGTCTTCCTGGTGCCTAAATTGTCTTGGCTTTGGTTTGTGGAGACTTCTTCCAAGCTTTTTCCCTTGTCCTTTCGACATGACTGGTACTGGAGCTTTCTTTCCATCTTGTCTTTACCTTGCTTTAGCCAGAGAATTCTTTCCCTAAAGTATTGCATTCCTTCTTTGAAGGTCTCACATAGTACAGCTTGCTCTTGCCTCCACCTCTCAAGTACAGAGTTTATGGGCATATGCTACCATGCTTGATTTTATGCTGTGCTGAGGATCAATACCAGGGTGCCAGGCAAGGGGAGGTAGGCATTCAACCAGCTGAAGTATATATAACCCCGGATCCCCTTGATTCACTCATGCCCATGATGCATTAGCTTTTATGTTTGCATGTTGCAGACAGTAAGGTCACATCAGTGCCTCCTAGTTAGTTAAAAACTACAGGGCTTATCTTAATTTATACCTTTCCAGATATTTTAAAATTTGGTTTTATTGGAGGAATGCATGTACTGTAAAGTTCCACATTGAAAAGATGGCTGTTGGCATGTTCATAGAGTTAAGTATACTTTGCTAAGTTGGATTGTTCTCTTGAGGCAGAATTTTGTTAAAATAATTTAAACTAGCCTCCAACTTGTGATCCTCCTGCTTCATCCTCCCAAGTTTTGGGATTTGCAGGTATGTAACATTACTCTATTTACAGATGATGTTTGAAAGTTGTCATTGTCCTTTCCAGCAAAACAAAAGACAAGCCCTGTTCCCTTCACTGTCACTGACTAGTTCTCTGGCCGAAGGCAGCCATTGGAATTTCTGGATAGGTCTGTCACTTTATGTATAAATGGAATTATAATTCTGCATAAATTTGGTTCTTCGTGTCTGACTTCTCAGCAGACTTTCCAAGGCTATAGCATGCATTGGTACTTCTCTTTGTGGTCCAAATTCCTTCCTTCCTTCCTTCCTTCCTTCCTTCCTTCCTTCTTCTCCTTCCTTCCTTCCTTCCTTCCTTCCTTCCTTCCTTCCTTCCTTCTAAGATTTATTTAGATTATGTATGTGAGAACACTTGTAGCTGTCTTCAGACACACCAGAATAGGACATTGAATTCCATTACAGATGGTTGTGAGCCATCATTTAGTTGATGGGAATTGAACTGAGGACATCTGGAAGAATAGTCAATGCTTTTAACCACTGAGCCAGCTCTCTAGCCCCACAGTATGAGTTTTTTTGTTGTTGTTGTTTTATATGAGTACACTGTAGATGTCTTCAGAAACACCAGAAGAGGGCACCAGATCTCATTACAGTTGATTGTGAGCTGCTATGTTGTTGTCCATAGCTTTCTTAATGTGATGGATGTTGGAGTTGTACTTGAATAATTCTCTGAACATCCTTGCCTAACTTTGTCTCTTGGGTGAAGCTGCTAGTTTAGGTGGCATCTACACACTTGTTCCAATTCAGGCTGCCTTCTGAATTGGCTGACCTGTGTACCTTACCATTGACATCGTGTGCCAGTTCTGGTTTCCCTATGCCTTGCCAGGTCAGTGCTTTTGCTTTTGAAACTGACTAAGATGTACAGCATCCTTTCCTGTATTTTATAAAAGTATGTTTAGATCATTCGCTCATTTAAATTGAATTATTTTTCATTTTTAATGATACATTGTATTTTATGTGTGTATTTTCTCTGCATGTATGCTTGTGTACTATATATGTGCAGAATAGACAGCTTCTGTATGAGTTCTGAGAACTGAACCTGGGTCCTCTGCAAGAGCAACAAGTGCTCTAAACTGTTGAACCATCTCTTCAACCCTTTTCAGTTATTAGTTCTTTATTCTGTATATATCAGAAATGTAATTTAAAAAAATTCCCCTCATTTTTGTGGAATTTTTGCTTTTTTAACGGTGCCCCTGGATACATTAACTTTGTTAAACTCTGCCTAATATATTTTTTCTTTTGTTGTGGGTGCTTTTTGGTACCATAGTGAGGCTCTGTTGGCAAATCCAAAGCCATCAAGATTTATGTGTAGGTTTTCATCTCAGTTTGCAGTTTAGCTTCTGTTTTAATGCTAAGTTATGCTGGAGGGAAGAGTCAAGTGTCATTGTTTTTCATGGTTGTAGTTTCCTCAGCACCGCCTGCTATAAATGATACTATAATTTGTTACTAGTTCTGCTAAAATGATATTTGTATGTGTATGTGTTATTTACAATTCTTTCTTCTTCTTTAAGGAAAATATCAAAAATGTTTCAAGTTCCGGTGCAGAATCTTGACAACATCAGGAAGGTGCGGAAGAGGGTGAAAGGCATCCTTGTGGATATTGGGCTTGACAGCTGCAAGGAGCTGCTGCAGGTGAGTGGCAGGTGATGATGACAAGGCCAGAGAGTGTCCAGGTAAAGATGAGGCCAGTGGTGGTGGAGGTCACAGGGCCTGCCTTTGGAACGGAAATTGGAGACTTGAGAATGGATAAAATTCCTCAAAAAATGGGATTTCCTAAAGCTTTGAAAGACAATAGGATGGAATCTTAAGAGATGTAAGGTAACAACAAACCACTGTACTAAAGTACCAGCAGTCCTACAGATCTCTCTTGAGAAAGGAGCAAACCACTGTACTAAAGTACTGGCAGTCCTACAGAGCTCTGAGAAAGGAACAGAAACTATCAGGGTCTCTTCAACAATACACTTGTCTACTTTAAAGAAAAGGTTGACTTATTGTTAAGAATCCTGGGAACTTAGTTGCTCTCTACTAGATTTCAGTTACAAGTAAAACCTAATTCAAAGCCTGAAATATTCTTAATATTTGATTAAGAAACTGGCCAGGAGAGGCAGCACATGTATCTAGTTTGCATAGTTCTCTGAACCAAATATTCTATAAAATGTAAAAATTCAAACAGACACTTTCTCTGTTTCCACAGCCAAGAATGAAGTAAGCACAGGATGACCCATGGCTATGAATAGACAGCAGCTTTGTTTAATATTTCTTGAACTATATCTATGCCATCTACATAATCTCATTGTTATGACAGTGAACTGACCAAAAGTGTGTGACCATGACCTTAATTCTCCCTTGACCTGTTGCTGTGCAGTGCTGGTTTTGACATATATGTGCATGTTGTGTAAGTGCCTGTCAGGCCATACAACAGTCCAATCACACCATTGTAGGGAGAATTTTGGTTTCTTTGAAACACTCAGAAATAAAGAAATATTATGGAAATATGATTTTTGTCTTAATCCCTTAATATGGGGCTGTTTTAGATTGTCTACAGCAGCTATGATTTGCCTTATGCTCTAGCAGGGACATGATTTTGCTAGTGGCAGATAGTTTCTGTGATTAAGTGACATTTGGGATTCTAGGGACTTTTCAGAGAGTATTTGAATGCAGGGGCCCTGAGAGTTGGGGGCTTTTGGTGGGTTGTTGGCTGTGGTTTGTTAAGTAGTCGTGCATACAGAAGAAATTAGATAGACTGACAGTGAGGATCACCTTGCCCCAAGGAACTTGAAACCCCTCTTGGGTAATGTTCTGCCTGAAGGACTTCCTTTAAGCTGTGGTGTCAGCTCCATTAGCTGTCTGTTCTTTCTCCCTCAAGTAAGGTTTTATCTATGGTTGTAGACTTTGAGATGGTCTTACTCTATTTTGAAAATGAGGCTTAGCCTGGCGGTGGTGGCGCACGCCTTTAATCCCAGCACTTGGGAGGCAGAGGCAGGCGGATTTCTGAGTTCGAGGCCAGCCTGGTCTACAGAGTGAGTTCCAGGACAGCCAGGGCTATACAGAGAAACCCTGTCTCGAAAAACGGGAAAAAAAAAAAAAGATGCTAGAAAATGAGGCTTGCTTTGAACTCAAAGAAATCTGCCTGCTTCTGTCTGGAGTGCCAGGATTAAAGCCGTGCATTATCGTGCCTGGCCTAGGTTGGCATTTTTGTTATGAAATTCTAACATCCTTTTTTTCTATTTTTTAAAGATTTACTCATTATATGTATATGGTTGCTCTATCTGTATTATGTACATCTGCATGCCAGATGAGAACATTAGATCTCATATAGATGGTTATAAGCCACCATGTGCTTGCTGGGAATTGAACTCAGGACCTCTGGAAGAACAGTCAGTGCTCTTAACTGCTGAACCACCTCTCCAGCCCTGCATCCTTTTTCTTATGAGTTTGCTCTGTTCCTTTTCTTTAGCTGGTGTCTTCACCCCATGTTTCCAGCACTGAAATTCTGATGTGTGGTAGTATGGTCTCACTTCTCTGGTTGGGTTTGCTGAACTTCTTCAACTGAAGCATCAATACCAGTGGTTCTCAACCTTCCTAATGCTGTGACCTGTTAATACAGTTCCTCATGTTGTGGTGTCCCCCAACCATGAAATTATTTCATTACTACTTTATAACTAAGTTTGCTAATATTACAAATTGTAAAGTGAATATTTGATAATGGAGATGGTCTTTGGCGACCCCTGTGAAAAGGGTTGTTTGACCCCAAGGGGGCTGAGCGGCAGGCCCCACCCCTCCAGAGACCGAGCCCGCGGGGTCAGGGCCTGGAGGGCCCGTGAAAAGAGCCCAGGGGGTCCCCAGGCACACTCCTACAGCCACATTGCGGCCGCGTCGGTCAAGCAAATAAGCCACACGTCACTTCCTGAGGCAGCTGAAGTCGCCACTTCTCTTTCAGAGGCGCGCTGGGAGATGGACGGGCGCGGCGGCGGGGTCCCGCGCGTTAGGCGGAGGACGCGTGCGTATTGCGACGGCGGACGGACTCGGCGCTCCTCGAGCCCCGCGGTAGGTCAACGCCCGCACGGCCTGCGCCGCCCCCGACCCTCCCCGCGATCCACCCGCCGTTCCCACTCCTTGGGTCCGCCTCGACGTCCCCACCGCTGTCCGCAGCGCTGTCCCCCACTGTGTGTGCCTGCCGCCCGTGTCGCCTACCTCGTGTCTTCGAGAGGAATCCCGACATCTATGTGCGCGCTCGGGTCCCCTCCGCGCCCGCGCGACGGCCACGTGGGAGCATGGCCGATTTGGGAAGGGGGAAGGCGGGGACGTGGACGGGAGGACGGAGGATGAGGACTGGCAGGGAAAGGGGGACCTGCGGGCCGGCACCGAGAGGGAACAGAGCAGGGATGGATGGGAGAGGGGGCGGGGCAGAGGGCGCGTGGACGGCCGGCGTGGCGAGTGAGATGATGAGTTGGGACCACGGGAGGTGGGAGAGCGAACTTTACGGGGAGACGGCGGCAGGGCGCCCCCCTGCGGCGACCCGGGAATCGAGCTGACGCCCGAGGATCAGCCGTTAGTGGAGGATGGCGGATGCAGGGCAAGAGTGTGGCTCCGTCTGAACCCGTTTTTCCTTCCAAAGGAGAGCGGATTTCAGGCACTGCCGGTCAAAGCCCTGCCTTTACTTATCACTTCATGATACTGCAGCATTGTGATCTGATACACAGATGACTGCGAATGTGAAATTTAATGACTTTGAGCATCCTGCCATTTTAGTGGGATTAGGAATAGGTTTTATGCGCACAATTTCGACCAAGGCGTTTTGATTTGATACAGTGTAAATGTAAAGCAACACAAAATTTTTTTGTGAGTATCGTGAATCCGAACGAAAACTCGTTTTGAGTGTGGTGCTTAAAGTAATGCGATTAGATGAGTGATCACTCCCCATACACAGTTAATCACCTGCAGTAATACATTAGTACCGTCGAACCTTCTCCTGAAGGGTTGTGCCTTTTTCGGGCTTCTGGACGGGTCTAGTCTGATGTGGAATAGGACAGCAGTTGTAAGTTATTCAGCAAAGTGATGCTAAGCTCTGTTGAGTCTTTATGCATACTTCCTAGAGATATCACATTGCTGGTGATGTTGGCCATCGTAACGATGCCTGGATAGATGGAGGCACTGCTCAAAAATAGCGTTGACACAATGCGCCTTAGGTATAGGAACTTAGCACAGGATTTGTACTTTGGGTCTAGCTGGAAATGAGTCATTTCGCTATTTTAGGCATCTCCTTGAGAAATGGGAGGTCTGATCACTGGCTTAGGGGAAACATGTTAATGCAATTTTTAACTTGAAGTTTGTCTTCGGATTTGACGATGACGCGGCGTTTTCATATTGACAAGTCAAGTGTTTCAATGTACTGTTGCTCCATCGTTGGTTCCCTAAACTGATGGGAAGTAAGGCTTAGCTTTTCCGACACTGCACCAAATCCTTTGGCTGATGCTATACTTGCTGATTAGAGAAAGCAATATGATGAAGGTCAGGTGGCTAGAAAGGGGTCATGTCGCCTGCGGGAGTGAGGCAGACAATGCTGAGTTACACTACAGTGAGTTTGCGAGCGGCTACAAAAGGAAGTCCTAATAGTTGGGGCAACTCACTGCGCTTTTTATGATATTAGAGTATACAAACGCTGATGGTTATGCGCAGTGCATTACAGTCTCAGTTGTCTGGTAATAAGCAGCTCATGAAGGGCAATTCCTTGCATTGTGTATCCACTGCATCCAGCAACTGAGGCCCAAGAGATTAGGTGATTGGCTAGTGTTACCTTAGCTATAAAGTGCTTGAGTTAGTTTCATGCAGGAAAACAGCGCCAGGACCGTGTTGTGACCTTTGCTGTGTTTTGCCACTTGAGATGAACCACTTTTAAAAGCAGATCTGCCGACATGTGCACAGGCTTTTAATCCCACACTCAAGAGGCAGAGGCAGTTGGATCTTGGAGTTTCAGAGGCCCAGCTTGGCACTGCCAGAGTGAAGAGCTCCAGGATCCACCAGGCTGTCTGGAAAAACCAAAAAACAAAAAAAAAAAACAAAAAAAAACAAAACACAATCATCACAACCAACCAACCAAGAAGAACCCCAAACCAACCCAATCCAATCCCAAAAGAAATTTTTTTTATAGGAACTAAGATGTTTTGGTCTTAAAGGGATTATTTTTACAAAATAGTTTTTAAAACGTAAGAGTGTGTGCCTGTGGGTTGGTCTGGGCACAGAGTCAAGCGCGTGTAAGCGCGGAGACCAGGCTGAATTCCGGAGACACGTGTTGTCAGTCCACAAATAACATTGGTGCTGGGAACCAGACTTGGTTCTCTCCAGAGCAGGTGCGCATAGAACTTAAACCATTGAGCCATGTCCCCATCCCGTTTATGCAGCTTTTCTGACTGCCGAGACCGGAACGATCAGGAGGACAACATACGATTATGCTATAGTGGATTGTGGCGGTGGGGCAGGATAATGGCCTACTACAGCGACTAGAGTTAGGAGTCAAATCCCTCCTCAAGGAACAGCATATTAACAAGTGGGTTAAACAATAACAAGTAGTCATCCCTCAAGAGACACTAAAGATAACATGACAGACTGATCAAGTTGTATTTAAGGAATATATAAGCATATAACATATGGTCATGTAACAACCGTCTTTATGCAACATGCTACGAATTTTGGAAGAGCACGGAGTGAAATGAAGGGTTTGGGTAGGAAAGGAAAAGGAATGAATGTATTATAATATCTAAAATAAAATAATAAAAAACTAAACATATTTATCAGAACTATCCTTTACATAAGCATGGCACCCAAAGCAGACTAAAACCGATCTCTTAGGAAATGCGATTTCTATTTTATGTCGGAGGTGGTAATCTTTGAGGTATTTCCAGATTCTCACAAACAAATTAAAAATAAGTTCCTTCTAGCTAGATACATGGTAAGGAAGCCTCAGCTGACTGTCAGCTACTCTCTTTCTAGAGGGATGGAAAGGATAGCAAATGGTTAAGTTACAGAGGGACCCAGTCCTCCCAGATAGCCCACATTCCTGTGAGTGCAGTCTTGTAATCTTAGGAGGAGTAAAACCAATGGTTAGCGACTTATGCTACCATGCCCTTCCCCAGAGTGAGTCTTTGTACCTACGGTAGACCGGGGATGCAAGGTCTGATTGGAATTACTAAAGCTTCAATAATTTGCCTGCTTTCATTCTTGATTCCTCAGGTTTGTTTTTGTTAGCTTTGTTTTCTTAAATAGAAATATATCACTAAAGCGGGGGGGGCTCTCTCTTCATCTCTCTCTTTTTTTTTTTTTTTATTTTAAACCGACAAAAACATATGAAAGGACATGGGGGGCATTTGTAATATGAAAGAAGAAAACCCCTGAACAGTTTCTTGTATCCTGTTTCCCAATGCATGGACAAGTATCTACGAGAACCCACTACCAGCTTCGCTGCGGGGTCACACACAGCCTCAATTCTGTGACCGCCCTGTGCTTCAGACAGCCACCTAGTCTGTAAGTGCAGTTCTTCTGCAAGTGTGCCAGAACGCTGGATTCCTTCTTCGCAGAGTAGAGTCTTGCCTGTTGTGACTTGACACTGCTCACTTTGCAACAGTAAATTTAGCAGTTCTTTGAGCTGTAGTAGGATGCGGCAAACTACCACAGCATTTGGAGAATGAAAAGCCCTAGAAGATAACCGTGGACTTGAAAGAGAAATAGCAACTCATTTCTGAGAGAGCAAGTGAACACTAATTAACCATGGTCTTGTGCCTTGTTCATAGCTCAATGTTCAGTGCATACTTAGCTCGGCCTGCTCATGGTCTGATTGAGGAGTACGGAGTGTCTATTGAGGAATCTACTTGGGTTGGGATTTCCCACAGCCTATTACAAGTTTCTGAAATTAAAATTTGTATTATTACTCATGTTCTGTGGATATTCTTTTTTTTTTAAAAGTTCTTTATTTATGCACCACTAATGGTCCCTGAAGCTCCAAGACAGCCTTTCCTAGTAAATGACCTGACTAAGAATATTACAATTGGCCCACTCCAAAATACTCCATTTTTCTTCTCTGATATATCGCATCTAAAAATCGTCCCTTCCTGTGTAATCACCTGACCTACCTCCTCCAGCTCAGTTGCAAGTTTCTGATTCATTCATCAACGATCTCCTCTTAGAATAATCTGACAGTTAGTTAGCTCATTAGGGGAATTTAATTGACGTCTCCTTACTGCTCTCACTGGTGTTTTGAGAATGTGAACTCTTTGCCTAGAATGTGTCTTGGACCTCATCTCTATCAAGCCACTGAATCATTTAAAATTTTTTATTTAGTATTACAAGGTGACTGTATGGCCGATAGACATTCTTTCCTTCTGATAGGAAAAAGTCTCACGCTCCAGTTACGCACAACCGCCACATAAAAATAGCGTAGCAAAACAACTGAGACAGGAGAAGTACACACACATCGAAGAGAGGTGTCCCACTGCGCGTCGGTACCTAGACCAGCACGTACTCCGCCAGACGTCCCAGAGACGAATGCGCTCACCCTCTCCTGTAACGAGACGGGACGTTAACAAAAGGACTAGATCCTGCAGCGTGCCGAGAGAGAAACTGACACTCACGCCGCACTGCTGGTACTGAGCACTTTTTGCGTAACTGACATCGACCAACGAAGATTGTGTTCAGAAACGAGATCTGTAATTAAACGCGAATGAGATGGTGTGGGAGGGAGGGGGCAGCAGATCACCACTTCTCCTGTAAAAAGTTAGAGAAAAATTTACTAAAGAGGCTTATTGATTTTACGTTGTGAAGTGTTAGTATCTCTCTAAAATACCTTCCTACTTGGGACTCTCCTTCTTTAAAGCATTTATAGTAGTTGAAAGTATATCTAAAATTTGTGGGTTGTGTGTAGTGTGTGTGGTGAGTGTCATGTCTGTCTGTTCTCTCAGTGTGCATAGAAAATGGTCAGAGCTTCTTAGAACAGAAGTCAGGGGTTTTTCATATTACCTTGTGGGTCGTGGCAGTATTCTGAATGGTCAGCTGATCGGTTACGTTACGAGTAGTAATGTTCTCTGCCCTCAAAAAATATTTCTGAAATAATGTGTTACAGAGTCGACAAATAAATACAGAGAGCACCCCCACCAATTTTTGAGATAATTTTGTACATTAAAATGGTTTGATTAATAATTAAACAATGTGGTGAGTAAATAATTGAAGAATATTTAGTGAAATAGTATGGCGAGAAAAAGATAAGAGTATGGGGAATATTTGTATAATTTAATAAATGTGTTTGGTTATTTTGTAAGTGTAGATGGTATTGTGTTGGTAATAGTGTAAATATTTGTAGTTGGATGTTTTAGCTTTGATGATATTAATGTAGGGTTTTGTTTCTAAGATTGGTGAAACGAAAGAGTGTATGGCAAGGAAGGGAGAAGATGAAGTATTGAGGGTTTTGTAGCTTAGGGTTAAGTGGGAAGGTGGTATAGTATTTTTGGGTTTTATTGTGTGATGGGATTGTGTTTTGTTAGTGTATGATGTCATATGTAGGTGTGGAGTATTGGATGATAGATTGTTGTATTTATGGGGGTATAGTGGAATAATAGTGAATTAGAAGATTAGGAGGGTATAATGTGTAGGGGGAGAGGTGTATGTAATGGGTCTGGTGTGATGTTTGGTAGATAATGATGAGGGGACTGGCGTGTGGGATTGATATAAAGGTGGGGATTATATGGGAGGGGTAGGTTATGTGATGTGGGTGGGAGGTGAATTTATGGGGTTTTATGATGGGGGGGGAAGGGTGGGTGTATTTGATAGGAGTATAGGGGGGAGGAAGTAGAAGTGGTAAGGAAAAGGAGGGGGGGTGGGGGGGTGGGGGTTAGGGGTTAAGGTATGGTTGGGGGGGGGTGAGGTGGGGGGGGGGGTAGGGGGGGTTTGGAAGGGGGGGAAGGGGGATGGGGGGTTATTGGTTGGGGGGGTTTTGGGGAGGGTAAATTGGGGGGGGGTGGGGGGGGGTGAGGGGGAGAAGGGGGGGTTTTTTTTTTGGGGGGGGGGGGGGTTTAGGGAATGGGGTTTTTGGGTGGATGGGGGGGGTTGAATAAGGGAGGGGGGGGGGGGTTTTGGGGATAGGGTAATTTGGGGAATTTGGGTGGGTTTTTTGGGTGGGGGGAAATTAAAGGGGGGGGGGGTTTGGTTAGGAAGGGAGGTTTTGGGTTTTGGGGGTGTTGGGAGGGATTGGGTTGGGGATGGGGGGGGGTGTGGTGGGGGGGGTGTTTGGAGGAATATGGGGGGTTGGGAAGGGTGTTTGATTTTGGGGTTGGGGAAGAATTGGGTATAATTGGGGTGAGGAGGAATTAAGGGAATTTTGATTGGGAGATTGGGGTGGTATTGGAGTTTCCAGCTTGTTTACTTGCTTTGCAAGGATTTTTCCCCAAAGTTTGCATCCTTGCTTTGAAGATTCCAATATACGCTTGCTTGGGGGTCACTACTATAGTACAGAGTTTAGGCCTATGCTCCATGCTGATTTTGGCTTGCTGAGATCATTACAGGTGCAGCAGGGTGAAGGCATTCACAGCGAAGTAATATAACACCGATCCCCTGATTAACTCATCCCATGAATGAAATTAGCGATGTTTTTTTGCATGTTGCAGACAGTAAGGTCCAATCAGTGCCTCCTAGTTTAGTTAAAAACTACAGGGCTTCATCTTAATTTATACCTTTCCAGATATTTTAAAATTTGGTTTTATTGGGAGGATGCATGTACTGTAAAGTTCCCACATGAAAAGATGGCTGTGGCATATCATAGAGTTAAGTATACTTTTGCTAATTTGGATTGTTCTCTTGAGGCGAATTTTGTTAAAATAATTTAAACTACCTCCAACTTGTGATCCTCCTGCTTCATCCTCCCAATTTTGGATTTGCAGGTATGTAACATTACTCATTTACAGATGATGTTTGAAAGTTGTCATTGTCCTTTCCAGCAAAACAAAAGGACAAGCCCCTGTTCCCTTCACTGTCACTGACTAGTTCTCTGGCCGAAGGCAGCCATTGGAATTTCTGGATAGGTCCTGTCACTTTATGTATAAATGGAATTATAATTCTGCATAAATTTGTTCTTGTTCTGACTCTAAAGCAGACTTTCCAAGGCTATAGCATGCATTGGTACTTCTCTTTGTGGTCCAAATTTCCTTCCTTCCTTCCTTTCCCTTTCCCTTTCCTTTCCCTTTTCCTTTTTTTCTTCTTCTTCCTTCCTTCCTTCCTTCCTTCCTTCCTTCCTCCTTCCCTTTCTAAGATTATTTAGATTATGTATGTGAGAACACTTGTAGCTGTCTTCAGAACACCAGAATAGACATTGAATTCCATTACAGATGGTTGTGACCATCATTTAGTTGATTGGAATTGAACTGAGGACATCTGGAGAATAGTCAATGCTTTAACCACGGGAGCCAGCTCCTTAGCCCCTCAGTATGAGTTTTTTTTGTTTTGTTGTTTTATATAGTACACTGTAGATGTCTTCAGAAACACCAGAAGAGGGCACCAGATCTCATTACAGTTGATTGTGAGCTGCTATGTTGTTGTCCATAGCTTTCTTAATGTGATGGATGTTGGAGTTGTACTTGATAATTCTCTGAACATCCTTGCCTAACTTTGTCTCTTGGGTGAAGCTGCTAGTTTAGGTGGCATCTAACACACTTGTTCCAATTCAGGCTGCCTCTGAATTGGCTGAACCTGTGTACCTTACCATTGACATCGTGTGCCAGTTCTGGTTTCCCTATGCCTTGCCAGGTCAGTGCTTTTGCTTTTGAAACTGACTAAGATGTACAGCATCCTTTCCTGTATTTTATAAAAGTATGTTTTAGATCATTCGCTCATTTAAATTGAATTATTTTTCATTTTTAATGATACATTGTATTTTATGTGTGTATTTTCTCTGCATGTATGCTTGTGTACTATATATGTGCAGAATAGACAGCTTCTGTATGAGTTCTGAGAACTGAACCGGGTCCTCTGCAAGAGCAACAATGTGCTCTAAACTGTTTTGAACCATCTCTTCAACCTTTTCAGTTATTAGTTCTTTATTCTGTATATATCAGAAATGTAATTTAAAAAAATTCCCTCATTTTTGTGGAATTTTTGCTTTTTTAACGGTGCCCTGGATACATTAACTTTGTTAAACTCTGCTATATATTTTTCTTTTGTTGTGGGTGCTTTTTGGTACCATAGTGAGGCTCTGTTGGCAAATCCAAAGCCATCAAGATTTATGTGTAGGTTTTCATCTCAGTTTGCAGTTTAGCTTCTGTTTTAATGCTAAGTTATGCTGGAGGGAAGAGTCAAGTGTCATTGTTTTGTCATGGTTGTAGTTTCCTCAGCACCGCCTGCTATAATTGATATTATATTTTGTTACTAGTTCTGCTAAATGTATTTGTATGTGTATGTGTTATTTACAATTCTTTCTTCTTCTTTAAGGAAAATATCAAAAATGTTTCAAGTTCCGGTGCAGAATCTTGACAACATCAGGAAGTGCGGAAGAGGGTGAAAGGCATCTTGTGGATATTGGGCTGACAGCTGCAAGGAGCTGCTGCAGGTGAGTGGCAGGTGATGATGACAAGCCAGAGAGTGTCCAGGTAAAGATGAGGCCAGTGGTGTGGAGTCACAGGGCCTGCCTTTGGAACGGAAATTGAGACTTGAGAATGGATAAATTCCTCAAAAAATGGGATTTCTAAAGCTTTGAAAGACATAGGATGGAATCTTAAGAGATGTAAGTAACAACAACCACTGTACTAAAGTACCAGCAGTCCACAGATCTCTCTTGAGAAAGGAGCAACCACGTACTAAGTACTGGCAGTCCTACAGAGCTCTGAGAAAGAACAGAAACTATCAGGGTCTCTTCAACAATACACTTGTCTACTTTAAAGAAAAGGTTGACTTATTGTTAGAATCCTGGAACTTAGTTGCTCTCTACTAGATTTCAGTTACAAGTAAAACCTAATTCAAAGCCTGAAATATTCTTATATTTGATTAAGAAACTGGCCAGGAGAGGCGCACATGTATCTAGTTTGCATAGTTCTCTGAACCAAATATTCTATAAAATTAAAAATTCAAACAGACACTTTCTCTGTTTCCACAGCCAAGAATGAAGTAAGCACAGGATGACCCATGGCTATGAATAGACAGCAGCTTTGTTTAATATTTCTTGAACTATATCTATGCCATCTACATAATCTCATTGTTATGACAGTGAACTGACCAAAAGTGTGTGACCATGACCTTAATTCTCCCTTGACCTGTTGCTGTGCAGTGCTGGTTTTGACATATATGTGCATGTTGTGTAAGTGCCTGTCAGGCCATACAACAGTCCAATCACACCATTGTAGGGAGAATTTTGGTTTCTTTGAAACACTCAGAAATAAAGAAATATTATGGAAATATGATTTTTGTCTTAATCCCTTAATATGGGGCTGTTTTAGATTGTCTACAGCAGCTATGATTTGCCTTATGCTCTAGCAGGGACATGATTTTGCTAGTGGCAGATAGTTTCTGTGATTAAGTGACATTTGGGATTCTAGGGACTTTTCAGAGAGTATTTGAATGCAGGGGCCCTGAGAGTGGGGGCTTTTGGTGGGTTGTTGGCTGTGGTTTGTTAAGTAGTCGTGCATACAGAAGAAATTAGATAGACTGACAGTGAGGATCACCTTGCCCCAAGGAACTTGAAACCCCTCTTGGGTAATGTTTCTGCCTGAAGGACTTCCTTTAAGCTGTGGTGTCAGCTCCATTAGCTGTCTGTTCTTTCTCCCTCAAGTAAGGTTTTATCTATGGTTGTAGACTTTGAGATGGTCTTACTCTATTTTGAAAATGAGGCTTAGCCTGGCGGTGGTGGCGCACGCCTTTAATCCCAGCACTTGGGAGGCAGAGGCAGGCGGATTTCTGAGTTCGAGGCCAGCCTGGTCTACAGAGTGAGTTCCAGGACAGCCAGGGCTATACAGAGAAACCCTGTCTCGAAAAACGGGAAAAAAAAAAAAAGATGCTAGAAAATGAGGCTTGCTTTGAACTCAAAGAAATCTGCCTGCTTCTGTCTGGAGTGCCAGGATTAAAGCGTGTCATTATCGTGCCTGGCCTAGGTTGGCATTTTTGTTATGAAATTCTAACATCCTTTTTTTCTATTTTTTAAAGATTTACTCATTATATGTATATGGTTGCTCTATCTGTATTATGTACATCTGCATGCCAGATGAGAACATTAGATCTCATTATAGATGGTTATAAGCCACCATGTGCTTGCTGGGAATTGAACTCAGGACCTCTGGAAGAACAGTCAGTGCTCTTAACTGCTGAACCACCTCTCCAGCCCTGCATCCTTTTTCTTATGAGTTTGCTCTGTTCCTTTTCTTTAGCTGGTGTCTTCACCCATGTTTCCAGCACTGAAATTCTGATGTGTGGTAGTATGGTCTCACTTCTCTGGTTGGGTTTGCTGAACTTCTTCAACTGAAGCATCAATACCAGTGGTTCTCAACCTTCCTAATGCTGTGACCTGTTAATACAGTTCCTCATGTTGTGGTGTCCCCCAACCATGAAATTATTTCATTACTACTTTATAACTAAGTTTGCTAATATTACAAATTGTAAAGTGAATATTTGATAATGGAGATGGTCTTTGGCGACCCCCTGTGAAAAGGGTTGTTTGACCCCAGAGGCTCATGACCCACAGGTTGAGAATCATTGTTCTATATCGTTCTCACTGGGTTTGGAAGATGTGAGACTCCAGTTTTCAGCACACATGCTGGTGTGCCAGTTAGAGCTCATCAGAATGCTTGGGGTTTCTGCAGCTTTATTTTCTTGCTGTGTCAAGGTTCTCAGGCTAAGCTAGGTATGATGGCTCATGCTTGTAATCTTACACCTGGACTTGGGAGACTGACGCATGAAGATTGTCTGAGACCAGCCCAGGCTACGTAGTGATATCCAGTCTATAACTAAATAACTAGATACATAGATAAACATGTTTTTCCAGGCTTTTCTTCTGCAGTTTCAAATCTGTTCTTAATTCCATACCATTTATTATACAGTTTATTTCAGTACAGATACATATTCATGGAAGTACAGTTTGGCCTTTTATTTAAGTGTGTTTCATTTCTTTCCTCTGCTCATCCTTGGTGTTGCTGGTGACTGATGTCAGGCCTCACACATGCTAGGCAAGGGCACTACTGTAGAGTTGGAGCTCAGACCTGCCATTTCATATCTCCTTTTCTAATAAAAGTGTTTCTAAAGCGAATTCTCTGTAACTCCTTAGTTTACTTTTTATTTAAGATGTAACCCCCGTAGCTGTGACTGTTTTGCTGCGTGTATATCTGTGCATCACTTCCATGCCTGGTGAGGAGTCAGATAGTGAGTGCGGCAGAGCCTCTGGAGCTGGGTTCTAGGCAGCTGTGAGGTGCCATGTGGGTGCTGGAAATCAAACTGGGTCTTCCTGGAGAGCAGCAGATGGTCTTCCTGACTCATTTCTCCAGCCCTGTTTTTTTAAAATTTGTTTTTTTTAATCCGTTGTACATGTGCAGGTGTATGTGGACGTCAGAGGACTTTGTGGAGTGAATTTTCTCCTTCTGCCTTCCCCTTTTTATTACTTTTTTTTTTTTGCGAGACAGGGTTTCTCTGTGTAGCCCGGGCTGTCCTGGAACTCACTCTGTAGACCAGGCTGGCCTCGAACTCAGAAATCTGCCTGCCTCTGCCTCCCCAAGTGCTGGGATTAAAGGCGTGCGCCACCACCGCCCGGCTACATATTTTTTTAGATTTTAGAAAAAAACTTTTTTATGAGTGTTCTGCATATACATCTGCATGCCAGAAGAGGGGATCAGGTCCCCCTATAGTTGGTTGTGAACCACCTTGTGATTGCTGGGAATTGAACTCAGGACTTCTGGAAAAGCAGTCAGTGCTCTTAACTGCTAAGCCATCTCACCAGCCCCTATTTTTTAGATTTTTAAATGATGTTTTATGCGTTTGAATGTTTTGGTATGTGTGTGTGTGTATACCATGTGTGTGCCTTGTGCCTGCAGAGATCAGAAGTCATTGGATCCCCTGGAACCGAAGCCATCATATGAGTTCTGGGAATTGAACACTGGCCTTTTGTAAGAGCAGCACCTGATCTTGTCTGTTGAGCTATCTCTTCTGCTCCTCTTTGTTTTTTAATCTTTATTTTTATTTTATGTGTATGAGTATTTTGCATGTATGTATGTCTGTGTACCATTTGAGTGCCTGATACCCGAGGAGGAATGTGTTGGATCCGTTGGTACTGGAGGTAAGGGCAGTTGTCAGCTGCCTTTGCTGAGAACTGAACCTGGTCCTCTGGAAGAGGGCTCAGCGAGTCCTCTTAACCTCTGAACCTCTCTCCAGCCCATCTCCTTCCACCTTTACCTGCTTAGCCATCTCTCTGACATACATCTATCATTGCTTGTGCTCTTGGTTTGGAGTAATAGTTTACTCTTGATTAGATAGCTGAAAGAATTGGATACTGAACGTTACTTGTTTTATGATGGCTGGATTTTGTGTGGTCTTCTACTGTGCTGGCTAGTTTTATGTCAACCTGACACAAACTAGAGTCATCTGAAAGAAGGGCTCCTCAACTGAGAAAATGCCTCTGTAAGATCCAGCTGTAGGACATTTTCTTAATTAGTGATTGATAGGGGGGGCCCAGCCCATTGTGGGTGGTGCCATTGCTGGGCTGATGGTCCTGGGTTTCATAAGAAAGCAGGCTGAGCAAGCCATGAGGCAGAGTACTAGCATTGGTTTTAGGTGAAGGTAGTGTATTAATTACCATTGGTCATTAACTGTTAATTGGAATTAACTGACTCAGCTGATTCCTTCTTGATTATTAAAGGTAATCCTTGATTATAAAGACAGTACTATAAACTGTAAGTGTTTTAAAATGTAGCTAATTGTTAGGTAGAGAGTGAAATTTAATTGCCACATTTAGAGAGGTTGACCTATAGTACTCTGTTGTTGAGCCTCCAGTTTCTCTGCAGATGGGTGTTCGTTTACAGGGTTTCTTTCCCAGGTTTGCACTGGGTGGTAACTTGGCTGGCTTTTTGGTTACCTTTGTCTTGTCATGAAGACTGGCCCACAGTCAGGGCTTGGAATGTTGCTGGTGACAGGCTCATCTGGTCCTCTCATCTAGCCAACAGGGTATTCCTTAGTGACCAGAGGCCCTCCATCCTTTTGAAGTGTTACCTTCCAAAGCAGTCAGTAAACTTTGCAGATGATGCAACCTGACACCCCTTCTCTTTGGGCTTTCTGAGCCCTGCTTCAGCCTTCCCAGTTGTAGTGTATTTCTGTTCTCAGTTTTGATGCTAGAAGGTTCCAGCATTCAGGTGGGTCTGCTGCTTCCACTGGAACCTTGCTATGTCCAGTTCTGTGATGATGGCCTGTCCTTGAACATGTTTCGCTTGTGCCCTTCATTGGCCCTTGTTCTGGGTTCCATGGGGTGACTCTGATGGCACTGCATACCTCGAAGTTCTACCTGCTTCTTGACATGCTCAGAAGTTTGTGAATGCTCTGCTGCACACACTTTATAGTGCGTGCCAAAGGTAAAGCAAGAATATTAGGTGTTTACCTTCAATTTAGAAAAGTGCCATAGGCCATGTGAACTTAGATGTGAAGTACTCTGGTTACATTTCCCTCAGCACCTCCCAGCAGGCCTGTGAAATAGTTTTATTCAAAGCCTCTGTGTCCTGCAGCATTCTGCACAGTTCTGCACTCTGCTCGGGCCCTGTTTGTTTTCCTTCCTGGCAGTGTTGGCTGCATGTCTCTCCTGGTTGTGCTCAGGCTAGGCTGACTAGATTTGGGTTCCCTGATTTCTGCTTCTCTGTGTCCTGAATGCGCTCATCACAGCACTTGTGTCCAGCAGGAGATGGTGTTTGCTTGTCAAAAGTTTTCTAATACTTTTCTCAAAAGTCTTTGTCTACTGTGAGTGAAACTGAGCTTGGCCTCTCTCTTATCCTGATTGAGTCCTAAAAGTCTTAACAGTGAGTATTGGAGACTTAAAATAGTGTTGTGTGCTTCTCACCCATTTTTACCCTGTCAGTTGTACTGTATATGTACTGTCTTAATTAGGGTTTCACTGCTGTGAACAGACACCATGACCAAGGCAACTCTTATGAGGACAACATTTAATTGGGGCTGGCTTACAGGTTCAGAGGTTTAAGTTCATTATCATCAAGGCAGGAACGCGACAGCATCCAGGCAGACATAGTACAGGAGTACCTGAGAGTTATACATCTTCATCTGAAACCTGCTAGCAGAATACTGACT
Organism: Mastomys natalensis; assembly: GCA_021653895.1. Classification (NCBI taxonomy): domain Eukaryota; kingdom Metazoa; phylum Chordata; class Mammalia; order Rodentia; family Muridae; genus Mastomys; species Mastomys natalensis. Next base: position 198,703 of record JAJTUV010000162.1, on the reverse strand, counting down.
TCCAGGCAGCTAGAATCAGGGTCTTAAAGCCCACACCCACAGTGACACATCTATTGGAACAAGGCCACAACTTCAAATAGTGCCACTCCCTGGATCAAGCATATTCAAACAATGACATGCACCTACTCCCTCTTCCTGCTGTTTCTTTGGCGTGCTGGACCTGATACCGTTCTTTGCCCTGCCCATAAGTGGCTCTTCTCTTCACTTCACTGTCCCTCTTGTCATACAGCTGCTATTTGGCTCACTGGCTCTAGCCAGTAGTAAGTAGTACACTTCCATTGTACCATTTGTTTCTACCTTCTCGGTGGAGCAAGGTGGTGGTGGTAGTTTTTTTTTTTTTGGTGAAAAATAACGGCTGGGTAAGAGAGATGATGACTCAGCAGTAAAAATACTGGCTGTTTTTCCAGAGGACTGGTTCTATTCCCAGCATCCATATAGTGGCTCTCAATCAACTGTAACTGTAGATCCAGGGGATCTGATGTCCTGTTCTGGCTTCTGTGGACACCAGGCATAGGTGAACATGGCCATGTGTAGGTGAAACACATACACAAAATTACAAAATTAAAACAAGAAAAGAAAAGTGACTTCTGTTTTAGGGAAGAACACAAACCCTGACTGTTTCGATCCTGACTCCAAGGTCAGCCCTGCAAGGTGAGCAGAGGGAATGATAGGCAGATTGTGTTGTGGTGAAGCGCTGCTGGAGATGGACTGTTGAGCGCCATGTCAGTTCTTCTCTTGGCTCACACTGTATGTGTGTGTGTGTGTGTGTGTGTGCTGCATGAGTTTATGGACACTTGAGCCTTGCTCACGTGTATAAAGTATAGAGAACATTTTCTTCTGGGAGAGAGAGGCTTTGTTTATTTCTTATAAAGTTGTACTTTTAATGTGGATAATTTAAGCCTTTCTCTTGACATGCATACTTTAAATGTCAAACTTTGTTAATGACTGTGCTTCCATTCTTTGCCATATAGGTTTATGAGGTGGCAGATTGCTTGATCATGGATTTAATGCTTGTAGGAAGGGATTATATACTCAGGGCCTTGACTCATGAGGCAAATGCTCTACCACTGAGCCTCATGGTGTAACTGTTACACCTTTTTATTTTTGCAACAAGGTATTGTTAAGTTGTCCAGGTTGCCTTTGGACTTTGGGATCCTCCTGCTTCAACCTGGTATTACCTTCCACTTCTAGCTTTAAATATTTCTGTAACACACAAATTGATACATAATGTTTGTTTTTCTTCCTGTCTTTTTTTCCCCCTTAAGGATCTTAAAGGCTTTGATCCAGGAGAGAAATACTTTTATAATACATCATGGGGAGATGTTTCTCTTTGGGAACCTTCTGGAAAGAAAGCGGTATGTATTTATTTTGTAATTTGTTTTCATTAGGGGCAAGTGAACCGAGGCTGGGCACACCATGGCTACTAGGGCTGCTGGTTAAGTGGGAGGGTCTGTTCATGAGGTGGGAGGAAGCAGAGCTAGAGTCACTGTTCATGGCAGGACTATTGATGCTGACAGCTGTCTACATGCACAGTGTGGTGATGTAGCCAAGTGATGTAATGAGAACCGACTGTAAGGAGAGCCTTTGTTAGTACATCTTCTGAATAAACTCTGACATCAAATGCCATACTCACACATCATTAATAGCATTCCAGTCAGTGGAGACTGCATGTACAAAGGTGATTATTTGAGATAATAATGGACCTAAAAACACTTGTTGTCTAGTGATGTAGGTCATAGTGTGAGGCACTGCAGTTTTTTGTAGGAATGCTAATCTTTTTAGTGGAGTGGGGTGTTTGAAGACAACGTTTCTTTGTGTAGCTCTGGTTGTCCTGGAACTAGCTCTGAAGACCAGGCTGGCCTCGAACTCACAGAGATCCACCTGCCTCTGTCTCCTGACTCTTGGAACTAAAGGTGTACACCACCACTGCCTGACTGTGATGCTAATCTTAACTAGCCCATGTGGCTGGACATAGAAAAGTATAGTGCATGCAGAGTTAGGTGTAGTAGGTAGCACTTGATAATTGTGACTGTTACTGGTTTAGGGGAAGCTTGCATTCTATAGGACAGGGATGTGTTCTTAGAAATGTGTCATCAGGTGATTTCATTGTTGTTCAATAAGCCACATTTAAATCACAAAGTGTGCCTACCCAGATGTACAGGATAGCATACATATATCCCAGCTGTAGACATGTATGGCATGGTGCTATACTGAACATTGTGAACAGCTAGTGATACAGTGGTAATTATCTGAACACATCTCCTCAGAGAAGAGGTACTGTGAAGGGACTGTGTGTAAAACAGTTCTTAAAAGTTCCTGTCTGTGTAGGCCCTGAGCTTGCAGGTCCTGGAAGTGGTGTGTGTAAGGCAGTGACATAGATGACAACTACTGCTGGCTTTCTGAATATTGCACATTTACACTACGCTATGTTTATGTTTTTAAAAATTCTTAATAGTTAACTTTTAACTATATTTTTACTTTATAATTTTGACCTTTTATCTTTTTGAATTTTGTAAGAAAATACAATTAGCTTAAAATACAAGTATTGTACATCTGTGTGAAAATATTCTCCTTAAACTTTTATTTTATATGCTTTACCTACTTCTAATTTTTCGTAATATTGGTGCACACACACTCACACACAGACACACACACACACCACACACACACACACACTCATACTCACATTCTTCCACCTAGGCCTGTTGAGATTGAGCAGGATTGGCATCTCCTACTTCATCCCAGTATTCCAGTGGAGAGTCTTTGGGGCAGTCGTGTGAAGAGCCATCTCTTTTGATACAGTAACGCCCTCCTCTGGGTCACTCTGGAGTCACTGTCTGGGTTACCAGTTTCTTTTGTTACACATAGAACATAGAACCAGGTGCTCATAGAACTGTAGGAGACTGTCTCACTGTTATGGACTGAAGCCACCCAGAAAGGGAGTAGGGCTCCTCCAGTTGCCCGAGGAGCACACAGGGTATTATGATCTGGGGGTGACATCCATGAAGAAGAAAAGCTTGGAGTGTTGTGTAAAGTCATTTATCTGAGAGCTACAGTTCCTTGGGGTGGGATTCAGTTTACAAATCTGATCCAAATTGGGCTTCTGCTGAGAGCAAAAGAAATCCACAGTTTGGGAACAGTGTTGAGACCAGAGATTCACATATCCAGGAGTATGTGAATGATATACTCCATTTCCATGTACCCTAGACAGTCAGAAGTACTGTAGTGCCCTCCAGAAAGTGACCTCTTCTCGAGTGAGAGTTGTGTTCTTGTTTTTAACATTTATTTGTTTATATATATGTGTGTGTGTGGGCACACGTGATATGGAGGTCAGGGAACAACTTGTGGGGGTCAGCGACGCCTTTGACCATGTGTATTCCATGGAATGAACTTGGGTTGTTAGGTTTGGCAGGCGGCAAGTGTCTATTCACTGAGCCATCTTGCAGGTCCGAGAATAGTTTTGATGAAATGATCTCTCACTGATCCTGGCTAAAGAGCTGCAAGTTAGTATAGTAATAGAATGGATTGATTTCCATTGAGTATTTTAAAATAACTTAACAGTGTTTCATTTAGATGGTAGTCTTGTGAATTGTTTGGGATCTATAAATACTGTGTGTGGTCACATTGCCTTTAAGAAAGACTTCCCACAGTTAAACCCTGCCTTGAAAACCAAACCAAATAAAGTAAAATAAAAAGAGACTTCTTTTATTGAAATAGATATCTGGATGAACATTTTGGTCAAGTTAGTGTTAGGTTCAAAATGTTTGAGGACATGGGTTTGAGAGGTGACTTAATGGGTAAGTGTTTGCAACGAAAGCAAGAAGACTCAAATTTGGATCCTTAGTCCTGACCTCAATCCAGGTGTGGATGTGTACTGGTTTGTAACCCGGGTGCTGTGGAGGGGCAAAGAGAAGACGGGTCAAGGGGCCTTGCAGACTACCAGTCGAGCTTCAAGTTCACCAAGACAGAGGACAGAATAAGACACCCAGACAAACACATGTACATAGGTACATATACATGCACAAAGAACACATACATACAGAGCTTGGGGGCAAAGCTATCTTGGAGCGACAGTACAGAGTAGAACATAAGCATACTTGATCTGGCACTAGAAACGTGGGGCATTCTGGTATGTCAGAGCAGGGACTGCCAGGACACAACGAGTGCAGGAAGAAGGAAGGCCCGACCCTCCTTTTCTGTGATGTCTCGTAAATTGCTGGGCCAGCAAATGGAGATGTGTTGTTTGGAGAATGAATAAACTTCTCCAGTTTAGCTTATTGACAATGTTTGCTGACATACTTATTTTAATAATCTAGTCTCTCTGCCTCTCTTACACACATATAAACACACAAATAATGAAAATACATTTTTAAAAAAGAAACATTTCTTTTTTTTTTAAAAAAAGAAACATTTCTAATACTTCAAAATCTTGCTCTTTAGTTATATAGACAAGATCCCTTGAGACAGTTGTGATTTGTTGTGCACAATCTAGCTTGTGGCTTCCAGTATGCCTTTTTGGGAGTGGGGATGGGGCCTTGAAGTTTTGAATCTCAGGCCTCACTGAATTTTCTCACTCAAAAGTTTTGAATATCCACTTATATACAATAGCATTGTATATAATTGTATATAATTACAGGATCAAGTATTCTTTGGTTCTGTTTATTTGTGTATGCACATGCATGATATTCTGGCAGGTCTTCTACCATATGGGTCCTGGGGAATGCAAGCGATCAAGCTTGGCAAGAAGTTCCTACTGAGCTGTCTTGCTGGCCCAAATTAGAGGTTTTGAATTAGGAAAATTGTATAAATTTTTGCTGCTAAGTGGTCAGTTGAAAGCCTGCTATAGAGAGATAAGACTGGATCACAGGCTGAAGGGAATGATAAAAGTTAAGGTTTCTAGTCAGGGAGTTTTGTCTTTGTTGGAGTGTTTAAGGCAATAACAGGGAGCCAGAGACATGCCTTAACAGTTAAAAGCACATGTTGCTCTTATAGAGGACCTAGGTTTGAATCTTCCTTCATGGTGGTTAATAACTGTCTTTAAATCCAGTTCCAGAGTCCAATCCCCCTTTTGACCTCTGTAGTCACCAGAGACACTATACATTGTGTACCTAGATACATCACATTAAACAAATCCTAAAAAATTTTAAAGTAAGTTATAATAATAGCTTGAGATAATAGAGATTTATGTATTAGCTGCCGTGCTCTGGGAAAACAGAGTATGCACCATGTTGAATACTGGCCTGATAGCCCCATGTTGTCTCCTCCTTTCTTTGGGGAAACAGGATTTAGGAACGGGTAGCATGGCAACAGGAATATCGCCAGCACGCTGCCTGATGTGGCTTAGATGAAGCAAGGTTGGGGAGTCCGGACACACGAGGCTTTCTTAGGGACGAGAACAGTGCCCAGCTGATTGGTTTCAGAGGATAGACCTTATGCTCTGGAAGCTTGGGTGTGTGTGCACACTTGATTGGAGTAACACCATGCTTGGAGTCTTTGGCAGCCCTGAGTTATGAGAATACTGTCAGGTAGATGATGCTTTTCCAATTTCTGATGTCTTGTTTGCTTTGTGTTCTTTTTGGCCTGCTCATACAGGATTTATGGATGTATACCTTTCTTTTCCATGGGTAGGTGTCTCCACTCATTGCCAGTTGTGGAGCATATCCCCATTCTCTTCCAGGGAAGCTGTCTAGGCTGTTTTTGCACAGAGGCTGCCTCATTTTGCTTCCCCGACTAGGAACATGCGTGTGCGGGAACAGTGCCTTTGGGTCAGTTTCCATCTTGCTGGTGATGGATGGAGAGTCTTTGATAAGCTTTTTAAAATCTGTTTGTATTGAGATTTGAACCTGTTCCTTGTATCCTGGGCATCTGACCTTTATCAGATGTTTATAGGGCCTGCTCAGCTATTCACATGGCTACTTTAGAACTGAAAACTTTAGCAGACCCTTCGAGGAGTTGAAGCCTCTTGCTCCCATGGAGTAACTTTTGTCATCTTTTCTTTTTGTTGATCATGCTAATGGGCATTTCAGAACCTTGGTGACTCTCGAAGATTTATTCAACATTGGTAGATGGTAGTAAGCACTTGTTACCAGTTCTTTCCCTTGGCTTTTTGTTTGATTGTCTGACAGTATACCCTTTGATTGAAACTACAACTGTAATTCACCTTAATTACTATTGCCTTCAGTTCTAAAGTAAGTCTGGGTTTCAGATATGTTAATATGAGAAAGTGTGTCTTGTAGAAACATTGAAAGTAAGTTTTCTTTCTGCTTTCTCTTCAGTCTATAGCCTTCACTTCGTGACTGTTGCCTGAGACTATTGTAGGTCCGCACAAATCCTAGAACCCAGTTTTACTGGCTACTGAAAGTCATTAATATGATGTTGAATTGTGCATCTTCCTTATCAGACCCAAGTGGAAGGACAGCATTATTAGTAGGGAGTAGAGCAGGTGTATGTTTATAGTTTCAGCAAGAATCAGCCAGCTCTGGGTGCCACAGTCTACTGTGGGCCTCCATAGTAGATTTAGTCTGCTTCCATCTTGACACAAGGGAAGGAGTTGTGTGGTTTCTATGCTCTGGGTCTCTGGACTGAGACTGGAGGCTTCCATATACTCTTCCAGCGATTCCAGAGAACACAAGTCACTGTTGTAAAAGTGACAGCTCTTCTTAATGCAAGTGATTCTTAGTTCCTGAATCTGTTGAGTTTCTGCCTTGTCAGCTTAAAAAAATGTTTTTGTTTATTCTTTGAGACTTTCATACATGTATATAACATAATGTATTTTGATACCATCCACTCTGCTCCCTATTCTACTCCCCCAGACAGACCTGTCTCCCATTACTGCCTCTATGCTGGCTATGTCAGCTTGACATACACTAGAGTCCTCTGAAAGGAGAGAACTATGAAGAAAATGCTTCCCCAAGTTCTGCCTGGGAGGCATTTTCTTAATTAGTGATTGATGGGGGAGAGCCCAGTCCGTTATGGTTCTGTAAGGAAGCAGGCTGAGCAATGCACGCACTACCCCATGGCCTCTGCCACCGTTCCTGGCCTGACTCCTCTCAGTGATGGACTGTTACCTGGAAGTGTGAGCTGACTAAACCCTTCCCTCTCAGCTTGCTTTCGGTCATGGTGTTTTCACCACAGCAGTAATGACCCTCACTAGGGTACCCTTCTGACTTTATATGGGTGTGGGTGTCATCTGTTTGGATGATGCTAAAGATAGACTTTAGGGCCTTTTACATGTTTACAAGCTCTCCACTATTGATCTTTATCTCCACTCTGTGGTTTTACTCACTCATTTATTTATTTGTCCATTACAGACAGGGTTTTACCATGTTGCCCAGGTTGGCCTTATGCATTCTATCCTCTGGTTTCTTCTTGAGTAGTTGGGATAACAAGCCTGTCTTCCTAGTGCATCCATGTAGCCTAGATCTTTACTTGTCTCAGGGAATGGGGAAAATACAGTTAAGAAGGTCTTACAAGTTGGAAGCCAGGTCAATTGCAGCTGAATTCTATGTTTTACAATTTGGAGTGAGGGGGAAAGTGATGGGAAGGTGGAGGAAAATAACTTTGTTGAAGAAAACTAGCTGAGTTTATTTCCTTTGATGTGTTTTATGTAAAGGACAGAATGGAGTGCAGGTTGAAGTGCTGAGAGAAGTGGGTTTAGGTGATCGCTTAGAGTCAGCAAATGAGGAGTTTGGATTAAATCCAGTGTTTCTATAGTGCATAAGTTAACAGTAGTTGATAGTCTCCCAAATGGTTAAGAAAAACAGTGCCAAAAAAATAGTATTTGACACATGTGAAAATTATATAGAATTGAACAAAGTACCCATAAACATGGTTTGGTTGGTGGTACAACTTAATTTACCCATGCGCCTTCTGGTAAAGGCAAAGCAGAGGCCAAAAGCACTGCAACATGGCCTTCCAGTCGGAAGCATCAGCTGGGAGAACGCACTGTTACTTGAAGGTGTGATGATCATAATATAGTAAGCACATAGATGAGGGAGAGATTGTAAGGGAAACCTAGTAACTTATTACTCTGCCTAAGATTCTCTTCTCTTTTGACAGAGATACCGAACAAAGCCATACTGCTGTAGTCTCTGTAGGTACTCAACAAAGGTGCTCACTTCCTTAAAGAATCACCTGCATCGATATCACGAAGATGAGGCGGACCAGGAGCTGGTGATCCCCTGCCCCAACTGCCCGTTTGCCTCGCAGCCCAGGGTGGTGGGCAAGCACTTCAGAATGTTCCATGCACCTGCACGGAAAGTCCAGAGCTACACAGTCAACATTCTGGGTGAAGCGAAGACATCAAGGAGTGATGTGATAAGCTTCACGTGTTTAAAATGTAACTTTTCCAACACTTTGTACTACAGCATGAAGAAGCATGTGCTGGTGGCCCATTTTAATTACTTAATTAACTCCTACTTTGGCTTGCGAACTGAGGAAACAGGAGAGCAACCAAAAGCAAGTGATCCTGTTTGTGTGGATAAAATCCTGCCGTTTGACAAGTACTACTGTAAAAAATGCAGTGCCATCGCCAGTAGTCAGGATGCCCTGATGTATCACATTCTGACATCAGATGCACACAGGGACTTGGAGAATAAGCTGAGGTCTGTGATTTCAGAACACATCAAGAGGACTGGGTTTCTGAAGCAAATGCATATTGCTCCAAAACCAGTGACTCACTTGGCTTTACCTCCAAACAGCAGTGCTCCGAGCATTGTGGCCCCTCCACCCTGCTTCCAGCTTGCTTTGCCACAGAACAATCAAAGCCCTGGCACTGTGCAGTCAGTGACTGTGGCCCCAGGCACTTCTGGAGCCTTACACACTCCCCACCTACCACTGCCCAGTCTCATGTAGCTCTGGTCTCCAGCTCTTTGCCTGTGTGCCAGAGTAGCCTCACTCTGCAGCAGTCAGCTCCCCCGCCTGTCTTTCTCTCTCACAGCGTTGCACTTAATCAGCCTGTGAGTACTTCTGTGCTGCCTCTGACTCAGCCAGTTGGGCCTGTGAATAAGTCTGTGGGAACAAGCATCCTTCCTGTGAACCAAGCCATGTGCTCCGTGAACCAAGCTGTCCACCCTGGAGTTTTACCCCTCACTAAGCCCATGGGTCCCATGAACAGACCTATGGGACCCATTAACAGACCTGTGGGGGCTGGTGTCTTGCCTGTGGGTCCCTCTGTTAACTCAGGGGTTCTCCAGGCTGCATCTCCTGGGGTGATTTCTGTAGGTCGAGCAGTTCCATCAGGAGTCCTTCCTGCAGGTCAGGTGACCCCTGCTGGCATGATCCCTGGGCACACAGCCACTTCTGGGGTCTTACCTACTGGCCAGGTGGTCCAGTCATCAGTTCTTCCTGTTGGCCAGACAGCTCCATCTCGAGTTCTCCCTCCTGGCCAGACAGTGCCCTTGAGGGTTCTCCCTGCAGGCCAGGTGGTACCACCTGGGCTGCTTTCCCCAAACCATACCGTCCCCTCAGGAGTTGTCCCTGTGAATCAGGGTATGAGCTCTGGTGTTCTTCAGCTCAGTCAGCCAGTAACACCAGGAGTCCTTCCTGTGGGACCACCAGTGAGGCCTGGTGTACTGCAGCTCAGTCCGTCTGTCAGCACCAGTATCCTGCCTGTGAGCCAGCCAGTGAGAGCTGGAACTTCACAAAACACTACTTTTCTTACTTCGGGCTCTATTCTCAGACAGCTCATTCCGACTGGGAAACAGGTGAATGGAATTCCCACCTATACACTGGCTCCAGTGTCTGTCACGCTGCCCGTGCCCTCTGGTGGAGGCCTTGCAGCTGTTGGATCACCACCCCAGGTGCCAGTGCAGTTCTTGCCGTCAAGCTCGGGCACACAGATGGGCAGCTCCTTGCCCAGCCTACCCTCTCCACAGGTACTAGTGAGCCCTGCCCCAAGTGTGTTTGTTCAGGCTACCCACCTGTGGCAGATGCAAATCAGGCACTCAAACAGGCCAAACAGTGGAAAACATGCCCAGTTTGCAACGAGCTCTTCCCTTCCAATGTCTATCAGGTTCACATGGAAGTGGCTCACAAGCAGAGCGAGGCTCAGCTCTGCCAGGTTTGCAATGAGCTCTTCCCTGCCAATGTATACCAGGTTCACATGGAAGTGGCTCACAAGCAGAGTGAGTCCAAGTCTAGTGAGAAGCTTGAGCCTGAGAAGCTTGCTGCATGTGCCCCATTTCTGAAGTGGATGAGAGAGAAGACAGTGCGCTGCCTCTCTTGTAAGTGCCTGGTCTCGCAGGAGGAGCTGATGCACCATTTGCTCATGCATGGCCTGGGGTGCCTGTTTTGTCCGTGCACTTTTCATGATGTCCGGGGCCTTGTGGAGCACAGCAGGACTAAGCACCTGGGCAAGAAGAGACTGTCCATGGATTACAGTAACAGAGGTTTCCAGCTGGACCTTGATGCTGATGGAAACCTCCTGTTTCCTCATCTCGATTTCATCACCATACTGCCACGGGAGAAACTGGGAGAGCGAGAAGTGTACCTGGCTATCCTTGCTGGAATACACTCGAAGTCATTGGTACCTGTGTATGTTAAGGTGAGGCCTCAGCCTGAGGTTGCACCAAAGATACCTAACAAACAGAAGCTGACCTGTCCGTTCTGTTTCGGCACATTTATGACTGCTGATGCTTATGAGCTGCATTTGAAGGAGAGGCACCATGTCATGCCCACAGTCCATACAATGCTCAGGTCTCCAGCCTTTAAGTGCATCCACTGTTGTGGGGTCTACACTGGAAACATGACCTTAGGAGCCATCGCTGTCCATTTGCTCCGTTGTAGAAGTGCTCCCAAGGACAGCAGCTCGGACCTCCAAGTCCAGCCAGGTTTTATTGAGAGCAGTGAACTGCTGATGGTCAATGGGGAAGTGATCCCTGAGTCCACCTTTCCTGTAAAGAGAAAGCTGCCAGAAGGCCATTTAGGGCTGGAAGACCAGAGGGATGATGGGGAAGAGCTCCAGCTCACCCTAGATACTGATGCAAGCCCAGGTTCAGAGAAAGGGCTGAGTGCTGTGCCTTTGAAGAGACAGAAGAATGAAAGCAGGACCGAGGGGTCAGGGGCCAGTGACGAGTCACTGCAGGTGTTAGCATTAGACCCCAGGAAGTATGACGGTCGCTCCTATGAGGAAAAGAAACAGTTTCTTAGAGATTATTTTCACAAGAGACCATATCCTAGTAGAAAAGAAGTGGAACTGCTGTCCTCACTCTTGTGGGTGTGGAAAATTGACGTGGCTTCATTCTTTGGGAAAAGAAGGTATATTTGCATGAAAGCAATAAAAACTCACAAGCCCTCTGTACTTCTAGGTTTTGATATGTCTGAACTTAAAAATGTCAAACACAGACTGCACTTTGAGTGTGAATCACAAGGCCTGTAGAAGAGTAAGTCTGGAGTCTGACTTTGGACACCTCGTCCCCACCTCTCTAAGTGTCTGAGGCCCTTCAAGGTGTCCAGGTGCTCAGAAAGCCTGAAAAGGAAGCACACTTCGGCAGATGAGCTTTGCAGCTGTTTCAGTTTTTCCTTCTGTCATGTAAATTAAACCTCTGGTATTCCATGCACGCCTTGTTTCCCCATGAGTGTCAGTGTCAGTAGCAGCAGCCTGGAATCCACACATCCTTGGTTTTTCATTTTAGGGAATTTCTGCTTGTTTGAGAATACTTGATTAATAAAAAATTAAAGCATTGCTCCCTCTTAGTTTACAAACAGCAGCTAGTGACAGTACGTGTTTAGAGAAGCGAGTACTCGGTGTATGGTTCCCTAAGGACATACCTTCAAGCATTAACTTCTGTTGATTCTGTGAACGCTGTTTGCTTAAGAGTACAAATTTGATTTATACTTTCTCAAGTGTCCCCTGACAGCTATTTTTTTTTTAAATATAATTCATTAAAAAAACCCAGATGTTTTCCATTTATTAAAATCTCCTGAATCTGAGGTCTGGTGTGTAGTAATAAGTGTTGCTTTACAAATAAAGTCTGTAGGAACAGAAATGTTTTATGGTGCAAACTGTCTTTTGCTGTGATGACAAGTCATTTCTCATTCAAAGGTAAGACAGATTTTTAGTGCCTTTAGAATAAACTGAAAACACTGAGGTGCTTCCTTCCTCGGGACTGCTTGTAACCTAGTAGGAAGGAAGGACTCGTGGTAGCCATTCGGGTCCTGCTCTTGATTTGGACACAACTTGAGATGGAATGCGGGTTTCAGTTGTAAGGTGACAGGCAGACCTGAAGCCCTCTGTGGCTAGAGTAGCTTGGGGTAGATGTGTTAAGAGTTAGGTGTTCAGATAAAGGGAATGGATGGCAAGTCAATGAATTTTCGCAGTCCTGTGGATGCCAAATCTTTGTTTTTGTTTTTTTTTTCTTCCCTCCATGAAATAATGTAAAGCACCAGGATTGGTACTGAGGACCAGCCAGCTCTGGTCAGACTCCTCCCTGTGGGTGATGCACAGCAAGCAGGGGGTTTGGCCCACCCTCAGAGTTTGAGGGTTTGACAGCCTCTGGGAAGCACTGTAGTGTTGCTGTATAGCATTTTTAAAATATAATATTTGCATGTGATTACTAAAATGTGGATTTTGAGGCAGTTATCTGTGACTATTGGTATACTCTATTGTAAATTCAGAGCTTGTTGGACTTTATTTTTTTTTTTTTTATTTTCAGAGTGTCTATTTTTGAATTAAAATTTGTTAAACCACTGAAAATAGAACTGTTTAATTCTTGTAACATTAAAACATTATTCTTAAGTCAAGCAGGATGGTGTATACTTGTTGGCTGGGCCTCTCCAGAATTGGGGAGGCTTTGTGCCTAACAGGCATGTCGTTACCTCTCTCCCTTTAAGCTTCACCATATCCTTTCATGCCGGTGTTACTCTGCAACTTGTGTTTTACAGAGCAGAGGCCAAGGTTCATGTAAACAACTAGTAGTCTAGTCTGCTCAGGATTTGAGGTACTTTCTGGATTTGTGCTAAAACTAGAGCACTGTGGACAAGTTTGTCATTCTCTTAAACCTAGGTTTCCTTGCTCAAGTTTGGGCATGACCCTTGTCTTGAGGCTTCTATGTAGCTCTTTTAAGTGACAAGATATATAAAATACCCTGATGTGCAACGTCTCTGGGGATACAAACCAATCCGGAGATAGTTCTAGAGTATTTACTGTGTGCTAGGCACCCCTCTAAATCTGGGTACTTTAATGAGGAATGAAAAGAAGGCCTGATTAAGTTAGTATAGCAGGGCACAAAAAGCCCTTCACTCAGGCAGTACCAGTGGAACTTTGCTACTTAAAAGTAGAGGTTCCAGTAGTGAAACGCTAGAACTGCCCCACTGTTGCCAGTTTGAGCCCGTTTTATCCTCTTATTACTGGTCAGTGTGTGCTTGTTACCTGCCTTTTCCTAACAGGACATCACTGTTGGCCTGTGCCTACTTAAAGCCTCAGCTTCTCAGGAGTTATGCAAGTAGAAGATCCCAGCTTCAGAACTATTCTAGTTCCTGAGAACTGTCTTTATTCAGTCTTTAATATCTATTCTGACTGCAAGCTCAAATATCCTCAGGTGCTAAAGGATCTTGTTTGAAAGCGAAGTTTTGTTTTTTTTTGAGACGGTTTCTGTATAGCCCTGGCTGTCCTGAACTTGCTCTGTAGACCAGGCTGCCCTCAGATACACAGATTTGCCTGCCTCCTCTTCCCAAGTGCTGAGGTTAAAGGCGTATGCCGTCTGAGCTAAGTTTGTCTTTTTTCTTAAGGTCTTCCTGAGTAGCCAGGCTATCCTTAAACTCATGGAGATCCTGTCCACGAAACCTGACTGCTGGAATTGTGGACTTGTGCCACTACAAAGCTTATTATGAGGTCATCTTAAAAAGAAATAAAGCATTTTGGCCTGAAAATAAGTTTTAAAAGCTTACGTTTGTCAACATGTGCTGGAGGAAATGCATTTATTGTATGATGACGTACATGACTGGGACAGATTGCAGGGATTTAAAGTGTATGTAGCAAGTGTCAAGTTAGCCACTGCTTATGTCTGTATTCTGAGTACAAGATAAAGCCAGGGTGGGTAGCAAGGCAGCTGAGGCTTCCATTACATTAATGCTAAGGCTGGTTTACCTGCTAGAAAGTTGACGCTCTCTTCTGAACTTTGCTGCAGGGTTGTGATTTTCTGATTATGCCACTGCTGATGCCCTGACTTTGCTTAGGGATGGTAGAGACCCAAGACCCTTTTTGAAAAGCTATACATTCAGAACTAAGCAGTATATACCTCTGTCAATACCCAGGATAGTACATTTTTCTAGCGATATGCTTACTGTTTGTTTACATCAGCCCTTGAGATTCTACACACGATTTCCATTTCCAATTGCCTTGATTATAAAAGAAGAAAGTTGAGCTACAAATGCCATTGCAGCCAGTGGTAGAGTGCTTGCTTGGCAGGTGGGAGGTCTTGTTCAATTTGTAGCTCTGCTAAGAGCTGAACAACTGAGGTAGTAAAAGTGGGTGATGTTGCTACTAAACCATAGTTTCAATTTGGTATTTTAAAAACATGTTAAAATGGGTTCAAATCTATGGAAGTTGTTAAGTCTATAAATTCTTAAGTCCATTCTATTACAAAGTTCTTTCATGTATCTCTGGAGCTGCATATTATTGTCCAAATTAAGCACGTCTTGTCCTAGAGTCAAAATGCCCGCAGTGTCTCTGGACTTAAGTATAATTGAAACAAAATCTTCCATATAACTTCAACACTAAGCCCTAGATAAAACCTGCTTGACTCCACTCTGGATATGAGGACCCATGCCACCCTCTTCCCACTATGCTTATTTTTGCACTTCTAAGATTTATTTTTGTGTGTGAGTACACTGTCGCTGTCTTCAGACACACCAGAAGGATCCTATTACAGATGTTGTGAGCCATCATGTGGTTGATGGGAATTGAACTCAGAACCTCTGGAAGAGTGGTCAGTGTACTTCATCATCTCTCCAGCCTTGTTTTTCCACTTCTAAAACAGCATGTGGGCAGGATTCCTTTTGTGTCTTTGTGAGAGGCTCTCCATGTACATGGTTTCCTAGGCGCTAGAAATAGACCATGGATCTTAAGCCATCTCCTGAGCAATGAACAAGCCATATGCCTATGGCAGCCACTTTAGAGAGAGATGAAGTGGTGCTCTACCTTGCCTTAAAGGAGGCTAAAAGACCAGATGGCAGACACAGTTGAGAAAGTGATACGTGCTCGAAAATGGTACAACAAACACCACACTTGCCAAGATAAAAGCTTACCTTAGTTTGCTCATTCATTGAACTAATTTGAGATCATGGGAAGTTCCGAGATCTGTCCTGCTTCCTGTAGACTATGTCCTAAGATAGTGTCCTAAGATAGTGCTGCACAGGTGAGACCTGTGCTATACTTATATGTGGCAATAAGCTTTAGAATGTAGTTAGGAATTTTGCTGGTCTTGTAAAGTGGTGGTAATAGGTTATCTTAGAAGACCTAACTAGCCCTGGCTAATTGACTAGGTTTCTGTTACCAGGTATGACCTCCCTCTTGTTAAGAGGGCTTTAAGTCTAATTAGACATCTCTTGTTTATTGCCAACATACAAGTGCTACTATATTTTTAGAGATGCCTTGTGCTGGTCATTACAGCTGGATGGCACTGCTGTGGTTTTTTTTTTTTTTTTTTCTCCTACCCTTGGCAACTTGTATAAACCTTTCTGTTACTGTGGAAGCTAGACCACAGGAAGGACTCGAAGCATCTGAGTTGTGTCCTAAGTCCTGGTGTCTTCTTCAGCAATAGGGATTTAACCTTCAATCTCAGAGGCAACCAAGAACCACCCCGACCAACAAGTTGGATAGAGTTTGATTAGATAGTTTAAGACTCTTGTGGGGAGCACTGGCATCTCAAGTTTCGTATCTTCATTTAAGGCATGTATATATATTTGTGTATGTGTAAATTTTTGTATATATGTTGTTTATAATTTTAAGTAAATGTAAAATGATCCCTTGAAGTTTTATCAAATAGCTTTGATATTGTCCTTTTTCTCTACTATTTTGACCTCTCTCCCCAGTTAGAGCTCCCTTGCCATATTTTTCCATTTCCTTATTTTTATCACTGATATCCTGCTATTTCCCTCTCAGCTTCAACATCATAAAAGCTATATAAGACAAACCTACAGCCAGTATTACCATAAATCGAGAAGATACTGAAGCGGTCCCATTGAAGTCAGGAACGAGACAGGGCTGTCCATTGTTCCCACTGCCTTTCAATATAGTGCTCAAAAAAGTACCCAGAGCAGGAAGGCAATGAAAGGATATAAACAGGAAGTCATCATTCCTCTGTGCAGATGCTGTACATAAGAAATCTCAAAATTATACCAGAAAACTTGTAGAAATGATTTCAGCAAAGTGGCAGGATATAAAGTCAACTTAGAAAAATATTTAGAAGTAGCGTTTTCATGCACTAAACGTTGAGAAAGATCCTGAGCACTCTTCAGATACACATGGGCACACTTCATTTCCAACACCTTCAAGTACAGTAAAATATCTTGGAAGAAACCTAACCAAGACGGTGGAAAGACCTCTACAATAAACATTTAAAAGTTTTGAAGAAAGATCAAGAAAGGCACTGAAAATTGAAAGACATAAAAAAAAAAAAAAAAAAAAAAGACATCCCATGTTCACAGAACAGTAGAATTAAGAGTGTAAAAATGAACATTCTACCAAATTAAATTTTAGAAAGCAAACACTCTACTAGTGATATTCTTAAATAGAGTGGGGAAAATTTGTGAGCAAGTGGTTAGGAAACAGGTGAGTATCACTAAAACAATTCCTACCCATTTTGGTAACGAAGTTCTAGAAACTGCAAATGTCAGTCAGATTTCTCAGTTGTACAGATGACCCTAGGATTGTTTCATGTAAAACCAAACATGCTAAACAACCCAACTAGCTTTCACTGGCTGGAAGGTCAGCTCCCTGGCAGCATCTATACTTTGGCTTCATGACATGATACTGTGGTGGTCTGAATGAGAGTGGCCTGCTTGGTGGCTTATGTGGGTCCCCAGTCAGTGGAACTGTTTGTGAAGGACCAGAAGGTGTGGACTTGTTGTAGCAGTGTCACTGGGAGTGGGTTTTGAGGTTTCAACCCTCCCACCCCCATGCCAGGCCCAGTCTCTCTGCTATGTGTAGATCAGGATGTAATGCTCTCCAGTATTGGAACAGCACCATGCCTGTCTGCTTCCAGTCATGATCAGGGATTAGCCCTCTGAAACAGTCAACAAGCCCCAATTAAATGCTTGCTTTTGGTTACATTGTGGTGTCTCTTCAGGGCAATAGACAGATGCTTAGATCAGGTAATGTGGCCTTGGTTCCCACCCAAGCGCCCGTACCTCCCACCACAGACTGTGAAACTCAACTTCAGAAAGTGTGTCAAGCACTGGCATGTACCTGACAACTCCATCGAATCAGACCGCTAGGCATCAACTGAAGAGCCCGAGTTTTCCCGGCTCTGAACTGGGAAGGTGTAGTTCACAGTCACCATAAACATACATACTGTGAAAAAAAAAAAAACAAAACCCATGCTATTCCTTTTCCAGCATATGTGCGCTCCCTCTGAGATTACAGGTGCTCGGAGGCAGCAGAATACTTGAGACTTGAGTGAACCCTGAGGACAGCATTATAGTTTTAATAATGTCAGAATGATAGTGTTAGGGAAAACTGCAAACAATGGTAAATGTAGGGGGAGTTGTGTAAGGACTCAGAAAAACTTCCCCCAAAGACTTCAAAGGAATATTCTGAATTATCTATCAGTGTGAGTGTAGGTCTATTTTTATCTGTAAAATAGTAATAAAAACACATAGGGAATGCACATTCCCTATGTGCAAGGGTTAAGTGAAACAATTATGGCATGTTAGGCTTTGATACATGCCAATCAGGTCTTTCTGTGCTCATGTCATCTTGCCAATGGCATGAAAACTCTTCCCTTATTCTAAACACAACTAAAGTGCATGTGGAGGTCTGAATGAGGAGGTCCCTGTAGGTTCATATATTTGAATGCTTGATCTTGGTTGGTGGAAAGGTTTGGAAAGGACTAGGAGGTGTGGCCTTGTTGGTAGTGTGTCACTGGAGATAGGTCTTGAGGTTTCAAAAGGTCACACCTTTCCCGGTTAGCTCTCTTCACCAGCACAGAGGCCTTGCACTTGTGAATCCGATGTCTTAAGGCCTCAGCTCCTGCTCCAGCACCATGTGTGCCTGCCTGCTGCCATGCTTCCTGCCATGATGGTTATGGACTTACCCTCTGAAACTGAAGTCAAACACCCAGTTAAATGCTTTCCTTATAAGTTACTTATTTCTTCACAGCAATAGAGCAGTAACCGAGAGGGAGAGGTATATCAACACACGTTAACTCAAAAGAAAAAAGTTTTTTATTCTGATATATAAAACAAAAAAATTAATATATAAGGACAGATTCTTGTGAAAGAAGAAAGAAAACGGTAGGAGTAGAGTTCTGTTTAGAAAAATATTCTCAGGCATCTGCTAAACACATGTAATTACAGGCAACAGCTCACAAAGGTCAGGCCTCCTCGTTTAAAAAAAAATTTTTTTTTGAATAAATTGATTCACATTTACCAAATAACTTAACCGTGGTAAGAACCCTAACGTTCTTTCTTGGTAGCAAACACAGTGTTTAACACAGAATCCCAAGCGACAGCAAAGCCGAGAACAAGTCATGTAGGCACTGGCATCAGTTGGTTTTGGTTCTGTAAGATTTGTCTTAGTAAAAAACACTCCAGATCTCTGCAGCAACACAGAAACAAAACAGTTGCTCTTAGCAATTTGGAAGCCATGAATCTGGGTGTATGGATCCTCACCGAGACCCACCGAGCATCTTGCTCTCCTTGTGTTAATGATACTCGGCACATAACTGAGAAGCAGACACAGGCCAAGTAACAATCCTCAGCCAAAGCCACACTTCTGCCCAGTACACAGTTCCCCAAAGGAAAAAAACGATTTGACTGGATGAATTCTGGACAAAGGACAATGCTGAGATGCATTCTCCATTTGGCATCCTGAAGTCAGGACAGTTCTGCATCTCACCAGCAGGTGACGCTAGACCATAAGGGCAGCCAGCCTCTGAGGCACCTGGAAGACGAAGATGCTTTAAACCTTTATTTACATGAAGGATTCACTTGGTCAGTTTGTTCTCAGTTAATGTGATATTCTCTCCCAACATTGTATCCAAACAGAAAGCACAATTCATATAAAATATAATTGGGTCAGACATTAATAAACTTCTAAGAAGGTCAAAAAAGTGATCTGTCAAAACTATCAAGTGTCATGTGACTTGTTCTGGTTAAGATAATTCCTGCCATTGATCACTATTTTAGGACAGATATTGACATGCTCTAATCTCTTATAAAAATAACTAGCTGTCTCAGAAACAAAGCTAACAGTACATCCACCCCACTCACTGCGGTGGGCCTTTAGATGTGACACTCTCTACTGATGGTGTCTTAAAACCACTCTAGTCAGCCAACCCAAAGAAAACACGGATGGAACAGTTGGCTTTTAATCCCACGTGTTATCACTGGTCTTACCTTCTAGCCAGCAGGGTTGCTGGATCCCTAAATCCACTTTCAGCCAACAGCAATGACTGCCTGACTGTCATGGCTGGGACAGCTCCACAGATGCAGGGCACTGTAATCCCAGTGGTTCTTGGGTATAGGCCAGAGGGCTTTCTGAGCTGGTTGTAAACAGTGAAAACTGCCTTTCTGTGATGGGACCCAGCCTTAGCTCCTATTTTCCTGTCATGGCCAGACTGAGTCAGTAGAGCATTCGAGCATCACAAGATATTTTTACACAAACTGGTTAAAAACATGAATTTTACTATTTTAAAAAAGTTATCTATAAAGCTTCATTTTAAAAACAAGTATTTAAAAAAAATGTTAAAAATACTCCCCGCACTTTTGTGTTTTGTTTCACCCGCAAAGGTTCTGGACATGCACTGAGGCCTGGCCCAGATAATTTGCAGTTGTGCATATTTTAAGTTCTGTGGAAAAATCCTACAAAAATAGTATTCTTGTTCAAAAGTTTAAATAAAGAATAAGGTTGTAGGAATGATGAAGAAAAAAGAAAAGTACATAATTATTTTTCTTATTTTAAAATTGACATAAAAATGTAAAGCATTTCCCTTTGGAGTCACTATACATCTAATAGTACTACATGCTATTTAATACTTGCCACCTGTGGGTCTTGGTGACACACAGTCTGTCTGGGACTTCAGCCTGCCCAAGTGCTCCAGCCCTAGAGTGTAATGGCTGGCCCATGTTCCTCCACCCCTCCTTGGGGGAGGACCAGGCTGTGTCTCGGGTCCGGTTTCAGAGAGCTGAGGAATCTGTGGATGCTGCCATTGCTCTCCCTCCCAGAACTATGCAGGCTCATGTCCCCTCGGTGCAGCCTGTGAGCAAGGCTGGTGCCATTGGCCCTTGAGAGGCTGCCTGGAGGTACAGCCTGGGTCTTGGGAATGTGTTGAGGTTCTAGAGCCCCTTCAATGACGATGTCGGCTTCCTCATCACTCTCCATTTCTTCAGAATTCGGCAGAGCATGGGCGCCTGGCTGGCTGTGGTGACTGGTGGTGCTGTCTGTGGACTGGACAGAGCTGCCAGATGTGCGGCTACTGCGCACCACATTGTTCCTCTGGTTGGCCGGCTTGACGGTGATGATGAGGTTGTGGCTATTGGCTATCATCATGTCTGTGACTTGATCCAATGTCTTCCCAGCTACCTCAATCCCGTTCACCTCCAGGACTTCGTCATTCACAGCCAGTAGCCCAGTGCTCTCTGCAAGGCCCCCAGGCACCATTCGAGAAATGAAGATACCTGGTACTTTTTCTAGCCCGTGGGGCGTCACACGCACGCTGGTACCGTCTCGAATGTAGAAGCCCAGTGGCTTTTCACAGCCATGTCTGTACAGCCTCACACGGCGGTGTGTCTCAGGGAGGATGTCCACATCAATGATGGATGACACTGGGCGGAAGTCATGTGGCATGCTGATGTTGAGGTGGGTACGCCGACGCAGACCCTCATCCCTGAGGGTCACCAGCACCTTTTTCTTCCTTGACAGAGTGCCTGCTCCAAAGCTGTAATGGTCTGCCTCTTCTGAAACAGTCCAGAGAGAGTAAAGTGAGAGGTGTATATCATACACAGGCAGAAGAGAGCACTAGTATCCCTGCAGTGCCAGGAAGCCTGTCTGCTGTCCTCAGAAACGCCAGCTTTCTGTTACCTGCCTTGCATCTACTGCCCCAAGTCTGAATCCTGAAGAACTACTATATCTGGGACTTGACGTACGGAAACACTTCCTAGAGGCATCACCAAATTGGCCTACAGGTAAGGAAACAAAAGGACTTGGAGGGAAGGAAGCGGAATGAAGAGCTGGCAATGAAGAGAATCAGCAAAAGAAAAAAGGGTTAAACATTTGAAGGCTGGCAAAACAGAAAACATGGGTTAAGGCACAGCAGGGCCTGGCTGCAGGACACTTCCACGAGACAGACAGCTGGACTACGGGCTTCTTAAGCATATCCAGCCAAGCCCCTAGATGACCCTTGTTACTTTGTCTCATCTTCTAGCTGTTAGGTCAGAGGACTAGTTCTATCTCAGGCTAATTCTTTTCTGTGCAAGCACCATGGTGTAAGCACTCGGGCCCAACGAGGAGTTTCTTAGGGAATCAGATTTTGTTTTGTTTTGCTAATTTCTGGTCAGTGGCTGATGAGGTGTGACCCAGCACCTTGCACCAGAAGGGTGACAGGCCACTGCAAGCTGAGACAGGTCTGGATGAATTAACTGGACAAGGCTGTGCTGAATAGCCTGGTCAAAGGTGCAGTTTTAGGAAAGTGAAAGGGAGGAGACTGGTGTTCGGAAATGCTGAGGAGAACATTTTCTCAAGTTAGAAAAACAGACTCCGTTTGTTTTTATATCAAGCCTTTTATTTTTGACATGTGAGGCTATATAAGAAAGCACATCTGGACTCTGATCAAAGGCCTTAGTCCCCATGGCTAGGCTCCCGGGATACAGAAGTGTCTGCTCTGCATACTGGTCTTGTGGCATCTGCACCTCATGGTGGCCTCCTCTGCATGGACTTGGGGTGGTGTGATGTCTTTCTTTGCCAACAAAAACCCAACTGGAAGACTGTTTGTCTTTCCAACACCCCTGTGTTCAAAGGCTGACCATTTCTTAGACCCATGCCATTACAAGCAGGACACTGAGCAGTGGCCCCCAATGGTCTTTCAACAGCCCTGATGCTGGTATTGGCCTCCTTCACTTGCCTGACTTTAAAAGACAAAAGATTAGTAAATAAAAAGAACCAGGTCACAGGCAGAGATGGCTGGATAAGAGAAAAGAACAAGAGCCCAAATTGGAAACAGCCTGAGAGCTGGCAAGACAGTGCTCTCAACACCTAGGGAAGCTTCGTGTTTTTCATCTTGGAAGAAGGCTAGTGGGAAGGTCCAAAAGCTTGGCATGGAGACGAAACTTGAAGCTAAGAGGGCTAGTGCAAGGGGCAGGGCCAAAGAGAGAAGGCCTACTGTGGCTAAGACCTTTCTCAGACAGATATCCCCATCAGGGAGTGTTCTGAAGGCCTCATGCAAGAAGCAGCACTTGCCTGCTCAGTTCAGGGCCAGGAAGAAAAGGCTCCTGCTAAGGTCACACACTAGTTGGTAACCAGAATGGTGGCACCTTCATGGATAAGCTTCAGAAGAACTCCATCACTATCTGTAGATTCATGCCTGAAGCTAGACGCAGTGAGCAGATGGGATCGCTGTGCTCGGCCTCCTCCCGGGAGACCCTGATACATTCACTGAACCAGAATCTGGGGTGTTTCTGGAAGCAGCCAAGCAATGGTTTGCAGTGTGTGACTCAACTGAGTTCCTTTGCATAGCACACACCAGAAGCCCATCACAAGTCCCACCAACACCAGAGCACTTGACATCACACTAAGCAGTATCTATCAAGCTGCAGCGGCTACAGAAGCCAGGAGGGTGGGACCTGAGACTGGGACAGAGGTGGGAACATGCAGTGCAGGCTGAGTGGAAGGCTGGAGACTTGCAAATTTGGCCAAACTTAAAGGCCCTCAGCCCCAGAGCTCCACGTGGCCAGGTTTCGCTGTAACATGGGAAGTGATCATGAACCTGTGTTCTAAACTTCTTACCAAGAAATTAGATGGATATGTCTTTTGAAAAATTATTATCTGTTAAAGGTGGGATTTTTTTGGCTGTCTTGAGAAATGGGGCCTGGGACACAATGCACTCACTCTTATGTTAGAGACCCTGTAACTGTAAGCAGTAAGACTCAACAAGCCAGGTTGCCTAACTTTTGGCTTTTATGGCATTGGCTAGCCCCTAGTGCCTAGCCCTTGTTTCTCTGGCCCTGAGCCTGTATTTCCAGCTCCCATGTTTATTTAACTATGCACCAGGAGGTGTTTCAGCAGAGCTGAAGGCTCTGGTGAGGCATGTTGACCAAACCCTCTCCCTTTTTAGCATAAGACGCTGGTCCACAGAAACAGCAAAAGGGAACAAGTGGGACCTTGGAAACTTATGGGGTCATGCTCCACTGCAGGTCCTCTGTTGCAGTTCCCGAGACTGAGAAACCATGTGTGAGATGTGTGCCAAATGCATATGAGGGGCTGAGGGCAGGGCACAGCTCTGAGCATAGCATCTGATGAGGTCAGGTACATCCAGAGTGCTATGGCTCTAGATCCCACATCTCAGGGCAGCAAGCTTAGAGCTGGTACTACCCAAGGAGTCCTTAGAAGAGGCTCTTCCAGGGGTGGAGCAGGTGCCCCTATGGCTCCTTGGTTTATTCACACTGACCTCCCTGAGACCAGTCTGTGGATAGTGGCTTGTGCCCAATGCTCCCATGATGCTGCTTGTGGGGAATATGACTATGGAGGACGTGTGCCCCAGCAGAATGATCAGGGGCTCATAGAGCAGGACTTGTGCTCTCCCCATGTGGGGACCAGCTTTATAGACCAGCTAACGAGGTTCAGAGTTCAGGTCTAATACCGTAAGTGAGTGAGGAGGGGCTATGCTCCAGCTTATAGCTTCATCCTGAAAGCCATAGAGTTGGAAAGTCAGGGACTATGTCTGTCGCTGACAAGTGGGTGTGTGAGGAAAGGGCATGCTGGCTTCTAGACAGGAAATAAGAGTGAAGTGTTCTGGGGAGGGGGAAACAGGCAGATGCCACATGAAAGAGTACTTTCTGAACTCTTGGGAAAAACTGGTTCGCTGTAGACTAACATGGACTGTCTTTCCCTGCAGCAAGGTAAGCTGCAGCCCACAAACTTGCATGCAGGATTTTCAGACAGTAATGTGTTTCTATCTCTTGTTAAATATAAACCATCACACATGGATTTTGTTTATAAAAAAATCCCAAACTCTCCTAAAAACAAAATTGTTTTGAAGAATGCCTAAAATTCCAACGTTGGTTTCTGAAATCAATACCTATTAAAAGAGCAAAATTGTCACAGCTTCTTCACCAAGCGATAGGCTACACTCTATTTTCTACAAGTAAACAATGAAAAGAAGTTCATTTGTTTTTTGAGCTGAATATATTTCAAGTCTTGTTTCCCCTCATATTTCTTTTTCTTCCTTCCTTTTTAACTTTTGTTTCAAAATGTCCTCAATAAGGGGACAGGGAAGAAAATGGAAGTTTAACTCTGTAAAACTCTGGAGACCACAGGTCCTTAAAAAGATATTTTGTTACAGACAATCTCTTACAGCATATATGTATTTGGCATGGTTAAACTGTCCCTAACAAACCCTGAGCCAAGCCTTTTCTTGGTGAGGAGGACTCTGCCTCCTTCAGAGGTCTGTAGGGCTGTGCTCTGGGATCAAGCCTGTTTACTGGACTTTTGCAAAGGACAAGAACAGGAAGATGCTCCAACCTTGTGTGCAGATTTCTTCTAGGAATGCAGGTGTTTGCTTCTGGGACTGAGCAAACCCACAGCTTGGTATGAAGCTGGGCCTGCTCAGCTCTCGGCATAAAGACCCTCTTTAATTTTCCATTAGGTATTTTGGATGGAGATTGGAATGGGCATCAAAGTCTACTTCAAATTACTGCTGTGTATCATGGCTACAGACAGAAACCTCAAGAGAAGGTGACTCACCGATGCCATGTCTAATATCAGATGGTAGTGAGGTTCCAGCTCTGGCAATGAGCCACCCACAACCTGCACTATGAAACCCAGTTAGCCAGCCTGTGGCAGTGTGGCCGCCCCAGGCAGCATTCTTCTCCGTGTGCAGCTGCTGAAGATTACACTACCTTTTGGCTCACAAGGAGACTCACCTGACCACCTCAGCCTCCACTGCCCTAGGACTGTTGGCTTCCTCAGACAGAAAAATGTCTGGAATCACTAATCATCCTGTCCTAGGCCCTGGAGTGCCTGCATGTTGGAACAGGCTGTTTCTAAGCCATGGGGAGCTTCAGGCCAGGACCCAAGCTCTGGAGCTGCTGTCTTGGCCTCACCATGGTGAGCTGGACCATCTGCTCCACGACCTCTGCTCTCAGCAGAGGTCCATGCTCACAGGGTCACGTACTTCTGGGATGCTTTCCAATGCTGCTTTGCTGTGGACAGTCACATCCCTGGTATTCCCATTCCCAGGGAAAACAGACATAGAAGAACACAGTTTCTCATCATCCATCAGGAGCAACAGGCAGCCCAGGCAGGTACACTGTGATCTCTACACATCCTGGGGACCTTCCCTCTGAACAGTGCATGACATCAGTTCTGCCCTTTGTTTATTCTGCTACGTCTCCCAGAGAGCAGCAGCCTGAACATGTGTCTGCATGTCCACGGGACTGGGCATACCAGCAATCCACACTGAAGAACAAGCAAGGAAGGGGCTTTGTGTCTCTTTATATGAGCTCTGAGCACAGATACTCATTCAAGATGACCTTGCAGGTGGGGCAGAGTGACAGCTATGACATGGCCTGTACACAATGAGTACCTGTGAGCATGCTGGTGGGTGCCTGGCACAAAACAGACTGATGGGGGCTTTTGGCATATGATGACACTATAGACAGAGCTGTCTCACTGTCACTTTAACCAGGAGGCACCAAAGAAGCAGGTGTGGGGACATCCTGGGGAAAGGGTGAGGAAACCTGTCTCACCTGTCCTGCTTAATGCTCTTGGCCATGTTCCTGGGCCCATAAGGCATGCAGGATAGCCCTTGCTTAGAAGGCCTTGCATCTCCCACAACTGCTTGTCCTAGCGGCAGCTGTTTTAGATGGCATAATTAACTTTAAGTTAAAGTCTTTGAGGCAGGGTCTTACTATGTAGTCCTGGCTGGCCTTGAACTCACAGAGGTTTACCTATCTCTGCCTCTGAGTGCTAAGATTAAAGGTGTGTACCACCAACATGCTCACCACTGTTTTTTCTAAGTGACTACACACAAGGCCACATCACAACACTTGCTTCATCACATATGGGATAAAGGCATTGATTACTGGTGTTTCTCTGTGTGTGGCTCACACAGTAGGATGCTTTTTCATTAAATACTTAGATTGGGAGTATTCATTCAGTAAGTATTCCATTCTGAATTACTTTTAATGACCAGATAAGATTCCACTGTATAGGATTCCCTGAATCTTTTTTAACCTACCCTGTTGTCAGACATTTAGTTAAACGTCAGTTTGATTTAACAGAGATGACGAAGCAGGCAGCTCCGTCTGTGCCCTTCACTGAGTTGGTCCTGAAGGTCAAAGTCAAAGTCCTTCTGTGGATGGTATAAATAACCCATCTCAGCTATTGGAAGGTATGCTGGGCCCAGCATGTCCTTTCAACCACAGAAACAAGTTCAAGGAAACACCATCAGAGGTAGCGTCAGTCTGTAATTACCACCAACCTGCTCTGTGTTTGTGGCACAGTAGTGGCTTCAACACAGGAGTGGCAGCCATCACTACTTCAACAGGGAGTGACTTTGAAAAATGTAAAGAAAGGAAAGCAGAAAGACAGGACATGCCTTTTGTTCTCCCAAGGACATCAGAATGATGGGCTACTTGCAAGACTTGAGTTGCTTGGCTGGCATGCCTACACATGTACACCCCCCCAGCCTCACCTTGTCTGTGGGCAGCCTGAGACCAGCCAGCTTCTCTACCCACATAACTCAGACGCAGACATATGGGAAACACCTAGAGGAGCCACACCACTGCACACAAGACAAGCTGGTGCAAGATCTCATTTCTAACAACAAAAAGAGACATCAATATTTTTAATGCCTGTCACAAAAGTTGAAAAGCAAAGGAATCCCTGGATTCCCCAGCAGTTTTATTTCCCTGCAACTTCACCTTGAAGCCTTAAGACTTATTTCCTTCCTCTATTTTGCTTCAGTCTCTAACCTCTAGGTACCCCAAATGATATGAGTGCAGAAAAGTGCATTATGGGATTCCCTTGTATGGAGCAGCCCTGAACACCAGCCATGGGGCAGGGCTCGTGACCACTAGCATACAGACTGTGATTTCAGAGCTGCATGCAGTATCATGCTCAAGCCGAGGGCTGCTTTCACCTATGCTCTCCAGGATGATGAGAAACAATGACACAGGCTGGGGTTAGGGTGTCTACTATCTTTAATGTGATAGATAGACATACACCTATAGCTCTGCTAGACTCTGCCATCAAGCTCAGGGCTTCTGGGAAGACACGAGGACTACATGTCTAACAGCGTATGTACCTTTTGAACTAGTACTGTGGCTCCTTTCCCAGGGCTGCTTCTAGTCAAACAGTAAGGATTTCAAGGAGCAGCCTACTGTGTACTGTGGTTCACACCTGTAATCCTAGCCATTGAGGGGCCGAGACAGAAGATCAAGAATCTGAGGCTAGCCTGAGCTACGCAGAGGAACCCTGTTTTAAAAACCAAAGCACCACAGACACAGCAGTGAGTCAATGCCCGGGCAGACTAGGAGGGACTGGTGGCGTCATGAACACCTTCTAGTTGAGTACTGGTGGCCCACAGGCTGCAAACCCTGGACTGGCTGACTTGGCACCTTGGGTGCCTGCTCATCCTGACAGCTGCTCATCTGAAGAGCCTCTGGAGTAGGCTCCTCTCTCCAGGAATCTGTTGGTCCTGCTCTGATTAGGTAGTTGGGCTTCTCCCAAGCTTGGCGGTTTTGCCCAGCACTCCTCCACAGGATCGTGAGAACAGGTCACACTCAGGACACACGTGTTTCAATCCTCCTGTCTCCTTGGGAAGGAGGCTCATCCATGCTGTGCACTGTGTGATGCTAAGTACCAGAAGGCAGGCCATGGCAAGGAAGGTCTCCCCTGCCTCAGTGTCACAGCAGCATGTGCTGTCAGGTTCCTTAGGGTCCCTGATGACACAGCAGAGGACACTAACCCATAGAGGCAGGATTGGAACCTCCTCGTTAACAGGGAATTGATGCATTCTGACAAGGCAGGGAGGATCTCACTGGCCTAGAGGCCATGTGCACGGGTGTGTGAGGATCAGGTGTCCCTGTGGTATGGGTCTCTTGTAGTGGCTCTGCTTTGATCTATGGGGCACCCACTGTCTCCCCATGAGGGAGGTGTGGCCCTCCTATGCTGTGCTGTTCCAGGGTAGGAAGCTTTCCCTCATAGCATTAGGTCAGCCTCTGCTTCTCAGATGACAAAATCCGTTTTTAACACAGAGGTAACTTCTGGGTCACTGTGGTCGCCTCTTCCTTTTCTGTTCCCTATAAGCACATGGGCAACCCTCCGGTGAGCAGGGAACACAAGGGTCTAAGACACACCCACCTGCTCCCTGCTAGCAGCCCAGGGAATACAGAAATAAGAATGTGTGAGCATTCAGAGAGGAAGTCAGCAGAGAAAGAAGTGGCAAGCACATAGCACCAGGATCCTTTCTGGGAGAAAGACCCACAAAGTCACCAAGACTCCACTTTTAAACACATTTAAAAAATGTGTTTTTTTTCGACACAGGTTGTCCCAAAGTACAAAGTCTTGAGCTTTCAGGAGGCTAAGAGCAGAGCACACATGAAAAAAGTGCTTTCTTTCAGCAGCAAGCCCAAAGGACTTAGTTTCCGCCTAAGTAGTACTCTCTAGGCTGTAAAGGATTTTCTTTCCTTTAACATTTTCTTTCTATGGAAAGAAAGGAACTAAAGCTTTCTTTAGTGCTCTCTCTTCTGCACAGCAGGTCTGTTTGTGCCCTTGCTTGGAAATGTTCCACCAACTGCTGCCTCCCCAGGATGAAGCAAGAATGGTCAGTCCTGTCTGGACACAAGAAGAGAGACGGGAAAGGGACCTTCTAACGAGCACAAACATTTCCTATCAAATACTGTCTCTGGCTTTTTGTTATTTCCCTCCATTAGAAATAATTCACATCTCAGGATGGGAATGTGGTGAGGCACTTGCCTAGGATACACGAGGCCCTGTGTGCCCCAGCCCATGCAGGAGCAGGTCATCTGTATTCATGATATGAAAAAAGGGGTGCAATAATGACCGAAAATTCTCCAGTACTGTCTCTGCACTCCTCGGCCAGCCTGCTGCCACCTTGGTGCTTCCCTTCTGACAACTAGAAAATCCTCCATGAAGAACTTGTACCTTCTATCTCCACACACTCTTTGTCTCTAGAGAGGCCAGCATGGTAAACATCCTCTTTTTATAGAAGGTTTTCATGATCAATGGAGCGGAACAGAGGCATCCAGTGGCTGGCAAGGCAACGAGACAGACCTTACCTCTGTCTGGTCATTGACTCCTGTTTGTGCCACTCCCACTGTCTCTCTGTGCCCTCCTCTTTCTCCCTCCCACTGCTTTTGAGTGTACAAACCGATTTTTTATAGTATACAGTTTTTGTGATGCATTTTAGTTAGTTAGTGATTTTGGGAACCATGGCCACTACCTATGACAGGATTTTTTTTTTTTTATCACCGCACAAGAAGCCTGTAAAACTAACATCCCCATCTTCTTGCCCCTGATAACCTCATTGGTTCTTTTAGGCATCTGCCTGCTCAGGACACTTCATGTGAACATAATCAGGCAACACAGCATCTGGCTTCTTTAGTGCCACGGACTGTTTTCACTTCCCAGTGTTTGCTCAAGTTCGTCCACACTGTACAAGCTAACTTCCTTAGTGGCTGAACTCTGTTCCCTCCTGCAGATGCATGGCACTAATCTCTTCACTCAGCCGTGGATGTTCATTTGGTTATTTCTACTGTTGCCTATTGCTAAACAACGCTGCAGCAAACATATGCCTACAAGCTTTACGGTTATTGGTAATCCTGATTGTGTGTGTGTGTTTGGTGAAGTGGACCAAACCTAGGGTCTTCCTTGCACATTACACATGCACTCTGCCACTGAGCTGTATGCAGGTTAATGTTTTAAGGAACTTGGTAGACTGTTGCCACAGTGGCTGCAACATTTATATTCTCCAAGGAGAGGGAGGGTTTGAGGGTATGTGGTTGCTTCTCTATCTTCTTGATAGCAGTGGTTTGTGTCTGCTTGCTGATACCACAGTGGGTGTGGAGTGGTTCTGATTTGCATTTCCCTCGTGACCATTGATGCTGATCTTCAGGAGCATGATTGCAATCTGTTATGTTCTTTGGACAGATGCCTGTTCGTATCTTTTGTTCCCTTTCCTTTGTTCTTTTTATCATTGACATGGGTATTCTTACATATCCTAGATACAGGTCCCTCAGAAGGTGGAGGATTTGCAAATATTTTCTTCCATTTCCAAGTGTCTTTTTATTTTCTCACTAGTGTCCTTTGG
This sequence comes from Mastomys natalensis, assembly GCA_021653895.1. NCBI lineage: Eukaryota > Metazoa > Chordata > Mammalia > Rodentia > Muridae > Mastomys > Mastomys natalensis. Next base: position 167,996 of record JAJTUV010000162.1, on the reverse strand, counting down.
TATAAGCCATAGGTAAAACCATAGTTTCACATTTTGATGTTCAATTTATATTTCTTTCGGCAGTGTGTGTTGTGTGTATTAAATCATCTGCATGAACTAGCATTCATCTTCCTGCTTCCTATCTGTGAATAAAGCATAACCGACCAGCGCATATGCCCCTGCTACTGCAGTAAAGCAATTGCTACCAATATGCCTTTCCCAACACAATAAGCTGTACTTTCAAATCATGAGCCCAAATCAATCCTTCCTCCTTAAATATAAGGGATGGTTCAGATCCAAAGCTATGTCCTCATACACGTCTGTGTACCAAACACGGTGATTGTTGCCCTGGGTTATGACAACAGAAGAGCAAGCATCACTCCCGCTTCTCCATTGGCCTTAGAGAACTGGTTCCCCCTGCCAAGTGCTAAGAGAAGGGGCACTGTGTGAAAATGAACAGATCAATGTTAGAATTCAAGGCTGCTGGGTACAGCCACCAGTGCCTCCAGCTTCACACAGACGTATGCACATCAGGATGCTTTGGGCTGCTTAAAACATCTAGGCAGGTAGGAAGATGGAAAGATACATAACTACTAGGGTAGGGAGCATGATTCTGACTGGTACTAAAACAACCTGTTTGGAATAGATCACAGCCATATGGAAGGGCAGCTGTACTCCAGAGATGCCCATGGAAGAAAGCAGAGATAGCTGGATTCTCCACTCCCCAAAGTAAGTTTCTTCAAACAACTCTTTCTTGAAAAAGAATACTAAGTGCTGACCATGCTTTCTCTGCAAAAGGAGTAATCCCTGAATCTTGGGGTGAGGGCTCTGGTGAGCTCCTGAAGCTCATGCCACGTGCACATGGAAGCCAATGTGCTGTCTTGGATCTAGCACCCAGAGTTCTGTGTGGATTCAAGAGTCCCAGGTAGCGAGCATGCACACTGCTGCATGTTCCCAGCCTCTAGGCCTCGGTGCACACAGGCCTTCCTGCTTGGTCAGAGCCACTTTCTAGTGCACTGGAGTTTGCTGGCCTGAGGAACTGTTTGCTATGTCTAAGCTGAGTTAATGACATCCATGACTTGAGACTATGCTGCCTATAGGGCTTCTGCAAAACCCTAGGTCTGCACCTGGCGCTTTGTATGCTGTTCTTAAGCAAGGTCATGGCCAGGCCCTTTCCAGCAAAGTTCCTAGAGGCTTGTGAGAGCTGCTCATCTAGTTCCTCATTGTGCTTGTAGAGTTTGTAGCTGGCATCTTCTGACAGAAGGGAAACTGAGGTTGGAGGCTGCAATGTGACCTCAGGACCCAGCTTCTCTGCCTCTTACACAGGGTGACACAATGGCCAACAGGCTAGACAGAATAACAAAACAGGAACGCTCCAGTCATCCTACCCGTTATCGACAGTCTGGTGCTAACATTTTCCATTACAAACTTGGGATCAGGGCTTATCCCTTGCAACTCCATTTAGCCTTAGTTTTTCTCCTGATCCCATAGTTGACTGGGGCTTCAACATATAGATTTGGGGGACACAATTCAGGCGAGAGCACCATGTGCACTTAGAACTATTCTTGTACATACTGTCTTCATGGATCTCTGTGAGGTCAGAGCCTGCTCTGCAGTGCTACAGAGATGGAGTACTGTCAATCTCTTCAGTCTCTCCAGGTGGGCACTGGGTGCCTAGCAAACATCCCTGCCAACCTGGCTGTAGAGAACATGCATGATCAGCCAGCTCATGACTTTGGTGACTGTTCACAGAGCAGATTGCTGCATGCTAACTGACCTTTGCTGTAGGCCTCCCACTTGTATTCAGTGGGAGAGTCTACAGGCAGCATCTCTAAAATCAATATTCCCAAATGTGTTATCAGCCACAGCACCATGGGCATGAATAGCCTGCTGTCATGTGCTCAATGGTTAGCGGGTCTAAGAGGCAGCTGGGGGAGGTGCTTTCAAAGGGGAGAAGCTCTACACTGAGGGTCTGCGATTAGGAATAATCCATAATGAGGGAGAGGAAAAAAAACTACAGCCAGGGTATGGGCGGGACAGAGGATGAGCCAGACAGGTGGACTTCACTAGACAGGGAGTATCCACGGAACAAAGGGGGCCCAAGAGGATAGAGGAGCCATTAAAGGACAGGGGCCAGGAACCAGAAGTTACCTTCTCTTTTGAAAGCACATGAATATGTGCTTGTCAGTCAGGCTCTCTCCTGTCTTCACCTAAAGAGCAATGGAGATGTCTAACATCTTGTTTAAACTTAGAACACAGGCACTTTTCCATCTCAACTCAATTCTCAAGTAACAACCTACACTGTACGCTCGCTCCTTTTCTTTTTAAAATGAGACATGAAAAAGCTCCAAATGCTTAGACAGGCACCTGATCTTCACTCTCCTCCCACCTGGTCTTGGCCGTTCAGTGGAGAGCACAGGGGCAGTTAACTTGGCCAAAGTGAGAGGGTGTGGTCATCTGTGGGTTGGAAGGAAGAAAGCACAAGCCCTTCCCAGAGGGGCCTCTCCCACTGCCTGCTCCGGCTCACATTCTCACAATGACATGCAAAGAATGAGGCTGAAGGAGGCGGAGCCTCACCTGGGACCAGCGGCTGAGCTGTGTGGACACTCAGGGTGAACTGAACTCTGAGCTGAGTGCAGACCCTGGGCCACAGGCAGAACATTAGTCACTTAGATATGCCCTCACTAGCCCTGAAGAACAGGGCACACCCATACAAACATGTATATGCACACACGGGGGAACAGCTGTGTAGAGGGCAAAGTGATTTTCTTTTTTTGTTTGTTCGGTTTGACCAGACAGTTACGATTTGTCCCTTAAAAAAACAAACAAACAAAACAAAACAACAACAACATACCAATAATCGAAAGTGATGAGCCTGGCCATTCTTGGAGACACGGACTATATCTGTGTGAATCCTGGTGGTGACGCCTTTTGGGGAAAGGGAATTATTCCTTATAGCTGTATTGGTTTCAATAAAAATTTCCCCAACCATCAGAGTCGGTTCCAAGTCACTGGGTAGACAGGGCCTGTTTGCTCAGTGATACTTTGGTCTGGCTTTGAAAACTTGATGCCTTTTACCCAAATCTAAGGGCCTGTGTTCACGGCCATCTGGCCTGATCACATGGTGTCACTGCTACTGATGAGGTCCCAACTCCCAGCTACTCTTGCTCTGTGCTTGCTCTTTTTGCCATATGGGAAGGTTGAAGGGCAACACCATGAGTTCCTCTACAGAAAGGAAAAGCTCTCCATAATATTCTGTCTTTCAGGGGACTGAAATTCCACAAGGAAGGGGTGAGAGGTATATCTATGTGGGAGAGCCCCAGGGAGCTGCAGCTGTAGCCCCCTCCACACACACAAATGCCCAGCTCAACCTTATGGTTGACTTTACCAAGGTGATTTGTTAAGACACCTTCTGTAGCCCCAGGCCTCCCTAGAGATTGCCAGATGATGAGTCAGTACACGGCCTGTGGATGTCACAAGGACTGGGAGGGTGGAACCTTCCAGAGATTGCAGATGTTCAGGGCAGTGCTGGGAAACCTAAGGGTGTCTTCTCATGTGACACAGTGGTCAGTATAGTTGCATGGTGGAGACAGATGGAGCCACCTCAGAGGTGAGGAGAGAGTGAAGACAGAGTTAGGATAAGAGAAGGAAGTAGCTTCGGGTCTGCTTCAGTCTCCTCAAATGTCTCTGTGCCTTTACTTGTCACCTCTCCCCTTCTGGGTTGTGCCAGAGGGCCACTGCTCACTGTTCCCAGACAGGAGTGCGGTAGTCATAAAAGCTACTTGGGACGCAGCATCCTAAGAAGCAAAGATAATAAGCCAGGGGCCAGAGACTGAGGATTAGCTGCAAGGATGAGGGAGAGCTAGTCACAAAGCACCACGGGGAACGCGCTGTTCCTTCTGAATCCTCCAGGAAGGCCAGGTACAGAGTATAGCCAGGCCCAGATGGTCTGGTCCACAACACTCTTAAAGGAAGGGCCTAAGGCAGCCATGACCAGTAGGAGCAGTACTGGGACCCACGTGGGAGAGGCCAGAAGTGCAGATAAGCTACCAATGTACGCAAACAAAAACAGGTTTTTTTTGTTTTTAAAAAACCTCTTTGCTAGTTAATGCCTGACCAAAAAGAGTTATTTAGCCAAAATACCACTGAGAGGAAGGGAGACCCTTGCTTTACACTCACATCCCCAGCCAAGAGGGTTCTTTAAATGCCTGGAGTCTTTTAGGTTTGGTGCGTGACAGGAAATAGCTGAGAGTTGGCTTTTACAGGTAGGAGAGGAAGGCAGACAGCCTCAGAGGCTCAATCCTCAGCAGAATTCACCCAGGGCCCCAAGAGAGCTGATGCTTCCGAACTCATATTGTCCAATGACCAAACTCCTCTCCTGTTCCCTCTGCCAGAAGGCCTGGAGGCACTGGGAGAGGCCAGCTTGAGCACCCCTGTTTTCAAAGCTGAGGAAAATCTAGGGAAATGTACCCCCACATGAGGTGCATCTGTGTGTAAACTGGAAGAGCTGCCCCACAGACCCACATCTCTCCTGGCCCCACACACCACGCTTCTCCTTTAACTCCTCAGCAGATCTGCCAGCTTTCTGAAACAGGATGCAACAACCTAGCCCCAAAGGGGACTGAGGGGCTGAACACAGCTTCCCTGGCTGTTGGCCGTTTCCAGGGCTTCTCACTGCCTTTGCCCCTGTGTTCCCCTCCACTGTCTCTGACCTGCACCTAGCCCTCCCACTGGCTCTCAGCTCATCCTCCAGTGTTCTTTGACACAGTCTCAACCCACAGATACGGGGGTCGGGGCACTGGAATCGTGGCATCATTTTTTTTTTTTTTGAAGTGGTGTGCAAAAGAAAACAAAGTGTTTTTTAAAAGTCTTTGCTCGTTAATGCCTAAGGAGTCAATCTTCCCCTGTTCTGACACCTGAACTCTGAAGCTCCTTCTGATGACAGCTGAAAATGTATAGTAAAAATCACTTTGTATGTTGGGGGGTGGTGGTTTGGGCTAATGTGTTTTGAAAATAAATACAAAATAGCTTTCGTTGGTATAAAGGAAGCTAATCCAATACTTTTGTGTCTGTAGATAATTACTTAGAGGTCACCTGGGAAGTGAGGCGAGTGGCTCACCTCAGTTCTCACGAGGGACGTTCACAGCACTTATCAGACTTCTGAATGATTGAAAAATCATGACCTATTACTTTGATCAATGTTTCCAGAGGCTTTTTAGATTGATACCTCCATTTATTTTTCAGTTCTGGGCACTGGGCTGTTCATCTGACTGAAGCTGCATACACTTTTAAAAAGCTGTAAGCTACAGCCCAGCTGGTCAAAAATCATTCCTCAGCCTTCCTCCTGGCCTCCTCAGCTCCCGGTAGGCAGACGGCTTGGGCCTCACATAGGGCCTGTTGGCAGGCTGTCTATTCTTCACCGCGGGATACCTGTGAGACCTGGTAGACACATAATCAAAAGGGAGGTTGTGAACGGAACCTACGTCCTTTGAATTAGGATTCTGAAGGGAAACTAAAGATGGAAGGAAGAGTCCAGCACAGGGAGAGACGGTGAGGAACAAAACAAGAGTCAGGTTCTTCCCAATAAACAGCAAGTGAGCAGTGAGCACAGGTCAGGAAATGCCAGTCGGGCAGGGCAGAAACATATGTCTATTTTTCCAGCTGCTCTAAAACTGCGCATCAGTCCCCCGGTGCCAGACAGTTCCCAGGGCTGGGGAGATTTCCTGAGGGTTCTGGCCAGCGAGGGGAGCCTGCCAGATAGAGTGCACACAAACCCAAGCTTGGTGCAACCCACAGCCAGCCGCTTTCTCCCCAAATGCTTTGTCTTCTGTCATCTTCTGTGCACGAGAGATCCACCATTTATGCCTGCAGAACATTCCTTTGGCCCCAGCACTCACTGCCTTCCAGACCACAATCAGCTAAATTCAGCAAAGTCAGTCACAATGATCCCTCTGTTTCAAAGTGGCCGTAACAGTGTCTATAAAATTTTAATTAGTAAAGAAGGGAAAGTAAAATAAGCAAAACCTGCAAGGGAAGTCTTTTAACCGGAGCAAAGAGCCCAGCACCCAGGGCTAAGTGTGCACGCATGTGGATAATGGTGAAACGATGACTTCTGTGGGACAGGCACTGCCTGAAAGTTCCTACTTTGTGCTTCTTGTGGACTTCGTTTATAAGTATTTTAGTGGTCACACAGCTTCGTTTTCCTTGGCCTTTTCTGTTTCCCAGACAAAATGAAGTCAGTGTACCAGAGTTGATGCCTCCTGACACGGATGAGGCATGTTAGGCCTCTAACCAGAGGGGGCCACTGGTCCCCACCAGGTCAGGAGCAGGTCAGGAGCAGGTCAGGAGTGCCTCTCCTTACTCTTCTAGGCTTAGCAGCTAAGCCAGGAAAGGAAACAAACTGGCTGCAGGGGAGCAGTAAATCCCTCTCTGGGAGTAGACTGCTGGGTTCTTCTGTGACTGACTATCACCAAGCTTACCTAAGTGCACAGGGCCACGCAATGCTCACAATTACAACAGCTAAAGAGTGCACACAGACCAAATGCCTGCCAACCAAAAGGAACAAACAAAGCAGGCAATACTTCACCCACAGGGATCTTACCCCATCACTAGGAGCAGCGAGGCACCGGTACATGCTGTAACACAGACGGACAGACCTTGGAAATGACACGCTGAGTGAAGGAAGGCCATGAATAGTAGGGTTCCACTTACACAAAACGTCCAGAAGGGGAAAACCTATTCAGGCTGGAGGTAGGTAAGTGGATCTCAGGGGCAGGCAAAGTGTTAGGGTGACTGCTGATGGGGACAGTCCTTTTGGGTGCGTGGTGAAAATGTTCTAGATTCTACTGTGGCAATGCTGCGTGGCCCTGAGAAGGCACTGACGGCCAGTGGGACACCCTGGACAGGCCAGGGACATGCACATGAACCATGCCTCCACAAAGCTTTCGAATGGCGTGCTCTGATGTGTTCGAGAGTCCAATCTTCATTTTTTCAGTCTATGCTTTTTCCTTTAAACATCAACAAACTTGAAAGCATCAGCTATACTCTTCTACCTGTGAGCCCCTTATCCTAGGATAGTCTGTCCTTCATCTTTAAGCAGGTCCAGGTCTGTTATCTCCAAAGATATGGGAGTTACCTAACGGCTTGTGAGCAGGCCTGAGGCCCAAAGGGCACCACTGCTCAGGATCTGGCTACCCTTGTTGTGAATTCCAGTCAAACTGAATACGGCTGTACCTCCCTGCTGAGGGTTTTTTACTCTGTGGATTCTTGATTGCTTCTATTTTGGTTACAATGGCCTTTTGGCAATTTGAGACTGCTGGGCCCAGCTGTACACAGTGAGGTGCAGTCATGAGGGCTAACCCCGGGGCCCTTGCATGCCTGTTTAGCCAGAGCACATGATTAAGAGAAACAAAAGGAGCTGCTAGTCACTGTGTTTTAGTGGTACAGCGTGCACACAGGAGCTTGCTTCTCTGCTGCTTTCAGGAATCTGCTAATGCTGCTTCATTAACAGGGCCAATCACACCCTTGTCAGATACTGATAAATAAAATCACATCAATTTTGTACAAAGCAGAAATAAGCTACAAGCTATTAAGGCAACGTGGGAAGAGTTGGTATTCAAGATATCCACTCAAGATGGAAGACATCAGTTCTTCACTCGCTTTGGACCCAGCATTTTAGTGAAGTCCTGCCATCTTGGGGATCGCTACAGTGGGGAGGTGAGCCACTCTAAGAGTGGTGTCCTCTCTTACTGTGGTGTACAAGACTTTGTCCCACCACAGAGTCCTGCACATGGTCCCCTCCTTCTCATGCAGGATATGACATGAGACCAGACAGTGTCTCAAAGACTCTTGGTCCCCAGTGAGCACTATGCATAGATCTAATCAGGTGACACAGCATCGAGGGGCTCAATGGGGTGAATACCAGCAGCTAGAGAGCTAAAGCCAGATGGTTGTGAGGTGGTTTTCCGAGCCATTCTCTCAGATTGTCTAGCTGGAATTGGTAGCAAGGGGCTCCAGGTGGAAGCTAGATACACACCAAGAAGACAGGTCAGTCCAGCCCTGTGCACAGACATATGTGTACAAAGTTCACGCCTGCCTTCAGCTTCCTGCTCCGGGTGTGATGTTCTTACACGTAATCTTTCTAGCACATTATTAGATGTTTTTGAGTTTGCAGCTCACACCATGAGTGTGTGATACTATGCAGTGTCCATGGTCATAACCTGGGCATGTCGCACTACCCTGACTAATGAGAATGGGGTGAGGGCTGTGTGGGCACAAAGGTGTGGCTTTGCTCTTTCATAAAGTTTCACCCTCGACAGCTACTTGGATCCTCAGAAAGTAACCAATTTTAATGTATTGTAAAGTGATTAAGATCCATTTTAATGAAAGCATACTAGCTTCTATTGGCTTTCTTATCCAAACTTGGAGTCAAAAGTACCTGAATATCATAGCACCCTGAGGTGAAGTTATTCTAGGTACATAACCAAACACCCCAGGGTACATACAATGAGACAAGCATGTGCACACAACGCTAATTCTCACACACCCTCACACGTACTCACAATCTGTGTGCACACACAAACCTTTACATATGTGTATAAACAGGTGCACAACACTCTTTCAGGATACACGTATGAACCCACATCCGTGCATAACCGTCAGTGTGCATGCATGCAAACTAACTCTCGCTGATCTCTCAGTCCTGTGAGCAGTCATGTGCTGACAGGATTCTGGCTGTCTGGAGCTTCTATTCCTCCTGCTATATAAGAAGTAGCACACAAGAACCAGGGGTGGTGGTTCACAGCTGCAAGGTTGCCACTTGGAAGATGGAAGCAGGGGGACTGCTTTTGGAGGCCAGCCCACACCAAAAGTAACACATAAAAACCAACTTTTGACCCGTGACCATCCTCAGCCAACTTCTTTACCTTTCCTGGCTGTGTTCATTAGGTTTTCTGTCAGTTTGACATGAACTATAGTCATCTGGGAAGAGAGACGCTCAACTGGGAAAATGTCTCCACCAGGCCTACAGGCAAGTCTGTGGAACCCTTTCTTGATGAATGACAGATCTGGGAGGGGCAGCCCACTCTAGGCCTCACCACTGCTGGGTCCTGGCTTGAATAAGTAAGTAAGCTAAATGAGCCAGTAAGCAGTGTTCCTCTACAGCCTCAGCTTCAGTTCCTGCTGCCCAGCTCCTGCTTGAACTCCTGCTATGACTTGCCTTCGTGATGGACTGTGACAGGGATGGCTAAGCCATAAAAAACCATTTTACCACCAAGTTGCTTTTGGTCATGGTCTTTATCACAGCAGAAGAAATCAAACGTGGGCACTGGTGCTAGATGCAATTTAAAGCATCCAAATGGCTTCTATGCAGAATCCCTCTACTGTTTCTGAGGCCAGTGGACTTCTCCCCAAAGCATCACATGGGCCACTCAGGGCCTACATCCTGTTTCTACTCTAGCAGGGTGAGCAGCACACATCATCGGGTTCTTTCTTGTGAGGACCAGTCTGGGAGACAGGAGGCTTCAATGGCTTTTAGACTTTTATTTCAAAATGAATGGAATGTATGCTTTTCATGACAGAAGGTTGCGGATGTTACACGCTGTAGGCTGAAATCCACAGGCAGCAAGTATGAGCAAGACATACAGATTACCTGAAAGCAGCCTCAAGACAGCCCTCCATTTGAGTTACCTGCCAGTTCTAGGGTTACAGGATTACCGGAGAGCAGCAGAGGTTACCTCAGCCCCTTCCAGCTTGGTGTAGAAAGACCAGGTATGCCTACATCCAGCTTCTCAGTGCCTGCAACATGGCTTCCTGTTCCCGTACGCCTACTGTGTGAGCCCAGCCTTCTCCCTGTATACAGTTCAGCTCAGGGAGACAGTAGCTGACATTCACAAGACCCCTGAGAGTCTTCAATCCCCCGAGATCCGTAGCTAACAAATGGGGAAACCAAGGCACAAAGGAGCTGAGATGACCTGTTCCAGACCTTGAGGCTACTGGGTTATGAGTAGGTCTTCTAGTCAGTCACCAGGCTTTGTGTAAGCTGGGACCTTGGTGGCTCTGAGGGTGTGAGTCTGGAAAACTGGAGTTTGGGTGCTGTTCTCAGATAACGAACTTAACCAAAAGCATGCAACTAAGAGGTTCCTCCCTGTCCCTCCCTGGTCTCCGTGCGGTTTAATTAGATGCAGGACTTGGTGGCACTGTAGAGGTCGAGGGAAACACCCTTGTGTCCCAGCCCCGCTGCCTGCCACTAAGGGTCCTTACTGTGTCAGGGACTCCAGTATGCATACTGCGCCCCATGCGGAATGAGGATCTGGATTCCAGATCCTGCAGTTCTTCCAACCACGACTCTCCCCATTCCTCTCATAACTGAGAGGTCAACTGGAAGCAGATTCTGTGAGCTGGGTACCTTCCTCATGCCAACCTGCCTCCCCAGATTCCTGTCCTAGGCTTTGAACTACATCAGCCCATTTCCAAAGTGCCTTTCCCATGTACAGGAAGCACCAGAGAGCCCAGCCTCTTCTGACTCTCACTTGGCTGAAGAATGGTTGCCTTCCACTGTTCCTTGAATGCTCACCATGGAGGAGAAATAAAGGAAACACGGGTCTCACATTTCTTACAGAGATCCAAGTCAGAGGCAGGCAGGGCCTTGGCTAACAGCCATCCTAAGTTTGCTGGACACTGAAGATAACAGGTCCAGGAGAGTCAGGCTAGAATGTATCCCTGCAATTTGGGATGCTAGGCTCCACTATGCATCTCCTGCAGCTTCAGGTGTGAACAGGAAGTGTATGAGAAATAACTTCATGGCTAGTATACAGCTTCTGGGGACTACCTGGCCCTGGCCTGCTCAGTGGGCTGCTTGACCTGACACTCCCAGGCTGTGGGCAGAAGACAGACTCCAGGCATCCACATGTTGTCTCCACCCCAGGGTTGGCTCGACAGCTCGGCTCTGATTCAGTCTGTATTTACGAGATACTGCAGTGGTTACCAGAGAGCACAACCATAATCGAAAAAACTGAAAATAACTGTTGGCAGAAAAGCCCATATTTAGGGCAAACCTCTTTCAGTAATTCCCAGGGCTTTGTGAAGTCACCAGTCCAGACAGATTGCAGAAGTCCCACAAAGGAATGAGGAGCGTCAAGGTCTTGGGGGAGGGGGGATAGACAACCAGGCCCCGCCCATCCTCAGCTGTGGGCCTGGATCAACTCTGATCAGGTCAGATCAAGAAAAACAGGACAGCAGGCCCTGCTACAGGTGACACCAGCCGACTGTCCATGCTTCTTTATGGACATCAGGACATACTGGTGACAAGAATGTCCCTTATCTTTCTCTCCTTCAAGAAGATTGCTAACTTCTAAGGCCTTCAATTATGCCCCCAGTGCAACACCAGGAACCCACTATGGGGTCATCTGGGCCACTCTCGGCTGTCCAGCACTGAGGTGGTACTTCTGCAACTACTCCCTGTTGGTTCACAGATACCCGCCATCCTGTGAGAGGCTAAAGTGTGTCTTCAAAAGGCCTTCACTCTCAGGATCTTCTCTCACTCATCATCAGACCAGACCTCTCAAGGAAACCTCAGTGGCCAGAAACTCAGAAATCCTGCTGACAGAAGCATGTGGGAATCGCTAGATTGTGATACCATATAGTTATAGTGCATGACTTGCCTACCAACTTCACTTGTTTAAGTCGTACAATTCTGTGGCTTTCAGCAAAATTCAGAGTTGTATGGTTACCACCACAGTCTAATTCCAGAGTGTTTTCATCACCCCTAAAAGAAACCCAGAACTAAGGGTACCCCTCCCTATCCTTCCCTAACCATCCCAGGCAGGGATTTTTCCTGGTTGATGGGCTGTTGCAGTTTATTTACACAAGTAAAAGACAGTGTAGATGTAGACCCAGGTCCCTCCTTCTGTTAGCATAGTGTACCTTATATGCTACCACTTAATATTGTAAAGACTGTTGTTTTAATTCCCGAGTAAGCGTTTTTCCTGATGTTCAAGGAGGTCTTCAGGATAGGATGACAATCCAGATCCGGGTTTGGGAATCCATGTGGATAAGGGTCCTGAGTGGCAGCTCCAGTGAGGGGCAAGCTGTGGCAAGCTGGGCACATCCGTATGTCTGTCCTTGTGTAGACTGTCACCATAGGACACTGTACAACCCAGAGACATCTGGTCCAGTGAAATTCTAGCTAGCAGGCCTCATTTGAACACATGCCTAGTATTCTATAATTTGCAAGTCCAGCATCGAGGGCATGTGGGGGAAATGAAGACTTTGGAGGCAGACTCAGGAATTATCCTGGCCCATCACCTGAGGCCGTGTGGCTCTAGAAAGTCTCATGTCCTGTATGGATCTCAGTTTTGTCCTCTGTAAAAGGAGCAGTTCCACTTCTTAGAAAGACCACCCTTTTCTCACTCGTGCCTAAGACACAATCAGTAACTGCATACTCATTCCTATGAGATAGGACTCCTGAAGTACCTCCACCTATGGGCCTCCCATGTGTCCTGAGGTCTTTAACCCCTCCTGTCTTATACTGCAAAACAGCCACACGGTATGGGGTGAAAAACGGGTCTGAGCATTGCCTGGATAGACACTGTACTACATACAGTATGAGGCATGCCTTGCTGCAGGAAAGAAGGTCTAGGAAAGCTTATTCCAAGACTCCTTTGGCAAACCCAGAGGATCTAGAGTAGTAACAAATCTCTGACCTCCTTGTCCTGCACTGGCCTGTAGGGCACAATGGCTCTCTTGCCTAGTGCTGGTGCTGTACACATCCCTGTAAGTGGGCTATAGACTAAGACCCCACCCATGCTAAGTCTCTTTCCTTGCCTTAGCATAGTCCAAGAGGTGGCTCTGTTGAGTTCTTGGACTTGCTGTTCATGACGGTGCTTCCTGTGCTTTCCCTCCCTTGTATTCTTTGAGCTTTGCTGACGCAAGAAACCCTTGTCCAGCTGGGAAGAGATGAGAACAAACCATTGCTCAAAAGACCCAGTTCCTTACAATGGCTCATGGACAGCAACCTCCATGTGAGTTCCCGAGGTGACACAACATGGAGTTCTGCCATGTGAGGAGCAGAGTGTGGGGAGCTCAGGCACAAGAGACCTATGAGTTCTTTGGTCTCTGCTCAAGTAATAGGCTTTAAAGATATTAAAGCATTTAGACTCTGGTCTGTGAGAAGCCAATCTACAAATGCCAGTGTATAGTATGAACAGTGCCTGGGGACAGAAGGCATTAAAGAAGCCTCTTTAGGTCTCAGCTTGCTCCTAGAAACAAGAAAGCTGGCTGAGACAACCTTTAACCTGGAAATCTCACAATTCTATGATTCTGACTAACAGGAGTTCAGTGCTTATATGCGGTCTTAAGTACGGATGTGCACAGGTATAGACGCAGACATTAAGAACTGTTTGCTGTGGCAACTACCATCAGGGAGGCTCGCTTGCTTCAAGTTTGGGTTTGTTTTCCAGCATGTACATCCCAGCCGTCTAAGCTTTGAGCCTAAATGTTGTCATCTGTGTCTACATTGGTGCCAGGAGTTATCCTGAACACCAAAAGCCTGTGCCTTCACATGTTTCTATGCAGTGTCAGTGTGACCACACTAATGTTTCCACCTGATCTTTGAGGAATCATTAGCAATCTTGACAGCTGGGGATTGGCTCAGTGGAGGAGCACTCCCTTGCACGCACAACTTGAGTCCTATCCCTTGTACTGGGCAGGAAATCCTGGCAGACATCGAGGTTACAACAGTTGATGCAGTGGGTCTTAGAGAGGGGTCATGTGACACAGGGGGATCCTCTAACCATTCCCACAACTATGGATATTTTCTGGGTGGTCTCTGAGTGTGTCCTCTCCACAAAAGGCATCTGGCAGGGTCCCAGCCCCAGCTACAAGAACCTGCAAACCTGTACTCAGGACATCTCTGATCCTTTGACCTGTGATCTGGCTGTGGTCTTCTCCTCACTCTGGAGGGAAGGAGAGTGATGTAGAGAGATGGATGGATGGTGGGAGTCTTCAGATCTTCCGGAGCAGGAATGTTAGTGCTGTCAGTTCTGGGCCCTGCTCCTAGCAAACTCCGTGTGGAACACTGGGATCTCTAGAACTCATTTCCTACTAGAAAGGATGTTTTTCTGGTTCAGAAAGGCCCAGGGAGATGATAATCAGAGAGCCTAGTGTCTGCATGTTTTGACATGAACTGGGAAACGCCTTCCTGGCCCTGATGTGTACACTGTGAACCCTAGTCACATCACAGAGGTGCTTAGCGCCATATTTCCTATGACTTTGCCATGGAATGTCTGTGCAAGGAGGCAGGGATGAGACATGGCTAAGGTGGCCAGTCAGCAGACAAGGGCCTGAGGTCTTGAGGTACATATTTTAGCATTAGACAATTATTTCTCAAGTGATTGGCTTTTTGAAAAAAAAAAAAAAAAAGTACTTCCTTGCCTTTGATCTGGAATATCCAACAAGGCCACAAACAGAGATCAATGATAAAAGTTCTTCTCTGATGTTATATAGTAATCTATACATTGAGGTACCAAAGACTGGAAAGTTCTGAGGTAGATGGTGGTAATGTTCACCTAACAGTGTGGACATGCTGCCAATGAAACACGTACCTACAAATGGCTAAGATGATAAATTCATGACACATATTTTATAAAAAGCAGGTAAGTATGTGTCACTACTATCCTTCATAATTTCATAAAGTCTACCCTCAGTCCTTACTCATTCGTATCCGTGTAGCCAGCTCCATGTGGGAACCCAAACATGCGGCTGGATGCAGCCAGGGTGAGCACACCCCCACCATTCACTGCCACATAAAACCAATCCGGAAGTAAGCAGCTCTGCGTTCAGTGTGAGTCTTCGCCCCAGCCTTCTGCCTGCTAACTGTAATAGAGCAGCTGGAGGAGGAGCACTCCCTCACAGGTGGTGACCCCCGTGCTGACCCACTTTCCCACAGGGGAGGTGGGAACTACAGAGATAAGGGCAAAACAGGAAGAGAAAAGTGCTATGTAAGAGGAAATCCAACTCTCCCCAGCATTTCTGGAAAAAGAGAGTTCATGGTGGAAATTTTTATCTCTCTGGATTCCGAACAAGGGAGAAACAAATCATGCCTACAATGACCTCCTTACCATAATGCACAGAAATAAGGGCTCTGTGTGCTCTCAGGTGACAGCTTAGAATCCTCTATGTGCTGAGTCATGGGGAAGTTGGGCCACAGGCTATGTCCCAAGATTCCTGGGGCTGAGAGCTGAGGCAAACCCAGGTTACATAAGGCCACACATGAGGAATGAGATCTGAGAGATCCTGATGGCAGAATTCTTACAGAGGGGAATTAAGGGAGAGTGAGTTGGGAATAACATGGATGGGGCAGAGAAACCGAGGTAGGGTATGCTGAGGGCCCTACGGAGGCTCAGAGTGACGGTGTAACTGGGATGTGCTCAGTTAATCGTGGGAGACCACTGAGCTGTGCTACTGCTGTTACATAGGAGCTGTGGGAACTCAGGAGAAAGAAGAGACGGTGAGATGGACCAGTCTGCTTAGCTGGGGTCTAGGACCATCCTGGATATTTAGATGAGCACAGCCAGGCTGAGTGTGGGAAAGCCGTCCATGATGCTAGAAGACAGGCAGAGTCTTGAAAGGAAACAGGGAAAGCGGTGAAAGGCAAGCAAACACCTTGGCGCTATAAGCTCAGCACCAGAAAGGGTAAAGGTACCACTTAGGTGGATTCAAGCAGGGACCTGGAACTATGGCCTGAGGCAGCTTCCCTGCTCCAGGTGGCTTCTTAAGATCTCTTTCCTTTCTCTGATGAGCCCCGAGTCGGTCAGACTGCAGGATAAACTGCACGGGCATGGCTGTGTCTCCATTGACTGGCATGCTCTATGGCTACATCTGAACATGGTATCTTCTGACACTGTAAGCCTTTTGAATAGACTTAGGGATACAACATGGGGCCAGTGTTCATGTCCTCCCCTAGGACTGACTAGAGCCAGCACCTACCTGCCTTAGCCCAGCAGTTTTGGCTCTGGATTCAGAATTACCAGCAACTTGGTATGTAAATGGCTCCTGAGCTTGGTAGACCACATGAACGTATAATAAAAGGAGCCTCTGGCGGAGAGTGAGAAATATGTTCACGAGCATCAGGTAGTCACTGTGAACATGCCACAGATGTCCCAATTCAAGGCAATTTGAATGCCAAGTTTCCCTGGAGAACTGGTCCAAACTCCAGCTGACCTGTTGTGTGGGCCTCACATTCTGCTTTCTCTGAAGCCTCCTGTGAAGATGAGCTTTACCCCAGAGCTCTCTAACCCATGCAACAGCTCCTTAGTGAGCACCTACTGTCTGCAGGCCTTAGTGAGTACCTACTGTGTGCAGGCCCTAGTGAGCACCTACTGTGTGCAGGCCCTCATGGAGATTGTGACCCCCAGCATTCCCACATCCCAATGGAAATGTCTGCTGGCACCTCTAAGTCGACCTTCACCTCATTTCCCTCCCTGACATCCTACATGACTGTGTGCCCGTCCCAGATGCACCTGTTCTCACTCCACGGTCCATTTTCAAGGATACGGGGTACTGCTTCCTCACAAAGCCTCCTAGGCTGGTCTGGTGCTGTAGCCTCTTTTGCCCGGCCTTCCTTTACAGCACACCCCTGCTCACTCTGAGCAGAGCACCTGTCATCTGGAGAAAGCACTGCAGGCTGCTCAAGGGCAGAAGCCTTGACCTAACCTTGTATCCCTGGGAGGCAGTGGAGTTCTGAGCACAAAGCAGGTGCCTAATGAGAAAAGACGCCCTGTAACTGAGTAGCTAACTGAACCAACCCTCAGAGTTATGGGTGTTAATGGGGAGTGCATGACGAGTCTCCCAGAGCGCTGCTGCTGGTGGTGGGATAAACACCTGAACAGGGAGTGGCAGCCCTGTTACGGCGATGATGATGGCCTGCCTATACACTGGAAGCTTTTTTGTGGAGGGCTCTAGATTTTATGGTGTAAAGTTTGCGCTGGCTGACTTAGGAGCCAACATCTAGGTTGAAGGGGACAAAACAAGACTGTGACTTTTGAGAGATCACATTTCCAAAATCTCGGTGCTGAAGCAAATGACCCCAACCAACACCTGTCGCAAGCAAGGACCTAGAAAGCTCAGTCACCCTGACTGGGCAAAGGCCTCTGGGAGTGGAGGGAGACGTGCTGAATTTTCACTCACTCTGGCTGGCTCAAGGAGTTTCTGCCAAAGCTCACCAACTGGAGCTCATGATCTTTCAGATCATAAGGAGGCAGGGACATTTGCCTTTCAGAGTGGGGTCCACGTTAGGTCTATTTGGGGACCCCTGGTACTGTCAAAACTACATGATTAGCTGTGGAGTCCCCACTGGACACCTTTGGATAGCATAGCCTGCATGTCCTGTGGGGAGGTCCAGTACCAGCATGTAGGCCTGCTCCTGCCTAGCCTATGCTGGCCTCTCAGGGGGCCTCACTCAACCATCCGTTCTGCAGGCGACATCCATGAATGCATGACAACATGCCTGATTTTCTCCACAGTGCCCACGATGACTGAGCTCACACTGCCCATTTTAATTTAGCACGTGGCCCCCATCTGCAGATACCTATACTGAGAGAGCTGATGTCACACTTGATGTGCTCACCGCAGAACCTAGCAATGACTAGCAAGCTTTTGAGGAAGGGGTTAAACACTCTAGTTTGCACATCTGAGATGGGGACACTAGGAGACAAGATCCCACTGGCAGTATTCTAGTCACCCAGCAGCCTCTTAGTGGTGTGGACAGGGTGCAGGTTTACCCAGCAGCCAGAAGGATGCCTTACATCTAAAATAGCTAATAGGTCCCACAATAGGACCCTAACCTACTCTGGAAGTAAGGGGGAGAGCCCTCTTAGATGATATTATAGGGTTTTTGTTCTGAAACCACGCACATCACCTTGGCTCCAGGGTATCATCACCCTAAATTTATCTATAAACCTATTTACTGCCACCCAGTGAGCAATTGTAATGCCAGAGAGAAGAAACAAGATGACACGTGCAGCTTTCCAATACACTGGTCAAGTGACAGCGAACTAATTACGCCATCATATGAGCTGCTCACATGAGCGGTATCCACACTGCCAGATGACATGTGACAGGAGGTCAGACTCTACAAACTGACAAAGGTGAGGCCAAGGGAGCATCCGTGAAAATCAACACCGGGTGGCAGGGGAGGCAGGATCCCAGGGCTTGTAGCAGCCCAGGGATGGCCACCATCTGCATATCCCCAGTCATCCTGGCAGGCCTTAAGACTGGCCTTTGTCATTGTATTGAGAGGAGAAATTTAAAGACCATGTTTTCATAGGGTATAACTACGTTCCAAGATGCTTCAGATATCATGCTGAAATCCTACTGAGAACAGGAACATGGAATTATACACCTTTGGTAATCTAATTGAATCCAGCAAGAATTTATTTATCTCAAGAGAGAAATGATAGCTCTATTAAATTGCTCCACATAGCTTAGAATGAAGAAAGACTGGGAAAATCAGGCACAAAGGAGCTGCTGGTATTTACGTTCATCACAACAGGGTGATGCTCACCTACCCACAGCTACAAAAAGACAAAAATACAGAGCCAGGCCAAGGCCAACTCCAGGGCATGGATACAAAGACCGGTTTATTGATAGCACATCCAAGGTCTGGAACAATTTTGCCAAATGCGAAATGTTGTCTTGGGGCAGGGAATTATTCTATGTCGCCTGACTTTCTCTACACAAATATAAACAGAAAAGTCTCAAAACAGCATTTTATAAAGCATTTCACAGTCAGGTGTATTTTTGACATATTACACTTAAAAAGCAAGAAGCCAAACTATAAACACATTAGTGCTGACCATGTAAGAGAAGCTAAGACAAGAGAGGAAGAAAAGCATTAGTTTAGCAGGTGTGAAAATGTTAACATGTGCACATCAGGTCCCTGCTGGGACTGCTGGAGAATGTGGTAATCATAGACAAGCTAGCCAGGAAGGACACAAGGACACAAGGCAGGCAAGCTGAGGCCTATGGGGTGGCTGAGTGGGCTCCCAGACAGCTACGTTCCTCTGGGTGGTGGGTGCCTCTGGTGTGTGGCTTTTCACAAGCTGCCTCAGCACATTCTCCCCACGCCTACTCTGAGGGCTGCAGGCCTGTTGTTTTCTCCATGTTCCCACGGTAGTGAGAGGCCTTTTTTTGGCCTTTTAAAAAAGCAAAACACAACAAAACAAAACCAACATTAAAAAAGACAGAGAAAGGAACTCTCCCAAACGCTCACAGGTTTCTGGGAACCACGGTGGTACCGATGTCCAGCGGAGAGTTAAGAGCCAGTCCCACGCTGTCCTCCCTGTATGCACCAGGGCAGGACAACACTGCAGGGTCAGAGCAGCAGAGTGTACCTTAGAAGCAGCACTAGGCAGCCTCTGAGGAGAGAGTAACTCGGGGAGCTCTGGCTAGAGCCAACACTAAGTAGAATCCAGAAGAAACAGTCAGTAGTGTTCTTATGCTTTATACTTAAAAATGAAATACAATTCAATTAAAGGAAATACAAACAAATGCAACCTCACACAATTTCTGATACATCTAAACATTTGCAATTAATTGTGCTTTGTTCATTCGAAGAACCCAAAATGCCCAGAACAGCTAAGAACCACATGCTTAGGTGCAACATACATGTTTATGTTAGGAACCCGGCCCCACTCCCTCAGCAGCCCACCTTGCCCAGGGCAGGGCCTGGAGGTAGACAAGACCATGGGCGACACTGGTGTTTGAAGGACTTACTTGATGAATGAGTGGTAACAAGGTTAGTGTTTGGACTTCCTGTTTATTCTGCTAAAAATAGGAAGAGACACAATGAGTATCCCTCCTGGCCTCAGCTCTCAGTTCTCTCCCTGCCAGCGGCTCCCAAGTGTTCTTGCACCCACGAGGGAGGGTAGGAGGGAAAGGCAGGCAAAAAGAAAAATGAGCCACTGAAACTCACCCCAGCTGCAACTAGGCATGCGAGCCATGCATTCTGGCCATTCTGTTCTAGGCCTGCTGCGGTCCTTGCTCACACGACAAAACATCAATGTGAAGAACAGGATGAAAGCTGTTATTTACCAAAAGGAAAGCGCTAGGGTTTCTAAGAGTTGTTCTGGGAAGATGATGGCCGAAGCCAACAAGCTTCAAAGAAAGAAATCTGAGAGAAGACTGAAGCCAAAGGCCTGCAATACACCCCTCCCAAGCCTCCATGGACAGAAAGTCTTCAAGGAAACATCCTCTGACCAGGACCCAGTCAGACAAAAGGCAGGTAGTTCCTGGCTGATTGAGCCCCAGATGCAGTCTTTTCTCTAAGTGGGGACCCTGGAGCTGTAGGAACCATAAGCCCTGCCACAGGAATGCTTGTGAACACTTTCTTGGAAGAATGTCAAATATTCTTCCTGGACAGGCTCTCTCACACTTGGGACCCACTCCTACCTGGATCACACCAGGGCATAGCTGACAGTGGACACGGCTTACACCTGAAGCATGGCTCACACCCAGGCACAGCTCATATCTGAGGCATGGGTCACAGCTGGGCTCAGCACATACCCGAAGAAACACCCAGGAAGTTTCTGACTATCAGGGAAAACTTTCAAACAAATATATTAATTAAAAACTCATATTCCAGGCAGGATGACCCACGTTTAAAAATGAGAGTTTCTGATATCTCCATGATGCCACCCCTTGGGGAAAAAAAAAAGGCAAAGTGTTCACACACAGTAAGGATGGTGAATTCTGGAAATAAAGGCTGGAGAAAATCCTGGGAGCCTTGCTAAAGGCTGTATTTTAGACCGGAAGAACACTTTGTGATTATTTGTGACTACTGTCAGCAGGTAACTCTGGGACCCGGCCTGTGCTGCGCTCATGTGCTGTGCATGAGACTGACAAAGTGTACACTTTCATATTCACAGAGATCTCAAATTCTGTGATGTGCTGCATGCGTAGCTTAGCGTGGGTGAGTGCAGGCCCACACTCACATTTATTACGCTCAGGCCAGAGGCTGACACTGTGTGTCTGTCCTTGATTACTCTCTACCTCTATGTTTCCAAAGCAGGTCTCTCAAGGAACCAAAGTTCATCGCCTGAGGTTGGCTGCCCTGGCTGCCCTTCAGGGATCCACCTTGGGTTGGCTGGATGTTTGGTTTGATTGTTTGGTTCAATTGACAAACTGAAGTGGTTTGGGATGAGGAAACTTCAGGGAGAAAATGTTCACACCTGAGAGGCCTGTAGGCAAGCCTATGGTGCATTTTCTTAACTAGTGATTGGTGTGGAGGGGCCAGCCCATGGTGAAAGGTGCCATCGCTGGGCAGGTGGTCCTGGGGTATATAATAAAGCAAACTGAGCAAGCCATGAGGAGCAAGCCAGGAAGTAGCACTCTCCCATAGTCTTAGTCTCTGCACCAGCTCCTCCCAGTCCCTGCCTTGCTTCGGCTCCTGTCCTGAATTCCCTCAGTGATGGACTGTGCTGTGGAACCCTGAGCTGAAAGCCCCAACGTTGCTCTTGGTCATAGTTTTTATCTCAGCAACAGAAACCTAAGGCACACCTGTCTCCACCCAACCCCAGCAGTGGGGAGTCACAGGCACATCGCCAGACCCGATCTTTTTCACAGGTGCCAGAAGTCCGAACTCAAGACCTTACGGTTGTGTGGCCTGCAGGCACTTCACTGCCTGAGGTGCCTTTCTAGCCTGAATGGACTTACTGGCTCTGTGGAGTTCCTCTTCCTGGACTTTTCACATATACCAAACTCTCATTACTCAGGTTCTTTCTTTCTGGAAAGTCACTAAGAACAATATGAGTTAGTAAAGCCAGAGTCATGATCCCTGGAGAAGGATATGCCTGGGAATCACGAGACTCTAGTCATGATGCTTCAACAACCAGTTAGTAAATCACCTTGATTCTGTGACTGACCTCGTGGCCAGTGGGGCTGAACGACTTCTGTAACACATAACACATCTCTCACGAGGCAGGCCACCATACCCTGAGCTGAGAACATTAGATGGCACTCAGGCCTTAGGCTCCAGACCACTGTACAGAGTGAAATCACCAACAGAAAGAAAGCAAAACAAAAATGACAACGGTGTCAGCGGACAGAGTGTGTGAGAGAGGACGCTGGTAGGAACTAAGACGCGCTTGCTGTTTGTCCTCAGCCAGGAACGGATGCATCAAGTGTGTGTTCTCCAGGGACCAGAAAACCACCGTATGCATTGACTTAGGGCCACAAGTAAATATTAGCAAACACTGTTCTCAACTACAGATCCCTTCCGTATCAAGAGCATGGCATCTGGCCCTGGGTCCCAGCTTAGTTCCCTGGGCATACCTTAGCAGGGCAGCATTCCCTCGAATGGCCATGCACACTTGGCCTTCTGCTCACTGGGAGGTGGAGTCTTGAGTTTTGTTCGTTCTTGGGCTGTTGTGAACGGTCCTGTGTGCAAGTCTTTCTGTGGATGTTTACCTCCACACAGGCTCTGCTGGCGGTTTAAGTTGAAAGGGACACTCATTTTTCATTTTATTGTTATAACCTTGTGTGTCTTGAGGGATATTGTAAGAGGCAGACTGAATGTTTTGAGCACAGTTGGGGGCTTCGTACATTTATGAAGATGGTAATAGAGTTTCTTCCTAAAAACTGGTCAGTCAGGGCTGGAAAGATGGCTCTCATTTTAGAGCATCTACTGCCCTTGGAGTGGATTTGAGTTTGACTCCCAGCACCCACACTGGGCTGCTCACAACCACTGTCAGTCCAGCTGCAGGGGGTCTGACACCCTCTTCTGGCCTCCATGGGCACTCCCATGCGTCAAGCAGAAGTGCACAGGAGCGAGCACACACACACATACACACACACACACACACACACACACACACACACTACTGGAAGTGACCTGGGCATCACTGGGTGGGGCTGTGGTGGCACCATGGGGAGGTCACAATAAGACCAATGGACACTTGATCTTCATGGTTATGGGCCAGCAAACTGGACAAAGGTGTCCAGGTGTCCACAGATGTACAGATACCTAGAGCCTTCCCACACAACAGTTACTCCAGTAGGAAGCCTGTAAGGAGGGTGAAAGGAAGGCAGGCCCAAGCGATCCAGAGGTGTGATGAGGGCCCAGCCAAGAGTTTGTAGATATGGGAATCTGACAGCAATCCAGGAAGCAGATGTCACTTTCCCACCTCAGGAAGGATGGTGGAGCCCATGAGAAGGACCTGAGGTCATCTGACAGACGGGTGCCATGCTGATCCTCACAGCAGAGGAAGAATAATGAAGAGGAACAAGAAATAATACTGACAGGGTGCTGGGCCTCCACATGCCTCAACTGTGGGCGAGGCTGCTGCAGCACCACCCGGAATACGTAGACACCCACTCCAGCTTCGGCAGCTCCACGCTGAGGGGCATGCCTTACTCAAGATAGCCTCTGCTGGGACCTCAGAGTCCCCACTCCACAGGCAGGAAGGATAAAAACCATTAGTTTCCTTCATGATGGGTAACAAGGCCCATGCACATGTGTGTCAACTCTCCAGAGCCTCTATCCTTTGCCTGCTCCCGTGAGTGAGGCTCTGAGCTGGGGTCACTGTAGCATGGCCACGAATCAGCCATGGGGGCCTTGTAGTCTAGTGGAGATGAACCACAAGCCACTCTAAAAATCTGTAGTAGGTAACATCCAGAGAGATGGACAGACCAGCAGAGGAAAACATGAACTAATTAGAGCAGATTGAAACTGGCCTTTCTGAGAAGGCAGAGTGTCAACAGATGGATTTTTCCAGTGGCCTGATGGGCAGAGTTCCAGGAAGGGGTGGTGGGATGCAGAGGTTTACACCAGGACCAGCCGTGGCTACCACAGAGGACAGAGAAGAGTAAAGAGGGGCACCCACTCCAGCTTCGGCTGCACTGTAGGCTGCAGGGAGTGTCCTGCATGAGTGTCCTGATTCCAGATGTCTCCTCATCACTGTGAGGGAGGGACAGCTCTATTTGTCTCTCAGCATTGTCAGTAGTGTTCGGGTTCTGCTATAATACAGATGCTAGCATGTTCTGATTTTGTACCAGAGAACTGGACTAAAGCGAGGTCCGGTGTCTCCTCTGTCCCCCATAACCACAAATAAGAACAATGCAAATCAAGAGCATGTCACCCCCACTTTGCCAACAAAACACTAAGGTGCAGGGAACAGAAGGCCTGGCCAACAGTTCCAAGCCTCATGGCCGGCTCCACACCTTGGCTCTCCATGTCTTCACTCAGTACCTTACAGCGGTTTGCTCTGGGTCTTTCGATGAGAAGCCACGAGAAGGATCTGAGGTCACATGACAGATGCGCCCACACCGAAAAGGCCAGACTTGCGAGTGCCATGCTGCTACTCAGGGCAGAGCAAGGGAAAAAAAAAACCCACTGGATGCTGGGAGCACACACCTATATGGCAGCCCTTGACGGCAGGCATGGTTTTCTGCAGAATGGCTTTACTGGGTCTCTAACTGGCTCCTCAGTCTGAGCACACTGCACACACAGTGGCCCACCACTTAGAAAGGAAAGATACCCTTCTCAGTGCTCACAATGTTCCAAGTAGGCCTGCCCCAGGCAAAGGGTAACAATTAGCAAAGTGATTATAAAAATGTTCTTTTTCTAAGATTCTCTTGCAGCTAGCTCTTTCCTTTAGCATAATGTTTTTAAACCACAAGGCTCTGCCTAGCTCAGATGTGAGGGAAAAAAAATCTGAAGTGCATTTCTGAGAGGAAGGCAGGGTGAGTTCATAGGAGACCAGGCTGCCCCACCCTGCCCACCTTCAATCACCAGCATACCTAGGTTGTCAGTTGTTTGTTTCAATACAAAACAGCATTGCTTACAACGCTAAGATTTTAGAAGTTAAAGTTAACCAAAGGTATAATTTAAAGTTACTATTTTCCCTAGTCTTACAGAGATGTGTAAAGTACATACTTACTAGGGCCCTCAAGTTTAGTTCTTAGGAAGACAAATGCCTCTTTGTTACTGAATTCACTTGCCTCTAGTTAAAATACCAAGAATATCAGCATTATTTATTCTTCATAAAAGACTGAAAGTATTTGTGTTATTCTTCTTACATCTTTAAAGGGCAGAGGTCAAGGCTATAAGGTGAAAAAGGCAGTGTGTAGCTACTTTTAAGACCTTTCAACAAATTAGTATTGACCTGAAAATTAATTGTAAAGTCTACTACTATAGGCCGGAAAACAGAATCTCAGAGCCCCATACCAACAGTTGAAAGCTCTGTATTTTCTCCTTAAGTGATTGCTACGGGAGCAGAGTGCATAGCTTCCCCATACCTCGCTTCTGGATGAAGACTCGAAGCAAGGGGTTTGCACTTGAGACGGCCTTGCAGAAGTTGTCATCATTGTTGATGGGCAGCAGGTCCCCGTGCACATCAGCATAGCCGATGGTCACTTCGGTGTTAGAGATGTGATGGGTGTGCACCACCAGCTGGTAGAAATCTTCAAACTTCCCAGGCTTGTGGCGGTCCAAGGAGAACCTCCGGAACTCAGCGCCAAACTACAAGGCAAGAGACGAGAGCAGTGAATTCAGGGAAGAGACTTCTCAGGTGAGAAGAAGGCACACTGTGCGCATGGAACAACGAGGTAACCCAGTCCCCAGCAGGCCATGGGCAGCCCCACGCTGCAGTCTTGGGCCTGAGCAAATTCTATTTAAAATGTATAAAGTGTATTTTTAATTTTGTTTTAAAGTTTTAGGTTTTCAGATGGCTTTAAAAAAAAAATCCCCTTTGTTTTGATTAATCCTCTCCATGTTTCCTACCCCTCCCTGCTTAAACCCTTCCACTCACAGAATCGACTTTCATATTACCTATGTACTGCTTACTATCTTCCTTTAAGTACCAAACCATGGCCTCTTGTTAGTTCTTCTTTAGTAACGCCATGTAAACAGAAGTAAGGATCCACACACAAGAGACAAGATAAAGATGGTGTGCAGGCTACTGGAGGGAAAAGGCATTAACTGGGAACCAACCTGCCACACAAATGTGACCACTTGTGTAATCATGACACTTCTGTTAGGGTGTGACCAACTGCTTTTGATTTAATGCCCACACCATAGGAGGGAATCCATGCTGGGTACTAAAGCCCGGTGAAAAACCCATGGCAGGGTAAATAAAAAGCCACAAGGGGGCGGGGATTGAACATTGCTATTTAGCCAAACTGACAACACAGAGAGCTCCTTCTAAATATTTATGTCTATAACCACAAATGCTACTCTAAGCCTTAACCAGACAGGGTTCTCTCTCCAGTGAGTCGTGGTGAATGAAGAAGTCATGGTGTTGATCACGGTTGCACACAGGGTTCGGGAATAAGCAACTTACGAGTGCTAAGCCCTCAACAAGGCATTTGTACAAAAGCTTGGAGAGGGCACTGTGGAAAGTGGGCAGGAGGAATGGAATTGATGGACGAAGGGAAAGGACTGTGGAGCGCTATCTCTGGCAACGCACGGCATGAACCTAGTGCAGTCGTGAACTCATAGTGGTTGCAGATGCCTGCCCTGGGTCTGCACGGGAATGGGCCTTTCAGCAGTCAGACAAAGATGAAGGAGGAGCTCAGGGGGCCTCACCCCTCACTGGTGAACTATTTGCTATTCAGAGATCCAGGGAGAAGGGGAGTCATTGCCTTCAGTTGTGGACCCAATGGTGACCCCAGCAGGCTTCAATGGATAGTTCTAATCAAATGCTAACACAGATGACCCTGATTGGAACTAAATGGGTCACAAGACAAACCCAAAAGTCACCAATCTCAGAAGAGGACTGGCAGGGAGGAGGGAGAAGCATGACACATGATGGAGATGGGAGAGGTAAGAGAATGGGGAGGAGCAGTCAGAATCAGAATACACTATATACAGGTATGAAACTGTAAAAACAACAAAAATATCTTTGGAAAGTTAGAAAGAAATAAAAGGGGAAAATAAAAAAGAAGCAGCTTTCTTTCCAAAGAGCAGTAAGCTCTCACCTTGCACAGTAACTGGCAGCTCCACACACTCTAAGTCTCCAGGGCTAACTGATTTTCTGCAGAACCCAGCCCTGACCTGGTTGCCCGTGGAGCTGCTCCCAGAGCTTATGTTTACCTCCAGAAGACCCCAGCCCACAGCCTATGGATCACCTCTTGAGGTTTGCAAGGAAACTGCCATGGTCAGTCTGACTTGAGAGTCTTAGATCAGACTAGTCTTCAGCATAATTAAGAGGTAAGCAACGGGGCTGGAAAGTACACAGGGTTAAATGTTGAATGTTACATGAGAATTACCATTACGGCATCTGGACATAATTATACTGGACAAGTCATCTCAAGTCACTGGGGTTTATGTCAGAAATCACCTACACCACTCTCAGGTTTGGGGCTGTAACCCAAATTGTGTTTTTAACAAAGCTTCCCAGAAGTAACCAATGTTAAGTGTCTGGGGCCACATACAGAGGACCAGTGGCTTAAGGAAAACAACTTCCAGAGATCTGTGTGAAGACCCACTTGCCTGAGAAGCAACTGCTGTTCCCACTTCTTGCAGGTCACTCAAAGCCAAGCCAACTCTTACCTACCTCCCCTGCCCAGGACCCATAACAAAGGAACAATTCAAAATGGTGGGAAAACTCTACATTCAGTCACTAGTCAGAAGTCTACTGTCCCCACCCACACACACAGTAGGGGAAGAAGTATGGCCCAAGAATTAGTGTCTGGCTAGTCACATTTATGCACGGCTAATGCCTGGGAAAGGGCTCTGGCCTGTCTCTGCTGCTGTCAGAGGTTAAGATCTACCACCCTGGCTCCCATTACTCAGATAAGTATGCATTTCTTCTCGGCAATTAACAAAGGCATGATGCCCATCAGGGGGCAGCGGCAGCGGGGGCAGAGCAGCGGTCTTCATTCAGAGGGGTTAGAAACCTCTAAGATACACGAGATAAAGCCTCAGTCCAAGTTCTATATGATTCCTTCCCAACGTGGGCAGCCAATCAAACCATAACACATTTGCTTCAGAACAGGCAGTCTTCATGATTCCCATCTGCTGCTGACTTCTGCTGAGTCTATGACACACCCCTTTCTTCTCACGGAAGACATGAAAGAGGTAATGGTGAGTAATGAAACCCCAGGAGCATTTCCTCCCTGCTTGTTTGGGTCTCCTCAGCAGGATGTGTCACTGTACACTCACCTGAGGAACTCCCTTCCGTCCGTGCTCACAGCACCCCGCACTGTGGACTCAGCACCCAGAAGCTCCCACACTCAATACCCAAGTTTCCCACTGAGGTGCCCACCTCAGTCTCACCTGGCAACTAGCCGGCACACAGCTCGACATATTTTTCACTATTTGAACAATTTTCCTAAAACATGTACCTTCCTGTAGAAATTTGGGAAGACAAAAGAATTCAGACTTTTCTTGAGGTGAGAAAAGTCCGGTTTGAGTTTGACCATGTGACAGGCTTGCTGCTCAATCAGAGAGCCGGTTGTGTCTAATGTTAGATGCTGTTTACATCTCCAACAGAAATGTGAGAAATGCATTTTATCTAGAAATTAAAATTTTGTATTTTCTACTTAACATCAGAGTAAACAAGGGGCCTCTGAATGAAGATTTAGTAGGTGCAACTCATTCGTGCCATAGGATTCTGGGTAATGACACGAAGTTTTCTACCTTCCAAAAACTGAAAAGCCACATGGCTCTAATGACCAGACAATACATCTTGCCTGTCAAGTGTTTACTTTCACCGGAACCAGGAACTGTTCATATTGAAGTCATAGCAAACAGATGACCGAAATGGTTCTCATGGTTGAGATACTCTTGCCGTGTGGCCTAGGGAGAGGTCAAAGAGGCCTTTCCTCACCTGCTCGCCTGGGAGGCCTCACTACACCTGGCTCTGCTTTCACCGACAGAGCATTTGATTTGTGTGTGAGCAAAGCTCATGCTGGTGCTGACATCTATAGCAGTAAAGAGCAGACAAAGAAGACATTTTCCCGGTCACTGAGCATAAGTACCTTTCATCAGATGAAGGATTTGTAAGATGCTTATTCCGGATGATCTACAGTCATCTTCCAACATCCGTACCTGTACTTCAACCATAATTTGTATAGTAATCAATGATGTAATAACTCAAAGTAGAATTTTTAAAAGGTAAATTCTATAATCCACATCAGCCATTTTTGTTTTATTTTAAAATTTTAATTCTTTAATAATTCCTTGTTTATATACAATTTTTATTTGTATATGTATATGATGCATCTTGACCACACAGGCCTAGACCTTCCCTCCCACTCCTCCAGCCTCACTCCTAATCCCACCCCCTCGTGTCCCCTTCTCTCTGACACAGTTGCTGCGTGCACATGTGTGTACCCAGTGAACACAGACAACCTATCAGCAGCCAGTTTTGTTTGGTTTTGATTTGTTTGCTTGCTTTGGGGACAGGGTCTTGCTATATAGATTAGTTTGAATCAGTTCTTTATTTTCTTGCCTCAGCCTGGTGAGAGGCAATTACACCGACACCACAACTGGTTCATTTTAGTCATTTATACATTTCAGGGGTGATCATTACAACACATCCAAAATATGCTGCGTTCCTCTCACACTGGTGTGTGTGTGTGTGTGTGTGTGTGTGTCTGTCTGTCTGTCTGTCTGTCTATGTTGCCTAAGCTGGTCTTGAACTCTCAGATTAAGAACTTTTCCTACCTCAGCCTCCTGAGTGATGGGATTACAAGTGTGTCCCAGTGCCCCCACCTCTGGAGCTCTTCCCATTTGACAGACTGAAAATACCACCAGCAGCAATTTACGAGTGATTTTGTTTTTTTTAACAGAGATTTTATAGCCATATGAAAAATATTTCAATTTAAACTTATCTAAATTTTTTATTACACAGAAGAATGGCAGATAATCAAGCATAGATTAGTAGGACGGATTAATAGAAGAAAATCTCTTGGGATAATAATAGATAAAAGAAATAAAAAAGAAAAGGAATTTTGTAAATTTTCTGATAGTAAAGATTGTGTTTATTCTATTTTAAAATGTCTAATGAAAATATCAAACCACTCTATTCAGAATTCACTCTCTACATTGAAAAGTTCAGAGGGGCGTGGTGACATGCACACAGGCAGGAATGTGATGAGCATATAGGAAAGGGGGAAAGCCCTCTTTCCCATTAGCATCAACTCAGACAGCTGACTCCTTTTCCCTAGAGGAATTAATTCTAGGCACACGGAAAGACACAGACATAACTTGGTGAAAGCCACCTTTCCAGAAGCGCACTTATCAAAGAAAGAATGACTAGCCTGAGTCATCTTCTAGTGGCACAGCTCATTTGTGTCTTGAACCATCAACACATGATAGACAGGACCACTTCTCATACGTGTAAACCAAGTGCTTATAATAACACAAACTGTTCATTTTTGAAGAGTGCTAGGGAATCTATTATTATAAAACTGTCAAATGAGAGAAATAAGTATTTTTTAAAGGAAGAATACTTGTCACTGGGGAATTCACAGGTGTGTAACTCCTTAGTTTCCACAACTTTCAGCAAAATAAATTGTCATCCCACTATTTTGCTAATACTGACACACTCCATTGGTGACCTCCGTCTTTATGTCTGTCAGAGGATAGTAAACACTGAGGAAGGCTGTCAGCTTCACCTTTTAAAGCTTAAAGAGAAACTGATCGAAATACAAAATTCTTAGACCAGTAAGCAGAAGTACATTATCCTCAGCTGGGATGGTGGCTCACACATGAGAGGCTATCACTCAGAAGATTGGGGCAGGAGGATCACCACAAGTTCCAGGACAGCCTGGGCTACACAGTAGGATCCTGTCTCAAAAATAGGGTAGTCACCTAAAAGTGAACTTCATTTTGATTCCCCTTAACATATATTCAACAACAACAAATAGATGACTATGTAGTTAGAAAAAAGATATTATGCATTATAATATAGATCATCTGAACAAATCTGCTGTCTGTCATTTACCTCTCCCCTCCCTCTCATCACCTCCCCTCCCCATCTCTTAATGAAGAGCTTCCAGCTCAGTGGGAGGTCCTGTCTCACGGCAATAAGCCAGACAGTGATAAAGGTAGACATTCTCCTGCCTCAGCCTCCAGATGTACACTCCCCCTCAACCAGTATACTTACAAACATACTACACATATACAAAAAGAAAGAGTTACGAGAAAACATACTCACATCGGGATTAATTAAAATATACCAAAACTTACAGAATATAGTAGCAGCACACACGGGGAAACTTATAGGTCTAAAAACCAAGAAGATATGCATTAACCTAAACATGTGTCGCTAGAAACAAACAAACAAACAAAAAAAAGAAGTGCAAGCGTAAACCAAGCAAGCAGAAAAAAAATGGACTGGAGATTAGGGAAACAAAGAAAGAGATGGGGAGGCGGGGGAGGGGAGAAAACAGAAAGTTGGGTCTTTGAAAAGATCAATAAAATAGGCACATCTTTAAGTTAAGAAAAAAATCCAATTATTCAAATTGTAAAGGAAAGGGGGCATATTATTGTGGATCTTTAGGAATGAGGAATTACGAGTTCTCCAGTAGCAATGGCCACTGGGATGAGGAACTTGGATCCCTGTGAGAGATATCTGATTCTAGGACGAGTGAGGCTCAGGAAACGTATGAGATTGAGTCTGACCATTGCGTAACAGCAGAAAGCCAGGAAGCCAAACAAGCCCCACAAACATGGAGCCTGCTGAAGGAGACAGGAACCAACCGGGAAATGTGCCAGTGGCCAAGCTGGGACAATCTGAGCAAGAAAACAAAATAGCACAAAATAAACATCCACGAGTCCACACTGATGTAAACAGATGCCAGAGTAAACACTTGATAGACAGAGCTTCTGTGCAGGAGAATACTAAAGAAGTTATCCGAATGCGGATATGCAGGATTCTCCACCTTTTTACACATGGGCTACGAATGACGGATTTGCTCCCAAGAGTACAGTATGGAAAGGCAGGAGAGTGATTTCACACTTCTCTCCTTGGAGGTCAGGATAGCATCAACAATGGCAAGTCACGGTGGCCAGCGTGGATGCTTGGTATGATGGATAGAAACGGCATACTGCCATTGTGGTTTTCCATTTTGAGTCAGATTCTGAGTCTAATGATGAAAAGCTCAACAAACAACAAAATCCCCAGCAAGAGACACTCTGTAAAACATTGACCTGTGGTCCTCAAAAGCAAAAGGCCATCAAAACCAAGGACAGTCTGAGGATGAGGAGTTAGCACAATCAGAAGGAGGCATCACAAATGAGTGGAAGGCCTTTTCCTGGACAAGATTTTAGAACATTGGGTTAGAAAGAACAGCAGGGGAAAACTAAATTTGAATAAAGTATGGGCATAGTCAATTACGATGTTTTCGAATTGGCTCATTTATTACAAAGCTAGCCCACTGTAACATCGCATGTCCCAGACTGAGGAGACGAGTGTGGGCTGCATGAGAGTCCCCCCATACTCACTGCAACTTTTCTGTACATTTAAAACTGTTCTAAAATGATTTAAAACAGTAAAAATATTAGTCTACCAAGTAACAACAGGTCTCCTTGTGGCGTTTTCCCTCTCCTTTGTTTTGGTCAACCCTCTCTTGTTCCCCACACCCACGTCCCTCCCTTGCTTGCCCCCTCTCCCCTTAAAGCCCACCTTTTCAGCTTCATGCCATGTGGATGTTACCTTCTCGACACCCTCCGATACCACACCCCCATCCTATTTCATGCTTCCTTTTCTAAGGTCTCATGGATGGCACTGAAATATTATATATGAAGTAACCCTGGCTCAGAAGGAAAAAAGATCCCACGTTTTCTCTCACATGTAGACCTTGGCTTCTAATTTTTATGTGTGTGCAACTATGTGAGCTTGAATGTGGCACAGTTCATCAACCTAAAGTAAATTTTTAAGAAAAGATGATGCATGAATCCTATGAGTGGCTGTATTCTGACTACTGGATACTTTACATGGTATAGACAGATCCCAAGGAAGACGCAAACTATAAGAATCTATTTAAAAGGAAAGAGAAAAAAAGAAAAAAAAGGAAAGAGAAACTCTGAAAAACTTATAACAAAGGTATTGAGTTAATTTCTAGGATGCCCACCAGGATGATCCCAGGCCTAGTTTAGCCTTCTTCACTCATGAATTCTACCAAATGTCCTTAGAATTTATAGCAATCTCTCATACTCTTCAAAAAAGTATGAGGGAACAGTCTCACCTTATTCTAACAGGCCAGTTTTGCCCTGATACCAACACACAAACACACACACACACACACACACACACACACAACACAAAAAGGCATGAGAATAAATTTCAGCTCAAAAGCGATCATGAAGAGGACGAAAATCACCGGCAGTGGGGGCGCTCGCCTTTAATCCCAGCATTTGGGAGTCAGAGACAGGCAATTTCTGAGTTCAAGGCCAGCCTGGTCTACAGAGTGAGATCCAAGACAGCCAGGGCTACACAGAGAAAAACCCTGTCTCTAAAAACCAAAAAAAGAAGAGGACAAAAATCCATCAAAAATACCAGCAATCTATAACCATTAACATACAAAAATAACTATACAACCAGAGCCATCAAGGTGAACTACACGCAAGCTAAGTTGTGGTCACATGTGAAAACAAGTTATTGTAGTACCCAATATTAAAGGCCAAATGCAACACAATCATCACAACACCAAAAAGCGAGTAAAATGAGACTCAGCAAACTAGTACCACCCCAGCTAACACTGTACTTGACGGCCCAAGGCAGACTAGTCTGCCCCAGAATTAAGAAGAAATCAAGAATGTTCACTTTCACACTTGAGCACAGGCGAGGAGGCGAGGAGGCGAGGAGGCGAGGAGGATGTTCTAACATTCTATTCATAGAAAGAATTTATCTTGAATTCCCTAGAGCTGATGAATGAGTTCAGCACGGTTTAAAGACACAGCATCACTACCCAAAACAGATTTTATTTTTAAAGCACAGCAGTGAACAACCAATCTAGAAACAAAGTAGAAAAACAATTCTACTAATAACATAATGAAGGGTTATAATATTTAGGAATAAAGTAAACAAAAGACATGAAAACTCAGAATATTGTTGAAAAATTAAAGAAGATACAAGTGGATGAAGGCATTCTATGTTCATGGATTACAGAGCTTGTCTTTAAAATGGAAACGCTCCCTGAGTTGCTCTACAGATTCAAAGGAAGCCCATCAAAATTAGCTGCTTTTGGGAGGGTAACTGCTAAGTTGGTCCGGAAAGTACTTGGACATGTGGAAGACACAAACTATCCAGAAGAATCAAGCTTGAAAAGAAGGCCAGGAGAACTCACACCTCCTACTTTCAAACTTCCTAGTCTGGTGCTGATACACTATGATGGTTAATCATGTCAATTGTACTGGATTGGGAAGTACCTAGGACTATGGACTCTCAACCTTCCTAATGCCATGGCCCTTTAATAAAGTTTCTCATGTTGTGGTAACCCCCACAAACCATAAAATTATTCTCATTGCTATTTTATAGCTGTAATTTTGCTGTTATGAATCATAATGTAAATATCTGATATGCAGGATATTGGATATGTGACCCCTGTGAAATTTCATTTGACCCCCCTCAAATGGGTTGTGACCCCACAGGTTTCAAGGTTGTGAACCACTGACCTAGGAGATTGCTCAATCACATTTCTGGGTGTGTCCAGAGACATGAAACTTGGAGGGGAAGCCCGGCCTTGGTATGAGTGCAACCATCCCATGAGCTGGGTCTCAGATATAATAGGAATAAAGAATCCACTAGAACAGGCATGCATTCTCTCGTTTTGGGGACTGTGGTGTGAACTGCTCTGCCCTGCCATGGCCTCTGTACCCATGATGGACTGAAGCGCTGCACTAAAGGAAACCTTCAGCTGCTCCTGCAGGCCTTTTATCTCTGTGACTCAACGTCTGACTAACACATATATGATCGATGGAATAGAATCAACACAAATACATGGAATAAAACACTTGATTTGTGATCAGCTGATCTCTGTTAAGAACATTGAGACAATCCTCTGAGAGAAGAAATAATCTTTTCAACAACTAGTGTTGGGATAACCAAATACCTATATGAGAACAACAGACTCCTAGTTCACACT
Source organism: Mastomys natalensis (assembly GCA_021653895.1). Taxonomy (NCBI): domain Eukaryota; kingdom Metazoa; phylum Chordata; class Mammalia; order Rodentia; family Muridae; genus Mastomys; species Mastomys natalensis. Next base: position 132,929 of record JAJTUV010000162.1, on the reverse strand, counting down.
TCACACGAAGATTGATTCAGGGCTGATGGTGATGGCTCATGCCTTTAATTTCAGGGCTCAGGAGGCAGGTGGATCTCTGTGAGTTTAAGCTAGTTCTGGGGCAGCCAGGCCTACACAAAGAAATCCTGACTTTAAGGGGGAAAAAAAAAGGTTCTGACTGGATCATGGAGTAAACCTGAGAGCTGGTATTTCAAAAACTCTTAACATACATAGGGTTAAATTTTTATTACTTGGGTTAGGCAATTACTTAGATATGATACCCATGGCATAAACATTAAAAGAAAACACTAGGCAAACTGGATCTCATTAAAATTTAAAAGTTCTGTGCATTAAAAGATACTATCAAGAAAGTAGAAAGGTTATTTATAGAATGGGAAAAATATCTGCAAATTAAACACCTGATTAGGAAACTGCATCAAGATTTTATAAAGAGCTTTAAAAACTCAACAACAAGGTGCCAGATATACAGGCTCATGCACTTGGCAGGATAGTGCATGCCAGACAATCTCTATAAGTTCAAAGCCAGCCTGGTCTACATAGAGAGCTCCAGACCAGGGCCACATAGAAAGAGCCTGTCTCAACAAACAAAACAAAACAAAACAAAACAAACAATGTAACTCAACAACAGAAAGACGATTCACCCCAACAACAACAACAACAACAAATGGCCAACAAACTCGAATAGACATTTCTCCAAAGAAGATGCACAGATGGCCAATTAACACCTGAGCAGATGGCGCCCAGCATTGCTAGTCCCTGGGGAGATTTGGATCAAAAGCACTGTGCAGCTTTCTCATGGCCAAGAGTCTTCCGGAATGCACATGACCACGTTTTCCTCAACATCTCTCTTAACTGCCTGTGCTCTCTTTATTAATAAACTCCAACCTGGGAAAAATCTTTACTGAATCACGCCTATGGTTCTGAAGGGCATCCTGCAAAGGTCCACGTGAACTGGCAAGGAGGTGGAGCCTGCTGAGAGACTGGCTCACGAAGTCAGTGGTTTATTCTGCCATGTGCTCCCGTCTACAGGCTCACAACATGATTTTGGATCAGAACTTCCAGAATCACAAGCCAAAATGCTCTTTCTTTCTCGTTCTAAGTGATTTGCCTCAGTTATCTTCTGATAGTAATGGAATTCCAATTAATAAGTTACCATTTCAAATCTATTTGGATGGCCATGATAAAAGTGGTAAAAGCATACTAGTGTGAATGTGGAGGAAGATGAAGCCTCATACATTTTTGATAGCATTTCAATGGTTGGCAAACAGTTTGGCAGTTCCTTAAAGTGTTGAACAGAGGTGCTCTATGAAGGACCATTTCACCTCTAGGTATATAATCAAAGAGAGGAATGCATATGTCCATGCAAAGAGCAACAAAACAAATACAATGTTTACAACAACACTGTTTTCCAAATAAAACAACACAAAGATCCAGTTGTCCAACAGGCCAAACTAAGTAGGGTACAGGCATATACCCAGACTTGTTCAGTGCTCAATGAATGCAGCATCAATCCATGCTAAAACAATGAAGGATCTTGAAAATATTATCCTAAGAAGGGGGAAAAAAAAAAGACCTGAAAGGCAAATCAGAACAGACAATAACTGTAATAAAGAAATTATGTTGTGGGCTGAAGGGAAGAAAAAAATGAAGAGAGTTGTTAGTGGGTATGGTCATAGGGGTTCTGTCTGGGTGAGGAAAATATTCTAAAATTAGATCATGGTAATGACTGTACTATAACTCTGAGACTATATTAAAAACCACTGAATTTTACAATTTATAGGTGTGAATTTCATTTCCTATTAATTATAGTGTCTACAGCTGTTATTTTAAAGAGTTCACCTTAAAGATTATGTTTGTGAAACAGCCAACTAGAAAGGCTCATTGGAAGCTACGATTAAAACCATGGGCAGCTGTAGGGAAGCCGCTGCTACACACGGAGACTCAGGTTCTGCTTCAGTAAACAGAAGACCCGTGAGACTGGGGTCTAGCATTTGTCAGCACACAATTCAGAGAACACGTACAGTTAAGAGATCAGGGAAGGCCAGGCCCTATGACTTCTGGGCCTTTGGAAAGAGGTATGGGCTGTGAGGCTCAGGCCAGCTGAGCTGGCAAGGCCAGCTTTTCCAGTTTGAATGGGAAGGAGGTCGGAGGACAGGTGCTCTGAACAGGGTAGAACTTGCCTTTTCCCTCACACTCCTGTCTCCCCTGACCCCAAACTGCAGAAGTTCCTCTGTTCTTCTCAATTCAGAAGCAACAGTTATGCAATTGGTGTTTCTGGAGTCAGAGGGCTCTGGGTATTACTTTCACTGTTCAACACGTATCACCATCACCACTGCAGGTCCTTACTTTCCAAGGTAAAAGACAGTATTGTGATTTTATTTTTCTTAATACTTCAAGGGATATGTAGACTTACCATATGTGTTCCCATGAAGAAACACATTTAATTCAGAGCTTGGATGGCTCTAGAGTCATCGTCATATGAGGTCTTATGGTTGTGGAGTTGAACCCAGTGTGCTATAAAACTGGCAGAACTCAAGTCTGCTGAGCTATCATTATGGCCTTGAATAAACTGTAAGCCTCTCACCTCCCAGGAGGCTACCTTACAAGTCCCTAACTGATGGCTCAGAGAGAGAGAGAGGACAGGGAGAGCAGAGGAGAGTCAGAGGGAGAGACAGAGGGAGAAGGAGAAAGTGACTTGCCGCCCCAGGTCACAAAGTAACTCGACTCTGGGCTGGCTGGAAGTGGGACCTTTAATTCTTGACTCTTACTTTGTTGTTCCTTCTGAAGCATTTGACTGTGGCCACTGGAAGCCAACAGTCCATGCATTTCTCTTACTACAGAAAACAGAGCAGTTTAGAAAACAATCTCAAAATGGCCCCATAAGGTTCATAAGTTGTAGAGCTGGTTGTCAGTTGATGGGCTTTTAAAGATGACTGGCTCACAAGAGGTCTGATATAACCAAACATGGGCCCTCCTAGAGAAACCGATCATAAGCGCTCCTTTGTGGGTTTATTTATCCTACATGCTTCCTCTCCTGTTCTCTGCTTTAGCTGCAAAAGTGGCAACTAGCCTTGTCATCCTTCTGCCATGATGCTCTGCCTTGCCACAGTCGAGCTATCCACGCATGGTTGCATTCCGGTGATACTGCATGTCCTTGTTTTTGAGTTGACAGGCGGCTCCTTCCAGGTTCAAGAAATGAAAAACTGGCAACAGCATTGTTTTATAAGCTGTTATCTCCATACTGAGGCTTGGGTCTGAGCCCACTGGGTCCTCTGACATCACAGGTGGAAGGTCTTCTACCAAGTCCGTCATTTTGTAGAAGCATGCCTTGTCTTGTTCAGAATAGCTATTTAGGGGTAAGAGATACAAATACAGCACCTCTGCTCTCTGGCTATCATGGGGAGATATGCCATCTCCTTTATGGAGGTAAGCAACAAAACTCAAGCAGCATAAGGACTTACCCTTGATCCCTACTCTCTGCCGGCATCTGAGTTATTCGAGAGATGACTTCCCTTCTCAATCATCAATCAATCAATCGGTTTCACAAAAAGGCAGAATAAAAACTGAAAGGCACACATTTCTGACTGCCTTCATCCTTTATCATTCAAAACATTCTGCTTTTGAGAAACATTCTTTCCCCTTCTGCACCCAAGTTAAAGCACTGCTTGTCTCTGCACTGGCCAGGGGAGTGGACCACATATGTTGCAAGCATAGTAGTTTTGGGTAAACCCACAGAAACCAGTTTCATTCAAGATACCTTCTGAAGAAGGATAGCCTGGTGTCCGGTGCTGGCCCCAGGCACATCCTGGAGACTACACGATTCATGTGTGCCTGAGCCTAGGGTGTCCCTACTGGAGCAACCTTAGTCTAGGCTGGCTCTCAAGGATCCCACAGATGTATAACAGATGGAGATATCACATGCCATACAGAAATGCCCAATGGATAAGGCAAGAATGCCTCTCCCAGTCTTGTCTAACAGGCACACCTCTTTAAAATAAAGAGCACCCAGCATGTGGTTCACCTTTCTGTATGGTATAGTGGGGATATGACCACAGAATTCTGAACTCAGAAGGGATTCAGGATTCCCCCGCCACCCATGTCCTCCTCCCCAGGCAATCAGTGATCCCAGCTTTGATGTGGTCTTCAAAAGATTTTACGAGAAGGGTAAACTCATGTGACCTGCATGTCCTCCTTCCCTTCAACAGAGTCTTGCTATGCAGTCTGGCTGGTTTTGAACTCGTGGTTCTCTTGCCCTCACCTTTGGAATCCTGGGCTTAAGGCAGGTGCCACCTCACCCGTTTTCTCCAAACAACAGTAGCAAATGATCTATCCATGAGGGCACAGCCCACTTTTCTCATTAAATTGATATATATATATTGGCCTGGTGTTATGTCTATGGAAGAAATAATCCAACTTACAGATGCCCTCCAACTTGAAAAGGGTTATTTTTACTTGGTTCCTAAGGTGGCCACATGACAGGATACCATCTGTCTCATACTGACTAGTGAAAGCCTGCTGAAGATCCAGGTATCTATACCAGCTAGAATTGACTCAGGTCTACCTCCCAAACCCAAGCAGTCACACATTTGAAAAAGTTAATCTATATTAGCAAGTAGCAGGAATTGCCTAACTCACCATTGAAATAATGAATTAAGCCTACTAATGAGCTCTAAGCCACAAAGTCTACAGAAGCCTACACACGGGCACTGGCTTAGGAGGTCAGGAAGCAAGATGGGATGAGAAAGTCGTGAAACAGGTTCATGTGTCTCACAGGCAGTGGGTTCCACTGGCCCTGCCAGGGGCACATTATTTCCCAATTCTCTACCCTTCTGAAGCCACATGCTGGCCAACATGCTGGCAAAACCAAGGAGGCAATGTCCCGTTCCAAACAGTAACTGTAACTTCAAGAATAAGAGCCACAGCCAAAGTGACGGATGGCAGCTGTACCTCCTGGCTGCCTGGAGGCACTGGGTACGAACATGAAAAGGAGGGAGGGGCTTTGTTTCCAAGAATTACCCAAGAAGGAAAGAGAGTGAGCCAATCACTGTGGTGTAATCACTTGCTTTGGGCTAACTTGAGTGGGGGCCCCAGTTAACCCTGAACTAGACCTGTATCATACACGTGCTATAGGCAGGAATGCTTTGGAGAACTCGGAGGCGTCTACCACGGTCCCATACTGAGTAGACACTAGGAAGAGAGCACCTAAGGATGCTTCATCAAGGGGCAGTGCAGGAACCACTGGGCCATCTGGACTGAGGGAGGGCCAGGACACTGTCACAGAATGTCCTTTTGGGGAATACCCTTTTCCTTATTGAACTTCAAACTATAAGCCGGAGCTTACTCACTGAACCAATTTCCTCTAGTTGTGCTTCAGAGTCTTGCAAGAAAAACTTGGTCTCCATTTTAACCACTAAAGAGCTTAGTATGCAGTGGCAGCCAACAAGACATTTACTGAATGGTCAAGCAAGGAACGATGCATTGAGTATTTCTATTTTCATTCACCCACTGAATAGTCTCAGGTTCCTTTGTGCCCAGATGCTATTCTACACACTTACACACCAGAGAGGAAATGCCTGCCTGCCGTCAGGAAATCTGTACTCTACAGAAGGTGGGCAGCATGAAGTAGAAAACGGGCAACTCTACAGTGAGTTAGGCAGTGAGAATCAGAATCATGGGAAAAACAGAAATGGCGGGACTCTATGGCCTTCAGGGTCACACGTGATGGAGACATTGTGTCAGTCAAGTCCCTTAAAGCTGGCTCTGCCTGGATGTCTCAGGCTCCTAGTCTCCATAGCTTCTTCTCTGGGAAGGAGGCTATACTTCCTGTGGCCCGCTCTTCAGCCTGTTTTCCCAGTAGCCTTAGCTTTGGTCTCAGCAGACTGTACCTGTGAACCTCGGTTCTAGCCCTTTCTCCCATCTGGGACTATGGGGTGTAGCTCACAATATCCAGATTGCCCAAGATACCTGAAGTGCTGCTGGCTTGCAGACACCCTTTCTGACTTCCTGGAGCCTGAAGTGCTGGTTTCATCCCTCCCTCCCACCCCAGAAGTGGGATCTACCTCAGAGAGTCCTAGATAGGTTTTCTCAACTGAAATTATTCTCTTTGTATCTCTGTTCCCAGCCACGGTGCAGGAGGGACATCAATCTACCTGGAAGGGCATTTGCTTACTTGTATACCGAACAATGCACCAGAGGAATAAGATGGTGGAGCTGAGGCAGTGAAGGAGGGCTCTACAGCAGGCAGGTGTAGGAATGCCCATAACCCAGGCCTGGAGAAACCAGGAAAGGGCCACCTCCTTTCTCTCTAGCATTCAATGCCTAGAAACTAAAGGCTAACTGGATTCAACCACCTGGGTCTGAGGGCTTCAGGCACCTCACAGAGGAACTCCCAGCAGGCCATCAAGTCTCAGAGGTACAGGGGAATGCAGGGTAATTGAGAGAGAGGGCCTGAATGTGCCAGTTGCTCCGGATCTTTTTTTTTTTTTTTTTTGATTTTTCGAGACAGGGTTTCTCTATATAGCCCTGGCTATCTCCTGGAACTCACTCTGTAGACCAGGCTGGCCTTGAACTCAGAAATCGCCTGCCTCTGCCTCCCCAGTGCTGGGATTAAAGGCGTGCACCACCACTGCCCGGCTGCTCTGGATTTTAAAGGGGGTGTGGGCACCTGACTTTACCAAGACATTTCATTCAGACTCCTTCCAAACTCAGAGGGTCCTCATTCTGTTCCCACCCAAGAGCAGACCAGAGGCCTGCCTATCCTGAATGAGAAGGCTTATTGTGAATGTAAAGCTCTTCCATCTTTCTACAGAAGAATAACTCTATAGACTAAACAAAATCTGTCCTTCCTGCAACTCTGGAGGCTACTCCGGCCCCAACCCTACAAGGCCTGCTCCTGCAAGGATCCACCCTGTAGGGCTGAGCTGTACAGGGTCCTGCCCTACGACCTGAGGAACCTCAGGCCTCTCTTGGCGAGACCCACTCTTGTAGGCTCTGCCTTGTACAGATACTCTGCTATAGGGCCCTGCAAATGAGAACAGTTTCATGCAACCAGAAGCATCCAGATATTCCCACAAATCACATACACCAAAATACTTACAGCAATGAAAAATGGAACCAGTAAATGAACAAGCATACAGTAGACCAGATCGGCCATATCCACAGACAGAAATACCAGATGATGCCAAAAAAAAAAAAAAAAAAAAAAAAGAAGAAGAAGTAATGTTTTAAAAACAGTTTAAGAATCCACAGACTTCTTTACAATGCGTGAGAAAAATAGAACTTGGTGCTGAATTTATCCTGTGAGTCCAATGAGGTCAAAAATATTTGAACACAAAAAAACAAAGGAACAAAGCCTGGTCTAAGAATCTCGGAGCGAGAAGGCCAGCACACCAGGGAAGTTGGCCTGCTGGTCCCACGGTTTTAGAATGCACTGGCTCCTACACAGATGTGATCTCGAACACACAGCAGCAGCATCCAGGCTTATGGGAACAATGTGGCTTTGAAGAGTTGAAACATCTTCTTTTATTCTTTTTTTTTTTTTTTTTTGAGACTGACTGTCACATATCCCAGGCTGGCCTTGGATTTGCTATGTAACCAAGGTCGACCTTCAACAGTTAATCCTCCTGCTTCTACCTACCAATGCCAGGACTGCAGGCATGTTCCATGCCTGGTTTAGGTGATACTGAGAATCAAACCCAGGTTTTAGCACATGCTATGCAACCATTCAGTCACCTCTGCTGTATCTCCAGACTGACAGCTAAGGCTGTCAGCAGCTATGCACAGTTAGGGTCTACGTTTCAGTATTTGTTCATTCAAGAAAATCTGGAGTAAGGCCTGCTAGGGCTGGCCCTGGGCTGGAGTGAGCATATGGTGCTGAATGAACAACCTGCCTTCACGTGGCTGAAGGTTTGCTGACCGGCAGGAAATCAGTCAGCAGTCACATATGTAGCACGTAATTATAGACCGAGAAATGCCAGGGAAGTGACTGAGAAGCCAGGCCTTAATTTAAACTGGGTGTGTGAAGCAAGTAAGTCATTAGGTAAGGAGACGGGGGAATACACAACTCATCTATGGTACAAGCTGAAGGGCAGTGCGGGCCAGACATATGGTGCCCTGCCCTGTGCCAGGTGCCGGAGGGAAAGGATAGGAAGGCTGTCACAGGCATATGAGACCTACTGCATGTCTCTAATGTTCCCGCTATTTATTCATGGAGATGGGCCGTAGCTTCACAACAACCTAACTCCAGGGATAGGGGTCAGGCAAGGTAAACGATGGCTCCACCCAGGTTATGGCCAAGACTTGCCTTGGACTGTTAAGAGACATGGCCAGAGCCATCCATCCATCCATCCATCCATCCATCCATCCATCCATCCATCCATAGGTATCACTATGGCAGAGAGGTGTCACTGTCCTGTTTTATAGACCAGGAGAGCAAGACCTAAGGATTTAAGAGAGAGAGAGAACCTGGATCACAGTCATCATATATTCCAACTTGAATGGGGGGTAGGTGGGGTGATATGGATGGATGGACAGATGACAAATTGAAAAAAGATGATAGATGATGAAGAGATGATAGATGGGATATATATACATGTATATATGTATATATAATATATGTACATATCATATATAATATTATATATCATATATATTAGGGAAATGATAGATGATAGATAGATAGATATTAGGGAGATAATACATATACCACGGGCGATGCTCTGGATGGCACACTGGGACACAACTTAGAATCAGGACATAAGTCTGTGAGTCAGACAGGGTGGTGCTTGGTCTTTTCCTGTGCCTTGTCCTCCCACTGCCACCCAGGGTGATGATGGCACAACCGTCACACCTGCTATACTGCCTGGACCAGCACCACCAGGTGCATGACACTGCCCAGGGTGACTTCTGGGCCAAGAACTCTCACTGGAGTGGGCCCCATCTGAGAAGCCATGCACCTCTGAGGGAAGGCCTGCACCCTGGTTCACACAGGTACTTTGCACTGGGGACCCAACATAGGCAGGGCAGGGACAAACAAGCATAACAGAGATGAAAAAGTCACTGCCAAGTAGCCTACGTGTACTCTTCAATCCTGACACCAAGTCTACATGCATGGATGCACACACACCGCGCACACACACACACACACACACAGGTATCACTATGGCAGAGAGATACCACTGTCCCATTTCACAGGCCAGGAGAGCAAGACCGAAGAGCAGTTGTTCTCAATCTGTAGGTCTTGACCTCACAGGGATTGCCTATCAGATGTCCTGCATATCAGATACTTATAATTCCTAACAGTAGCAAAATGACAGTTATGAAGTAGCAGTGGATTAATTTTATGGTGGGGGGGTGACTTCAACATGAAGAATTGTATTAACAGGTCACAGCATTAGGAAGGTTGAGAGCTGCTAAGCTAGAGGGATTCACTGGCCTGCTCAGTAGTAAGGCTTGTCATGAAGCTGAGGTCAGCTTACAGGATCGATTGAGACAACTGCAACAGGACATCAGAGACAAGGAAGACTGGGGTGCGGGTTGGGGAAGGGAGGCCTGAAGCAATGGACTGGCATGGGTAAGAGGGGCTGCCAGTAAGGAGGTAGGCTGCTTGGTCGCTGGGCAGAGACAGAGTCTAGGTAGGTGGAGTGCGAATGTAGCTGCTCATCTGTCTCCACCTCCACGGGACTTTCCTGAACTGTAAACCCACAGCGAGAAGCCTAGTTACAGAGGAAACAGTCTGACCTATGCTTACGAAATGCCGAAGTCAGGCAGTCTGCAGGCTGGGAGCTGCACAGGGGATGCCAGCTGGTCCTGGTGACTCATGCCACAGGTTCAGACAACAGAGTCAAGTTGGGAAGAAAGCACCGTACTCAAGACTATACCAGCTCCCAGCTCTGCTCACCATACCGGCTTCCTAATGCTGGGCAGTACCCTGCATGTCTCTGGGTCTCAGACTCCTTGGTAAGCAGTGGTAAAGAGCTGCTCTTTATGGGGTCTTGTGAGAATCCAAAGGCAAGGCTTGGTGTGCTCACAGTGTGGGAGGAGAACAGTATCCCTGGAGTGGCTCACAGTCTGCAGGCCTGGGAGGGTGTACAGTACCTCAAGGCCCTCACCAGGTTGTCAGACAGCCTTCCTCATGAACCAAACCTGCAAACTCCTGGACATCCAGGATGGACCATCTTTGGATGCTTGTACTATGGGCTAGACACAGCTCTGCATCAGCTGAGCTTCAACTCCTAACTTCTGAGGAATAGCCTGGCTTATTAATTAGGCTTGTTCCTTCCATTGCTATAAAGTGGCTATTCTTCAGGGCCATTTTTCAAAACCGGACAATGTTGGTTTTGGTTTGTTTTTAAATAATACCACAAGAGGGATGAAGAGATGGCTTAGCGGTTAAGAGCACTGGCTGCTCTTCTAAAGATCCTGAGTTCAATTCCCAGCAACCACATGGTGGCTCACAACCATCTATAATGGGATTCAGTGCCCTCTTCTGGCATGTCAGTGATAGCATACTCATATGATGGTGATGATACCATGAGAGATGGAAGCGTGAAGCTTTGGGCGGGTACTAGCCTCTCCTCTCAGCTGTGTGATTCAGTGGGCCTCTGCTAAATGACCTGACTGTGCCAGGGTCTGGAGAGCCCAGTAATACTTACAGTAATACTGTTGCAGAGAGCCTGATGTAGGATTGCTAAAGGAAATGGGTGATGCTGATGCGCCAAGCCTCTGCTCCTGGGCTGTGCTCCCTGCATCCGCCAGACACACTGTACACAAGGCTGAAGCACCCCTGCTGTGTTAACAGGCAGGATCAAAGGTTCAGGCTGCTAAGAAATGGAGACCTCACAGGATACAGGAGGCCATTTAGGAAGCAGCCCAGCCCCAGTACACGTCCGGGAGACAACAGGGAGGGAGGTGGGTGGATACTGACCTCAGCAGGCAGGTGTTGTGTGTTTCCCAGGAAATGGAATCACGGGATCATGGAACTGGATGGTTCAGGGTGATGTTGCAACTCAAGTTCGGGACTTGACCACCCAAGGCTTAATAGTTTTGTCAGGAGTTCTCTTGATGAGCCTCGGGGTCCTCATTGCCACAGAGGACAAACGTTCTCTGAAAGGTGTTGTGAATGTCAACAGAATGTATGCCAAGCACCCAGAATGAAGTCTGGCACGGATGTTACTCAAGGCTATAACGATCAAACTCATTCAAGCTGGTGAGTAGGTGCCACCGTACCTAGACTTTGCTTATGATGTGTGTCTGTGTGACAGCTTCTCCCACAGGCTCGATCACGTTCCTGGAGCAGGTCATACCCACTAAGCAATAGGTGCTAATGTGGGGCCAGGCTATGACTACTGCCTGGGCTGGGAAAGGCACCTCTAGGTCCTCTCCAGCTCCAGCTCCCCCACTGCCAATAGGGTCGCAGCCCTAGGAAACAGTGGTAGGTGAGGCAACACCTGCTCAGATTCACCTTCTAGCAAATATCCCCATCTCCAACAAAAGGAGCACATGTACATAGTTTTTTAGATCAAACTGAGCATAACAAGTGACTCCATACAGGCTTCAAAATTCAGCATTAACTTCCCAGGTTCAGCCTCAGGGAGAGACTGTGTTGTCTCTCTCCTTTCTCATCTCTGTCAATAATGGCACTGACAGGCCTTGGGTGGTGTCGTGAGCAGGTGCATCCCCTCTGCCTTGCAAGGGACCACCCTGCAGGCAGAGAGGCTTATTTGTCACTTAGCAACACCCTGCTATTTCAGAACACTGAGGGAGTGAGGTCACACTGGCTATCCGGAGGTGGGGCAGCCAGTGGCTTAGGCCCCTGAGCCATGGAGAACAGGATACTAATATTATTTTCATTGCTAAATTCCTCTACAACAGCTGACCACCTAAAAACAATACCACACACAGCCCTCAAATTTCTCTTCCAAGACCGCCTCTGAGGGTCTTTCTACGTTCCTCTCAAAAAGCCATCTGAGGAGAGGCTTCCTGGGCCTAGCACCTTTGCCTCATCCATTCAGTCTGAGAAGCAGAGAGAGAGGCCTGTTCTCATGATGTCAAATTTAGCTTTGACAAGCACACCAAGATGATAAAATGAAGAAACAGATGTATTTATTCAGCAGCCAGGACTTTGAAGAGGAGCAGAGAAATCCTACAGTGCTTTGATATGCTAAGAAGACATGGAGCCTCAATACCCTCAAGTGTGTATGAATGAGAAGATGCCCAGGTAGATCACCCCTCATCCCCCATAGTGAAGTGGAGTGCAAGATTTTGGCTCTATAGGTTCCATGGCCAACCAGGCATGAGGCTTTGTTCCAAGTACTACTTCCTTTTTCAAAGGAAGATGGTCAATCTTCTCCGCACACGAAGACTGGCCCATGATCTATCAGCTATATGTGGCACAGGCTGCCCTCACTCATCTCTTGTCACCTTAGCCACAACATCCAGCCCACCACAAGGGGCTCTGAATGACCGAGTGTCATAAACAAATGGAAGGTCAAGAAATTCTAGTACAGAAGCAACCGTTCAGCCACGGAGAGGCTTTTCAAGAGCCTCTTCGCTCACACGTCGGCAGTGGCTACCCAAAATTCTGCAAAAAATGACTTTTCTTGATTTACTTTAACCCACAAGTATCTAATGAGTTGTTTTTCAGTTTCTCAGAACTGCAGAACTGTGGTGCTTCAGACAAAAACCTGAAAAGAAGTAAAATCCACGGACACACACAAGCACTGCCATTTTACACATCTGGAGGACCCTAGCCCTAACCCAGGCCACACTGCTTGGCACTAAGCACTGGCAGTATGCGTTGCCTTGGTTTGCTGGAAGGTCACTGAATGGGTCAGGGTAGCAGACAGGCTAAAACTAGATGTAGGTGGTCCATACATGGATACAGGTGGTCCACACATGGATTAGTACAATGGATGGTTCCACACATGGACGTACATGGATTAGTGTTGTCCACTAAATCCAATGATGGGTCAACAGGGATTAGGAGGTATGGTCCACACATTCACATGAGTAGGTCACACAGGATGTAGCAATGTGTGGTCCACATGGATGTAGGGGTCTACACATGGATTAGGTGGTCCACATGGATGTGGTTGTCCACACATGGATGTAGGGGCAATGGATGGTGTTCAACATGATGTGAGTCCACACACCACGATGAGATTTGCACAGAGGTGATTTCAAATTTTGTAGGTATATAAAGCAAGCTTTCCCCCTCACCCAAGTAAAACACTATACTTCATCCTATCTGCTGATAGGCTGTTGAGGTGGGAGTGGGATGTTGAGGTGGGGTTGGGGTGGGATCCAATCTAACTTTTAGAGCCGAAGGCCTAAGAAAAGAGAAGCCAGGAGGAAACAGCCACAAATGACTGCCAATACACTGGCCAAGGAAGACGCAAGGCTCCCCTCATCCCCAAGGGCTGGGCCTGGTATACTGGGTGAATAGATGTGCTATGGGGATGTGGGTCAGGCTGACTCTCAGAGACCCAGTTCTACCCAAATGGAAACCTGGAAATATCAACAGCAGGCATAGCAAAGATGTATTTTTAATTTTCCAAGTTTCTCTGTTTAGTTTAGCTGCCCTTCTCCTCCTGTCGCACAGAACTAGCATTAGTTTTCTTCCAGGCACGGAGGGCTGCTCTTGGCAGAAAGATCACCCTGAATCATGTACTTATCACCTTTGGAAAGTCGATAGTTTCTAAAGTAGCGCCACAAACCACTGCTGAGGTTGCTGCTGTAAGTTAAGTCCATTTGCTTTCCATCTCAGTCAGCAAGTACTTACTGGATATGTACTCTATGCAAAACCTCACAGGTTAATGCTGAATCACAACTGAGAAATGCCAGTAACTTTCTGGGTTGGTCTTCTAGAGTGTTCAACTTGATGTGCCTGAGATGGGAGGACTAAAGAACTCCAAACAAGGAAAAGACTAGAGCCCAACAGGCAGCTGTTGTATCTTCTATACAACTATGTACAAAGAACCCCCAGAGTCACAAAGAGGGCATCCCCAGAGGACAGGCATGTCCACCGACCCTGCGGTCTGATAAGACAGCTGGGATGCTGACCTTTGGCTTCCCATAAATTTGAGATTGGGGACTAGGAACACTTTAAATAATAGGATGAAGAACCTCCCCCTCCCCATATACATATCCTGTGTCACATCTTCCAAACCTGCCCTCCACTGAGAATAGCGGGACACGGTGTCTGCTTTCTTGTCTTTGTACCCCAACACAGGCTCCACACTTGACGCACAGTCGTTGCCCAGTAAAAAGAGCAAAACCCCATGATCAAATGACTGGAGGGCAGGCAAGACCAGTATTTTATAACCAGCTACCAAATAGAGGGTTTCCCTTGAGGACATGCATCAAGAACTTTCTTCCACAATTCAAGGAAAAGAGAACATCTTAAAACCAAAAGACACAGTCTCAGTTGTTTCCATGAGCTCCAGACCTGGAGAACCAGGGAGACTCAGATGTAGGGTCTCTTGTACTACCTGGGGACCTATGATGTGGATTACACCACGACTTAACAGTCCCTAAGAAGAGCCATGAGCCTTCCCCACTTATCTTAGTCACGGTTTCTTTTCCTGCACAAAACACCATGTCCAAGAAGCAAGTTGGGAAAGAAAGGGTTTATTCAGCTTACACTTCCACATTGCTGTTCATCTCTAAAGGAAGTCAGGACAGGACTCACACAGGGCAGGAACTTGGAGGCAGGAGCTGATGCAGAAGCCATGGAGGAATGATGCTTACTGGCTTGCTTCCCCTGCCTTGTTCAGCTTGCTTTCTTATTGAACCTAAGACTACCAATCCAGGGATGGTACCACCCACAATGGGCCCTCCACCCTTGATCACTAATTGAGAAAATGCCTTACAGCTGGATCTCATGGAGGCATTCCCTCAACTGAGCATGGCTTAGAAGTGTGCTGGGAGGGAGCTGAGGGGCTAGAAAGAAGTCTAACACCTGCATTTTGGGGCCTGGACTTATGCCCAAAAGGAATTGAGAAGTCAGTAAGCATGTGGATTTGTACATAAACAGCCAGCTGGACACATCTGCCTGTGTGTTCTGCTGCTGTCACCTCATGCTCCCTTCATGTTGTCCCTAAAGTACCAGAAGACCCTTTTAAGCCAAGGCACACCTCTCCTCCGTCAGCCCAGACACACTAGAGCTTCTGAGACGTTTAAAGGTTTCGTTTCACAGTTTCTGACACTATTCCTTTCTCTAAACTTGGAGAACCCCACCCAGTATCTGGAATGCCCTAGGTCCCAGGCAAAAGTTTCCCTCCTTAGCGAGATCTAGTAGCCCCTGGCCCACACTCAGAAGGTGGCGACCCTTCTGGGGCAGTGACATCATCCATGTTCCCCAAACTACCATCCCACCTGGGTCCCTGTCAAGAGCCTCTTCTAAATGCAACTTCTCAAATCAAGTTCCAGAACCTGTTGAAACACATACATGCACAGATACACAAGCAGAATCGCAAACGGGTGGAGCTGACACACAGGTGAGTCAAACCGTGTCCAGCAGTTTCAACTGGCCCACAGGAGGCAAGTCCCAGCCATCCAACGGGAGGCCTGGCCCGGCTTCCATCCACCGATGTCTCATGCCAGATGGAAGGGTGGGCCCCAGAGGGCCACGGCAGCCAATACACTCAGCCAGAGATAAGATCTTGGGATCGGAGGAGACAGGCTGACAGAAGACACTGTGTGCCCTGCTGTCCACAGCAGCTTTGCCAGACAGCACATGATCAGCTGAAAAGACATCTAGGGGCTACTCACAGACACGTCCTCCCAGGAGGCCCAGTTAACGTCTGAGCTAGGCTATACGAGGGAAAGATACCACTTCCACTAGAACCTGGAAGATCAGTCTCACCTGCTCTGGTGGACACACCATATGCACCCAGCTCTAAAAGCCAACCACAAAGAGACGGGAAGAGGATTAAGGATAACATCTGGAAGCTAAAAGAGAGGACAGATAGCACACTAGCACTTCGAATTTCCAGTTGATTGACAACTCACTGAATATATACAAATATAAAACCAGTAGAAAAAGGAACGGGGGAGGACAATGAATGGATGCCAAACAGCATATATAAAATAGCAGAAGCAATTTCTCAAACATTTTTTAAAAAGTTATTGCATGTGTATGACATGTGTGTGTGCTGTGGTGTGCATGCCATCGAGTGTGTGTGGCGGTCAGAGAACAACCTTGTGGAGTCAGTTCTTTCTGTCCATCTTTCTGTGGATTCCAGGGATCGAACTCAGGTCAGGCTTGCTTGACAACTGCCTTCACTGATGAGCCATCTTACCTGCCTAAACATTTATTATGTATTCAAAATGTGCATGTCTTTATCCCAAGTACTTTTAAATACACAGAGTTCTGTACTGACTTAAATACAACCAATAACTTTCACTTGCCTTATGTTGTATATTCTGCATTAGCTTTATATAAATACTTCAGTATGGTTCACAGCACAGTTTAGTATGGGGGAAAACCAGGCAGAAATTCAAACAAGATATTGGTTTAATTATGATTTGGACAGGAGATGTAATACCATGTAGTCATTTTTTTTAAAGTCCTCTAAAAATATTAATGATATGGAGCAACATTTGTCACATATTGCCAGATTGAAAGTAGACTGCATGTTACGTCTTTGTGATCCTCGTTCTAGAAACAATAATGTGACATGTACACATTAGCACATGCCATCAGAAGGCATGAGGCAGCCTTTGAGAGAAGTTCATCTGCTGACCGAATTACCCTCTTCTAGCTTCAAGTTTCTTTAGGGAGGCAGAAACATGAAGGAAACCTTCAGTCTCAAACCATACAGAGTGGGCCTTGAGATGGATACTTCAAAAATGAGTAGAAAGGGGGTCAGAGTGAACCACGTTTCATGTGGGAACCTTCAAAATGGCTTTGCAGAAGGGGGAACAATCTCGAAAAGGCTCTCAGGTGGGGAAAAACCACTGACTTGTTTAGGGGCATAGGCCAAACCAGGTGTAGATTGACACCACACGGTGAAGAAAAGAACCTAGAACCAAACTTCACTTAATTCTGGAGTTGGGATGCTGTTGCAGTAGTAGGACCCGTGATTCCTTTCATGTTTTATAAGCAGAAGGTATGGCTGGTGATACCAAGGAGGCAAAAGGCTTCACTGAGGGATGGGATGGATGAAAACTATATCCTCTGAGACACCCCCATCCCTGACGGCAGTGGCCGCCTTGCAGCCTAGGTATTTGCCCTTCTTTCTTCAGCCTGAAACACTCTTTCCTATGCATCTTCAGTCTTTCCCTTCTGGCTACGGGTTGGAGAGGTAAAAGTCACAGTGGAGTGAGAAGGGCAGGCAGAGACAGGAAATCGAAGGTACACATGGCTCTGGAGAGGAAGAGACGATGAGCCTGGGGTAACGATTTTAGGGAATCCTAAGGGAGTATGAAATGGGTGGCAGCCACCAGGCCAAGAACCTGTGCTCTCTGCTTACATGCCTGGTGTGCCCGGGAAGTGGCTGGCTGTGGCAGATAATTAATGATCTCAATCCTGTGAGGACACATGGCCATTTTCAGGCCAGGTACTTACAGTGCTGAGAGACCCTGACCTGTGGCGCTGAATGCTGAGGATTGTGGGTGTGCTGCAGTTCCCAACATGCCTTCACCCTCACTGCTTCACCTCACCTCAGGAGGTGAGAGCCTCTTCCGTCCAATATGATATACAGGCCACAGATGAAGTGACTCAGATAGGGAAATAGGGAAGCTAAACAACTTGCCTCAAACCCCCAAATGTAGAGAGGACAAAACTTGAGTGCACTGAACTGCCCAGCTGCCATTTTCCTAAGCAAAACCACGATACTGTAGTTCTACATTGGAGGTGTCTTAAGTCCTCGCTGAGAGGAAGTTCTGCCTCTGGCACAGTGACCAAAGCCCTTGCCTGAAGAGATGGACTCCACAGTAACACATATCAACTACAGAGTGGGAGGAGAGCAGGAGGGTGTGGAAGGAAGAACCACATGGGACTTTCTGGACAGGCAATGAGGGTGGCACGCTATGAGGTGGGGAGCTTGTGACAGTCACCCCAGTGCTGTCTAGGTCAGTGTGGGCCCTCCTAAATCTCCACTCAAAATAGCATCTGAGCTTGAAGCCTTGGGGACACAGAGTGGCATTTCTCTACGGAGCAGAGCTGGAGGAGGCAGCAGGGCTAACATGCCAGGAAACAGAGGCAGGTGGCCTATTCTCCCCTAAGCCTGCATGGACCACAGCCCAGAAATGCAGGATAAGGCCCTGTGAGGGCACTTCCTCCAGATCTGTCCCATGGCCTCATTTTGAGTTTGATAACATACCAGAACTGAGCGGTTAGTGCTCATCAGACCACACTCAGCCATCAGGAAGAATCCTGGTGATGGGTGGTGGTGTTACCTTCGCTGTGCTGGCGCTCATGAGAGTGTTTCACACCTGTACCACACACAAGTGAGCACAGCACCCTATGAAGCTCCCTTCTATTTACACAAGAGGTTAACCTCGTAGTAGGCCAAGGTAAGTGACCTCAGGGTTCTGTATTCTTTCTCACGTCTGCTTGTGAATGTACCACCATTTCAAAACATTTAAGAGAAATGAAGGGTCTGCCCTATTCCAGTGCTGAGGAAGCAGGCAACCGTCCCAACTTCCCACTGCCATTGATGGCCCCACTGCCATTGATGGCCCCAACTCCACAGCTGCATGAACTTGGGATGTGGACAAACTCCTGGACAAGAGAGGGAATGGGCATGAGCCATAGAATTACCATCTGGAAACAGGATAGGGTCTCGTAAAAGATTCCCCAAATGAGGAGACTCTGCAATTCCCCACAATGGGTCTGAAAAGACACCCTTTTGTTACTGGGGTACTGCCCCATCCTCAGGACTCTACAGAGACCCTGAAAAATCTTACACCAGAGAACTCTTAGGTGGCTGGTCAGTAGTCTAGTGAGAGCATGACCTTCCTAGATACCAGGCGAATGAATGGATCTCAGGCCTTAGGCCCACAAGAAGCATTGGGGAGAAGGCACCCCTGGTGACCTGGACCATTCCAGCACCTCTCCCTTCTTCACCCAGAACACCACAGAAACAAGACTACTTATCTCCTAGTCAGTAAAAGGCTCCAGGGACTTCTCCCACCCGACTCTAAGCAATAGCAGCTTCTTCTCCATCCCGCGGGGTCCACGTTGTAGACCCCTCCCAGACCAAAGCTTTTGCAGTGAAGGAGCTGCCAACGCAGAGGGAAGAAGCGCCAGATCCTATCAGCCAATTATCCAGACACGGCTACTCGCAAGTTCGGGCACGCTCTGCCTAGGCACAAGCAGCGGGAGGGGCCTGGGCGCGCCCAGGGGGTCTGAGTCTGCGCCCTGGTCGCGCCCCCGTAGCGGATTGTAGACTGGTCTAGGGGCGGCTCGCCCAAATGGGAGTTTATCGGTGCCTGCACCCTAAGAACCTGGAGGATCTAAGCTGGGGGAGCGTCTAGGAAAGATGTCTGGGTAGGAAGGGTGCTCAGGGCTGGGTCGAGAAAGACTGGATTTGGGCCAGGGGTATGATCAAGGGGTCTGGGTCTTAAGGTAAAGGAAGGGCGCCTGGGGCTCTGGGTCTGGTACCCAGTGCCAAACAGGAGGCTGGGCCAGGGCCCTGATCTGGGAGCCAACCTCCAGTCTGCTCCTTAAGGCCAAATAGGCGGCGCAGCCAGGCCCCCTTCCTAGTTCTGGTCCTTCTAAGACCCCTCCACGACCCGAATCCCAGCAGTCCCCAGCTCCAAGATCGCCCCGGAAACACAGCCCTCCCCTCCAACGTGTGGCGCGCCGGGTCGTCTCTAGTTCGTGGAACAAAAGAGCAGCTCTCGTGGAGCTGGTTTAGAGCCTGTACTGACTGTCCCGTGGCTCTCCGCCGCCGGGCTTTGTGTTCGCATAGGGAGCAGGGAGGATCGCCGGGGTCCCGGAGCACATCCCACGGACCGTGCGCAGAGGCATGCAGCGCCTAAGCTCCAAAGTTGTCGACGCCGGTCGCCTCCCACACCGCTCCAGTTTCCCTCCCCGGGGTGCCCCATTCATTTGCCACGGGAACGAGTGCAGACCGCCACGGTGGGCCTCGGGTACTTACCTTGCTTTTGACTTCCACTGCGCTGCAGTCGTAGAAGCGTAGGGTCTGAGACTTATGAAAACTCCGGTTCATGATTTCGGCCCCACTTAGCCTCGCCTTCGCCCTCGCCGCTCAGGGGCCTCAGAGAGAGTCTCCGCGGAGACGCCCCCCGCCGTCTGCCCGGGCCCGGCGCCGGGCCCGCGCTCGCTAGGGCGCCCTGCTGCACGGCGTGAGGCGGGCCGGAGCGGGGCTGGCCGCGCGCCTCGGGGACTCCAGGGGCCGCGCGCGGGAGGAGCTACGAGACGCCTCCCCCGCGCCCGCCTCCAGCGCCCCGCCTCCAGCGCCCCGCCTCCAGCGCCCCGCCTCCAGCGCCCCGCCTCCTGCGCCCGTCAAGACCCGCCCACGCCACGCCCCCACCTGGTGCCTTTCCAAAGGAAGAAGCTCTGGGCCATTTTCTGGGCTCACTGGGAAAGGGGTTCTGGATAGATTCTTAAGAAGCACTCCAGGTCTGATCCGACTGGACCCCACCTGCCTGCCTTAGCTGCCAGGTTCTAGGTCGTCCGGCCCATGAAGTAGTGAACTCTTAACACACAGGCAGAACGGATAGTAAATGAATGCCAAGTTGTGAAGAAATAGTTAATATTAAAACTAATATATAGTATTAACAACAAGAACTAAAACCTTTTTTGTTGTTTTTTTTAAAGCGAGAGGACTACTTACAGGAGGCTTTGAGGAGCAGCGAGGGTTTGTCTAAGGCAGTTGATAGAAAATAGGGTAGGTTTGGAGAAAGAACTGAGTTATATCATAGAAGACTTATTATCGAGAGCACTTAGAAAGAGAAAACCCAAGACAAAACCTGACTCTTTAAGAGTTTGTACAGAAGTTAGGACAAGACACACGAGCTTTAACAACTACCTTAAAAGGTCTTATGTGTTTTTGTAATCGGCATATTTACTTTTTGTGTACATTGTAATATACTTTACAGAATTGTGATCATTCTGTTTTGTCACTACCTGGGTTATAATGGATGTTTTCATCAGTTGTTTTTGGAAAATGTTCTTAAAACTGCTTATGTGGATAAAGGTATAACTTCTAATGGTTCTATTTTATTGGCTGTGTTTACATTCTGTATGTGCTAATATTGTAAATGCTGAATTCCAGGTCTCACTTATTTCAGAGGCCTTTAAAAGGTATTGACTATTAAAATGGAATTATTAGGCTATAAAACACACCTACCTCTAAAGCTTTTTAATACAGACTGCCAAATTGCATTCCTTAAATTTTAATTTTTATTCAGTTTTGCTGTGTATTTATTCTGTTACAGCTAGGGTTTAATGCTGGGGCCTGTGGTCACAGTGGTTTAGAGTTATAATCCCTCCCTTAGAAGAAAGTCTAGGCCGGGCGGTGGTGGCGCACTCGTTTAATCCCAGCACTTGGGAGGCAGAGGCAGGCGGATTTCTGAGTTCGAGGCCAGCCTGGTCTACAGAGCGAGTTCCAGGACAGCCAGGACTACACAGAGAAACCCTGTCTCGAAAAACCAAAAAAAAAAAAAAAAAAAAAAGAAGTAAGTCTAGATTGTTCAGAGGACACCAGACAGGCATAGGTGAGGTAAGCCAGGAAGACACAGGGAGATGTAGTCAGAAAGCAGCAGGGGCAAGCGCTGGCTCCTCTCTTCTCTCTTCTTTCCCAGCCCCTCCCTCCCACAGGGGGGAGCCGTTCCCCCAGAATCCCACCCTTATCCTTCTCTTCCCTTCCTTTTCTCTCTCACAGGCCTTTACATAACCTCAGCTATTCTCAAACTTATTTTGTAACTGAAGCTGTCTGTCAACTTCCCATCTTCCCGTTTCCATCTCTATAATGCTGGGACTGCAGGTGTGTGTCTATACTTCCATACCCCGTTTTATTCAGTGCTAGGTATGAAATCCTGAACTTTATGGTGGCTTATTTGGAGGGACGATTCCTAACTTAGTACAATCCTTTGGCTTGAGGAAAGTTACAGGTCTGCTGCTTACTGTTCGCTCCAGAGGGACTGTCCTGTGGGTGGGAGAGGCCCAGGAGCAGGTTAGGGTTGAGTGCCCTGATGGTTAATCCTGGTTGTCAGCTGGACCCCATCTGGAATAATCAAAATACAGGCCTCTTGGCACTCCTGTGAGGGGTATTGTAAATACTGTACTTATTCCTAAATCCTAAATCCACTTATTTCTGAGGCTTTTAAGAGATATTGACTCTTGGTCATATTATCTGAAGCAGAAAGACCCACCCTAAATATGGACAGCAGCTTCTGTTGGGAAAATAGATGCAAAGGATAACGGAAAAAGAAAACATTTCCTTCTGCCTGCTCCCCCCCACACTCACTGGCATGTCCGTCTATGCTGTTGCTGCAGCATACTTGGCTGATACTAGAGCTAAGTTCTTTGGGCGTCTAATGTAGACCAAAGACCAGCAGCTCTCTAGGGATCCTCCAGGCTTCCAGTGACAGACTGGGGTTGCTGAGACATCCAGCCTCATGGACTGTGAGCAGCTACTGGATTCTTGGTTTCTCTAGTGTGCACGCGCATGTGTGTGTGTTTGTGTGTGTTTGTTCATATTTGTTAATTCTGTCACTTCTGGTCCTTTAGACAAGCCTTGACTAATACAAGCTATAAGCCAGACATTTTGAAAATGGAATGATGAATACTGTTCTGGGGAGTGGGTAGGGATGAAGGTCCAAGAGCAGGTTCTGACTTGGCAGTGGTGGTGCACACCTTACATCACAGCACCTAGGAAGCAGAGGCAGGCAGATCTCTGTGAGTTCGAGGCCAGCCTGGTTGGTCTACAGAGCAAGTTCCAGGACACCCAGGGTTACACAGAGAAATCCTGTATCGGAGTCGGGGTGGGAAGATAGCAGGTTCAAGACTCTGGGAAAGGGAAGGTGAGGAAGTACCAAGCTTCAAGTAGTCCTTGGTTGGCCATGGGTCAGCCAGACGGGAGTGAGACAGTTCTGTGAATCTTGTGGCTCACATGAGGGGCTAAGGCCTGAATGTTTGCCTGTTCTATCAGTAACAACCTACTGAATCAACACTGCAACAGAAGGAGATCCCCAGGTACCTAGCAATCCCAGCAGCACTGCAGAGGGGTTACACTTGGATTTCAGTCACCTGTTGCCTGCATAGACTGTGGTGTAAGGAACAGGCAGCAAAGGAAGAAGCTGCTGTGCCTGCATCTCTTTCCCTGTGCACAGCCAGGGTATCCCTGTGAAAAGCTTTTAAGCCTTAGAACTTCAGGCCCCTCCTTCTAGGTCCTGGCCTTGCAGCTGTTTTTTTTTTTTTTCCCACATATTCATGGGGCCACAGGAACGTTTGAATGCTTACTGAGTAGACTGGCTTTCGTTGAAGACTGAGAAAGAAAATGGAGATTAAACAGCCTTAATCTTTCTCAAGTCATAGCTTCAAAGAATCCATCAAATTGGTAACTCTGAGTGTGGTGGCTCATGCCTTAGTCCCAGTTATTAAGGAATTAAACTAGGAGGCTTGAGAGTTCAAGGCCAGCCTGAGCAATACAGTGAGATGGTCTCAAACCAACCAATCAACCAAACAACCAACCAACCACAGGTAAACAGATGTAGATTCCAAGTATAGTCTATAGGCCAGTGTTTCTCCCTTTGAGGGAGGTGTTGAATGATCTTTTCACAGAGGTTACACAAGATCATCAGAAACCACAAATATTTACATTGTGATTCATAACAGTACCAAAATTACAGTGAAGCAGCAATGAAAATAATTCTATGGTTGGGGGTCACCACAATATGAGGAAGTGTAATAAAGGGTCACAGCATTAGGAAGGTTGAGGACCACTTCTCTCCATGGCCAGTCCTTGGAAATGAAATAGCACAGAACTTCAAAATCTTAGATTTCTAGATAAGGGGTGGCTCAAAACATTTTATCAGAAAGGAGATTGGCAACCTCGATTACGTTGTCAGCTTTTAAAGTAACAAATCACCCTTGAAGGAGCTGTTATTAGCATCATAGGATCTGATCGTAGAGATCAGAAGAGTATTGAGAATTACTAGATTATCCAAGCAGTGGAACTCATGCTGTTCCCTGTACTGAAAAAGTTGATTCCACCCAGAGAGGCCTGGATAGGAGAAAGGTAAGCCCTGTGTGCTCATGGATCAGCCCACCAGAGATCTCAGGAGTGGCGATGCCTGGGTATGTATGCTCAGTGGTTTTCAAGCATACTACCTTGCCCTGCCCTCCCTCTTGCCATGGGAAACTGGGCAACGTCTAGTAGAATCCACTGTGAGGAAGGCAGGGTGTGCTACTGACTGCAGAGGCTAGCAATACCTAGAGGGACAGCCCTTCCTATAAAAAGGGCTTCAACCCAGTCAAAATGTCAGCTGTTGCCAAGGGCTGTTGTTTCTGACCCTCAGATCCTTGCTACTCATTTTTCACTGTCACCAGAGGTCCTCGTAGAAACCTTAGTTTGCAGAAGTCTGCAAATTTCGAAGTGTGCAGACATGTGCTACCCTTGTTCCTGGTCTCCGGTGATAAAGACTGGGGAAAGTCAGCCCTGCTGTGAAACCAATAAAAATAAATACCAGGCTCATCTCTGCTCTGGGCTCCTCAGCACTTCAAAGAAAAGCAAACGATGCAAGTCACATCTGCGGACAGGAGATGAAACTCTGAAAATCTCATTATAGAGCCTTTCCTTTCACACGGGTACTTGGGTGTAAACGTTCCTAAGAAAGTGTGTTGAAATAAAACAAAATTATAAACAAAAGGTATCGACTTAGTGGGTCAAGCCCCATCTCCTTGTAAGGCAAAGGACCCAGAGTGTCCCACTCAGATCACCACTGCATCCCCTCAGGTATCAGTGTGTGTCAGGAGGTCACAATTCAGAAGACACTCGACATCTGGGTGCCCTGGGATCTGGCTAAGGCCTGCGATCAGTCAGAACCTCGGGGTGGAGTTTAGCACCTGGGTGAATGCCAAAATATGCCCTGCCCATAGTTTTGCCTCTTCCAGTGTTATTACAGGGAGAATGTCACATGGGAGTGACCTGGGCCAGTGGGTGCTGCTGAGCCTCTGTTGTATCTCATCATCCTGTCCTCTGGTTGTTCTCTGAGCTCATCTCCTGCCTGAAGTGTTTCCTGTCCCCCACCCTAGTCTTTATTGTCTACTTTATCTTACTCTATGTCTCTTGCATTTCAGTGTACTTTCATTTTTACTTAAGAGATTAAAGTTCTCAAAGAGGTGATCCCTTACTTCTGCAAAACACTAGGAGCAACATTTTGGAGACCTGCCCTCCCCCAATTCTCCTGTTGCCTTAGCTCTGTCTCCAGTGTTTTCCTGGCATCTCTCTAGTCCCCTGTCCCAAGACTTGTCACACTGTATTCATTCCCTGACTTTTGTATTTCACATTACACTGATATCCCCAGGATTGGCCAACGAACTGGCTGGTAACTAAATAGGTTCTGGGTCCTGTTTCTGAACAGCAGGCTCGGGGTGTTCTGTGCAAGTGGGTTCGGTCTGATCTCCCCTCTTGATCTAAGCCAGGTAATGTGGTATAGGTGTGAGAGTAAGTGGTTGGTTTCCAGTGAAGATCTATTCATTCATTTTAGCTGTAGCAGGTTCTAATGGCGATTATATAACGTTACAGGGCAAAGAGAAGCCGCAGCGGATCACCCCAAAAGAAGCAGTGCAGGACACACCTACAGATCGTAACTTTGAAGCCCATTAAAAGAAAGAGGTGGCAGAGAGGCAGCGAGGGCTGCCACTCAGGAGCAGACCTCTCTCCAACTCCTGCTGCAGGCCTGTGGGGCGGGAAGAAGGCCTTCCAAAGCCACTGTAGAAAGCATGTAGGTGCAGACTCCAGATCTCTTTGATCTTCCCCCAAATGTGAACTGTCTGTGTAGGCTGATTGTATTTTGAGTGATATAAATGCTTATTAGTTCCACCTTTACCAATCACTCAGAGAATTTATTGTCATTGATAATTAACAAAGGGGGGGGGGTGGGAACTTTCAAGTTCAGGTTGTTGAAATACAATTTCTCAGGAAAACATTCTCTAAGGTATGCTTTTTTTTTTTTTTTTTTTAATGATCGAATCACGTGCTGTTGCGTGTGTCATGCATGGAATATTTGTGTGTTCCTTGGATGAGACAGGAAAATAAAGTGTCATAGTAATGTGTCACCATCATTTGATCTTCATGCAAAGTGCACATCTTCCCAGGTTTCCCTCTCAATCTGTTCACAGAGGATGTTTCTGCTCTTGTGGTGAGGATGCTTTGGGCCAGTGTGGAAGATCCAGAGCAAAGACCCAGCAGCAGCTCCCTAGGCAGACAGCGCTCTCAGCTCTCAGCCACAAAAGAATAAATTCCCCACATTCCAGAGCCATGTGGAAATTGTTGCATCTGTTCATGCCCTCCAAAGAGGCTCTGCTGGAAGCCCCCCACTCCCAAATCAGCGTGCATGCCACAGCCTCCAACCAATCAGCGTGCACCCTATAGCCCCCAACCAATCAGTGTGCGCTCGACAGCCTCTAACCAGCGGGTACTCCCACCTCAGTTTGGAGCTTACTTACTGGTCCACGTGGAGCTGTTTGTATCAGGATAGGAACCAAAGGCAGACGAGTTCACCCTGATCGCTGTGGCTTTGCACTGAAGTAAGTATTCAGAATGTAAACAAAAGTACCTAGGGCGTGAAATGAAGTCCTCATTCCAAGGATCACACTAATCATGGATTAAAATCCCAAGCGGGTTTTTATGTTGTTTTGTTTTTTTGTTTGTGTATGCGTGTGCGTGTGCCTGTGGTAGGGGAAGGAGGGGTTGATTCTGCTGAGTTGGTAAATTTGACTGAGTGTGCTATCTTGGCAGAAGGAAGTGGCCTGCTCAAAAGTGGTAGAGCTTTTGTTTACTAGCATGACCATCTCCTGGGACTTCTACCAGGTAGCAGGCCTTGTAGCAGAAAAAGATGGGACACTTGTTCTCTTATCTACTTCAGTAGAGCTCTGGAGTGGGTCAACTTCTGGCACTCTTGGAGACAATGCTTGATTGATCTAATTTTGCCATGATGCTGTCTGCTGGTTACACAAACACCATGGAATCCTTCATGCCCTCTGGCCGTGGGCTCTTGGCTGAATAATAATCTTGTAGCCAGGTGTGCAGAGCACATTCACTCTAGAAGCAACATGTCAGATCATCACTTTCAGACTGGGAGAAATTTTGGTGTTACCAAAGCACCTGGCCATCATCAGTCTAATACCCTGCACCCAGAAGATATGAACAAGAAAGTTTCTGTACCCATCATTAGGAGTGGGGGTGGAGTTAACCATCTTTGAAAAAAAATCACAACACATTGGTGCGAGGGTGTCAGATCCCTTGGAACTGGAATTACAGACAGCTGTAACTTGCCATGTGGGCACTGGGAATTGAACCTGGGTCCTCTAGGAAGAACAGCTAGCCACTGAGCCATCTCCACAGCCCCAGGAGGTTGGTTTTCTCAAGCCATGGTTTCCCTGTGTGGCTCTGGCTGTTCTGGAATTAGCTCTGTAGACCAGGTTGGCTTCAAACTCAGAGATCTGCTTGTCTCTGCCTCCTGAGTGCTGGGCTCTTTAAAGGCCTGCACTACCATGCCCGGCATTCTGTAGCCATTCTTAACCCAAGGGAAGAGAAGCAACAATGAGTTTGCAATCCAGTCTTCTAGCCAAGACACCCTTCTGTCCTCAATATATAGGCATCAGAATCTGCACATATGGAACCCATTTGGTTATTTGGAAGCCACAGGGTAGTACTGGGGGATATCTGTCTAGCATGAAATAAAACAGGACACAGGAAATGAACAAATGTGCAACTATTGTGACAAAGGACAATGAAAGGCAAGGGAAACACTGGATCCAGCAAAGTCAACTGGACGATGAGGAGGTGGCATCAAACATTTCACCAGGAACCCCCATAGTGCTGTCTGTTCCCAGGACAAATTGCAAAACCCTCCATGCCCTGACTTGTTTTCCTGATATGATTTCTGTTGGTCCCCTTTCCAGTCTCCATGTTTTGCATCCCCTTGTGGTGCCTTTGAATTATGTGACTGTGGAGAGCAGCTGCAGCATTAACTGTTAAAAAAAAAAAAAAGGCTCAGAAACCTGGGTCTCCTCTCTTTCCTGCCCACACATATGTAACAGATCCTAAGTTATATTCTTAGGCAATCTTTCTGGACACTCATCAGCTGAGGTTGCAAATAAGTGAAGGTGATCTCATCATTTCTGTTCTTGTTGCTCTTTCTCAAACGGCTTGTTAATGTCAGCATGTCATCCTGGACCCTTTCCATGTGGAAGCCTCTCACCTGCCCCTATCTGGATATATGCTCCCCCAATATGCATTTGGCCCATTCTCCTCTGTGGTCTGCAGGTCCCAATGTTGTTGGTTCCCCTGGTCCTTTCTGTGCTTGTTACTCTGAAAGGCTATGTTGATGCCAGCAGCCTTTGGTGGCACACTGTTCCTTTCCCCTGCCCAGCTTACCCCTCCTCCTGCATGCCCAGGCTGTGTTCTTTTAGGCTCTTCACCTCATTTCCACTCTACAGAGAATAAGACTTTCTTCAGCCAAGCAATGGGGGAAGGGTCCCAGATCACCCTACCTATAAGTGACTTGCACAGATGCCACCCAAACATTTAAGTACCCAAGATTAGAGATGACTTTGTAAGAGAATTCACAACAGAGGAATTTCAAATGGCTGAGAAGCACCTAGAGAAATGGCCAAAGTCATTAGTGATCAGAAAAATGCAAATCAAAACGACCCTGAGATTCCACTTACACCAATCAGAATGACTAAAATCAAAACCTCAGTCAACAGCACATGTTGGCGAGGATGTGGAGAAAGAGGTACACTTCTCCATTGCTGATGGGATTGCAAACAGCAACAACTACTCTGGAAATCAATCTGGAGGTTCCTCAGAAAATTGCAAATAGATCTACCTGAAGACCTAGCAATACCACTCTTGGGAATATACTCAACAGATACCCCATCATGCCACAGGGGCACGTGTTTCACTATGTTCATAGCAGCCTTGCTTGTGATAACCAAAAGCTGGAAATAACCCAGATGTCCCACAACAGAAGAATGGATACAGAAACTGTGGTTCATTTACACAATGGAATACTACTTAGCTATTAAGAACCAGGACATCTTGAGTTTTGTAGGCAAATGGATGGAACTAGAGAATATCATTCTGAGTGAGGTAACTTAGAACCAAAAGGACATGCAAAGTATGTACTCACTAATAAGTGGATATTAACCAAAAAAAAAAAAAAAAAAAAAAAAGAGTACAGGATATCCAAGATACAGTCCAGAGAACTCAAAAAGGTCAACAAGCTGAAGGGCTCAAGTGAGGATACCTCAGTCCCACTTGGGAGGGAGAACAAAGCAATCACAAGTGGGGAGGGAGAGAAGGACCTGGGTGAGAAAGTGTGGGAAAACAGGGGGAGGTGTGCAGCAGCGGAGGCCCTGGGCCCACTCAGGAGCAGCCTGGGTCCGGTGCAGTGGAGGCTGCCTGCGGGTCGGGCGGCAGCGGTTCCCACATGCAGGAGAAAGTCTAAGGTTCCAGGAGGCTGGAAGCTTTGGCGGCAGCAGGGCCCAATGATATGAGGAAGTCCTTGGTTCCAAAAGGGTTTATTGTCATGGCGGATGGTGGATGGATCTGGATGTACCTCCCCCTCCCCTCAAACTCAGGGCAGACCTGAGTTAAATAGGGAGGGAGAAGTGGGAAGGGTCTGGGGAAGAATGCTTAATTGGCTCCGCCCTCTGACCTTCATTAGTATGTAAATCTCTAGGGCCTGAGGCCTGTAGTAACACCCTCTACCTGTGCACTTTGGGAGGGGCTGTAATGGCCTACGTGACTGAACAATGTAAGTCCATGGAGATTAGACTGCTTTTCAGGACCCTGGGTTCTGGGGATGTGGCCGAACTCCTGCCATTTCTCCCTTGGAGTCTTGGGGTTCTAGGCCCATGCCCAGCTAAGAGCCAGGATACCCTTACGAAGTCCCACAAGAAAGGGGAAGGTGACGGGGTGGGGACAAGAGGGGAACATGATCTGGTATTGGGTGAGGGAAAAGGATTGAAGCATTGAGGACCAGCAGAAAGAATGGAAACAGGCAATCTCAGGAGGTAGGAGAACCCTACAGAATGTACCAAAGACCTGGGAGGTGAGAGACTCTTAGGACTCAAAGGGAGGGACCTTAGATGAAATGCCCTACAGTGGGGGAGAGGGAACTTGTAGAGCCCACCTCCAGCAGAAAGACAGGGCATCAAGTGAGGGAGGGGGTTGCCATCCCACAGTCAAAACTCTGACCCATAATTGTTCCTGTCTTAAAGAATTGCAGGGATGGAAATGGAGAAGAGCCTGAAGAAAAGGAGGTCCAGCAACAGGCCCAAAGTGGGATCCAGCTCAAGGGGAAACCCCAAGACCTGACATTATTACTGAGGCTATGGAGTGCTCACAAAAAGGGATCTATCATGACTGCCCTCTGAAAGACCCAACAAGCAGCTGAAAGAGTCAGATGCAGATATTTGCACCCAACCAATGGACTGAAGCTGCTGACCCTGTGGTTGAATTAGGGAAAAGCTGGAAGAAGCCAAGGAGGAGGGAGACCCTATAGGAGGAACAGCAGTCTCAATTAACCTGGACCCTTGAGATCTCTCAGACACTGGACCACCAACCAGGCAGCATACACCAGCTGATATGAGGCCCCTAACACATATAGAGCAGAGGACTGCTGGGTCTGGGTTCAGTCAGAGAAGATGCACCTAACCCTCAGGAGACTGGAGGCCCCAGGGAGTTTAGAGATCTGGTGGGGTAGGAGGTGGGGAGATCTTCGTGGAGACAGGGGCTAGGGATGAGATGGGGAACAGTCAGAGGGTGGACAGGGATGGGGCTAAAATCTGGAATGTAAAAAAAAAGATTAAATAAAACTTAAAAAAAGAAATGACCTTGTAAAATGAAAATTCTGTTTTATTTTCATTTATTCTTTGGAATTTTCATACTTGTATACAGTATGTCTTGATCATGTCTGCCCTCACTTTCCCTTCAACTCAAGATTCAATATCACATATCTTCCCTACTTCAGGTCTTATTTTTTTATTTATTTTTAGTGACAAGTATGTGAAAGACTAAATTCTCCTTTAAACTTTTATGTTATAATTAATATTGCTCACTATTGAAAAATTAGAAAACACTGCAAAAAGAGACACTTAGAAACCACTTATCCGTCAGACATCTAGATTCAACATAATTATCATTCTGTTCTGTTGTGTTGTCTTAGTTAGGGTTTTACTGCTGTGAAAAGACACCATGACCAAGGCAAGACAACATTTAATTGGAGCTGGCTTACAGATTCAGAGGTTCGGTCCATTATCATCAAGGCAGGAATATGGCAGTATCCAGACAGGCATGGCGCAGGAGGAGCTAAGAGTTCTACATCTTCATCTGAAGGCGGCTTAGTGGAAGACTGACTTCCAGGCAGCTAGCATGAGAGTCTAAAAGCCAACACTCACAGCAACACACCTAATAAACAAGGTCACACCTACTTCAGTAGAGCCACACCTTCTAACAGTGCCACTCCCTGGTCTGAGCATATACAAGCCAGCACATTCCACTTCTTGGCCTCCAATAGGCTTGTTCAAACACATGAGTCTATGGGGGCTACACCTAAACATAGCTGAATGCAAAAATACATTTAGTCCAACTTCCAGAGTCCCCATAGTTTATAGCAGTCTCAACAAGGTGTAAAGTTCAAGGTCTCTTCTGAGATTCATCCAATCACTTAACTGTAATCTCCAAAGCAAGACAGGAAACCAGCTGGGCATCCAACTCCAAATGCTGCATCTACATGTCTGATCTCAAAGCAGTCAGATCTCCAACTCCCTTTCCATTTTTGATGACTGCAACAAACTACTTTCTGCTGAGTTGGTTCCACTCCTCATTAGCAGCTTTCCTCAGCAGATAGCCCATGGCTCTGGCATCTCGAACATCTTGGGGTCTCCAAGGCAACTTCAATGTTAAAGCTTCTTATTTCAATGTCAGGAATCCACGCATGATCTTCTGGTCTCCTCCAAAGGGCTGGCATCACTTCTCCAGCTCTGCCCTCTGTAGCACTCTAAGCTCAGGTTGATCCAAGTGTTGCTGTTCTTGGAGATTGTCCCAATGGTACTGTCATCTTCAATACACTGGGGTCTTCTGCTGCAACTAGGCTTCACCAATACCCTCTCATAGGTTCTCTTCGTGGTGCCAACCCTCAAATACTTATGACCCCTTCAGTTCTGAGCCATCAACTGCAACTGAAGCTGCACCTTCACCAATGGCCTTCCGTGGCCTCTCACAGTGCCGAGCCTCAGCTGTTCTTCATGACCCCTTCATGCCTTCAAAACCAGTACCACCTGGGTGACTCTTACACATCACCAAGTACAGCTGCAATTTGAGGGACAACCTTGGCTATCTCTAGATTTAAGCTTCTTTGTACTCTCAGAAAACACTTCCCAGAAGATTTCACCTCAGTGATGCTGGTCTCTTTTTATTCACCACTAATTTCTTAGCTCCAGCTAGCCAGCATCAGTTGTCCCAGTAGTCTCCTTCTCCTCTTGCCTCAGAGGCACATGGCTGCTGCTGCCGAGTTCTGCTTATTTCGGGAGCTGGAACATGACCCCTTGTTATATGACATTATCACTAGCTTCCTCCCTTCTAACTCCATCAACTGCCTAAGCTTGACTGTGCTGGGCCTGTTGGGTCCTCTCGGGCCCAGCAGCTGCCCTGGATCTTGCTCTGTAGATTGACCTTGAACTCAGAGATCTGCATGCCTGTCTCCAGGGATTAAAGGTGTGTACCACCATGCCTGGATTTAAGATTTTCTTCACCTAGAATCTGATCTGTCACAGACTGGCCTTGAACTCAGAGATCTGCTTGGCTTTTTCTCCTGGGATTAAAGGTGTGCCTGGATCTAAGTTTATTTGGGGAGGATCTTGCTCTAAGGTCACCACTCCCTTGATTCAATTTAATATCCTTGAACACAGGATTCATCTCCATTTCACTTCCTGGTGCCCTTTAATACTTGAACCATATATTTTATATTTTTCCTTTCTCAGCTTGCTACACTTGTTTAAAATGCTCTTCATGGGATTTAACCAGAGAACAAAGTCTGTGACGAGCTTTTCTGAGACTTTCTTTGTCAATGCAAATTAATCTGAGTCTCTTCAGCTTAGCCTCAGGCAGACTCTTCAGACAAGCGCAAGAAGTAGCCACATTGTTCACCAAAATACCACCAAACAGTCTCTAGGGCACAGACTGAGGTTCTTTTCCAGTGAAACCTCTTGGGCAATGTCTGCACAGTTCAAATCACTCACAGTAACAAAGTCTTCCATATTCCTACTAGGATAGGTCATTAAGCTCCACTTAAAATATTCCATGGCTTTCTAAAACCAAAGTCCCAAATCCACATTCTTCCAAACAAAAACATGAACAGGTCTATCACAGAAATACCCCAGTCCCTGGGACCAACTTCTGTCTTAGCTTAGGTTTTTTTTTTTTTTTTTTTTTTAATTGGATATTTTATTTATTTACATTTCAGATGTCATCCCCTTTCCCCATTTCCCCTCCCTAGAACCCCTATCCCATCCCCCCTCCTCCTTTTTGCTTTTATACCATTTTAATTACATGCATGACCTAAACTCAGTTGCTGTGAACATCACCACGACCGAGGCAAGTCTTATAAGGATACATTTAACTGGGGCTGGCTTGCCGTTCAGAGGTCAGTGTAGAGGGACATTCTCCACTACATTTGTAATAAAGCTCAGGGATCGGCTGCATGAGAGGCAGGCGGAGTGAGAGTTGGGAGGAGGGGAGGAAGGAAGGAGGAGACCAGAGAGGAGGAGAAGGAGCAGTTCTGGTAATAACTATCAAAT
Source organism: Mastomys natalensis (assembly GCA_021653895.1). Taxonomy (NCBI): domain Eukaryota; kingdom Metazoa; phylum Chordata; class Mammalia; order Rodentia; family Muridae; genus Mastomys; species Mastomys natalensis. Next base: position 98,920 of record JAJTUV010000162.1, on the reverse strand, counting down.
GTTAGATTTTGGTAACATCTCTATTGTGTGGCATCTTGTTAATTGAGCATTTCCAAATATATAAACAATTGGATAACCTTTAAGCTTTAAGAGTCTCGTTTCTACCAGTACTGCGGGGATGACGGGTGTGTTGGGTTCAGCGGAGCTTTGTGGAGACAGCGTGGGAGATTGGCAGAGCATCCGTCACCCTGGTATCTCGGGGTGCCAGGGCCATGCTTAGGTAGCCAAGGCATAGTCCAGAGCTGGAGCTGCAGGAAAATGGCAGGTTCTGGAACAAGATGGACAGGTGCCACATTTAAATATTACCCACAACAGTTCAGTCCATTATCATCAGGTGGGAACATGGCAGTGTTCAGGCAGGCATGGTGCAGGAGGAGCTGAGAGTTCTACATCTTCATCTGAAGGCTGCTAGCAGATACTGCCTTCCAGGCACCTAGGATGAGGGTCTTAAAGCCCATACTCACAGTGACACACCTCCTCCAACAAGACGATACCTACTTCAACAGGGCTACACCCTCTAATACTGCGACTCACTGGGTCAAGCATATACAAACCAGCACATGTGTCTCACACAGACAGACAGACAGACAGACAGACAGACAGACAGACAGACAGAACTACTTAGTCTATTCCTTGTTGTTCATGCATACATGTACTCTGGGCTGACCACATGAGATCGGGCAACCTATGTGGGACCTCATCCCTGAAATAAAAGACTCTCCCACTTTCAGCCCCCACTGATTGCTTGTAGTTCATCTAGGTACAGGAACCACTGTGGAAGCATTTCCATTGTAATACCGTTCCTTCCATCGGCAGCGCTGCCCATGCCTCTTCTGGTGCCTTTATCCATTCGAGAATGGGCACGGTGGATTGGAGTACCACCAAGTTCCATCTTAGGATACTGTGGCACGTGCGGAGTGCTTCATAGGCAATCCATATTGTTTTTTCAAAGAGTGAATACTTGGAGTCTGACCAAGGGAAGTGTTTGCAATAGAAGCCAGTTGGTTTAATCCGCAGTTGTTTGACACATATATTCCAATTGCCATATCCCTTTATAAAGAGGATATCCATTAGCACTGTGTTATCTGCATTAATATAAATGAAATTACTAAATTGCTCTATATATTCTAATATAATTTTTACTGCTTCTTCCTGGGGTGGTTCCCAGGTGAAATCAGGTGGTTTTTTTCACTACGCTATATAACGGTAGGAGCAACAATTGCAGGTATGGTATATGTAGCCTCCAATACCCAAATAAACCTATTAAATGCTGTGTTTCTGTTTTATTCTGAGGTCTTGGTAGATTTTTCAGTTTGTTAATTACCTCTGGGAGAACAGATGGTCCTCTGGTTGACCGGTGTACTCCGAGGAATTTAACTTCCTCCGCTGGTCCTTTTACTTTGTCCTTATTAATGGTCCATCCTTCACTTGTTAGGTGTGCAATTAAGTCTGCTACTGTTTTATAGTAGGTCATCTACGTATGAAAATATTACTTCTTCTGGTGTGTGGATGAATCTGAAGCCCATGTCAGTGCGTTATGTGCTGTAACTGGGCTGTTTTTGTACCCTTGTGGAACTCTAGTGAACTGATATTGTTTTCCTCCCCATGAGAATGTGGTGATTTCCCTAGAGTTGGGATGTAGGGGAATGCCAAAGCACATGTCTGTTAGGTCTATCGTGGGTAACCCTTTCTTCTACATCAGGCAATTGTCCAGGCATCTGAGACAATTATGTTCTGTTCTGAGAGTTTATGTTCCTATAGTCTACTGTAAATCTCCACTTGCCATTTGGTTTTTTAACTGGCCAAATGGGGCTATTATAATTAAAGCTTTGTGTTGGTTCTATAATACCTTCATACCTTCTTTTAATAACGTTTGTATGGTGTCCTTCACTTCTTCCATCTCTCCTTTTATAGGATATTGTGGTGTGAAGGAGGGTGGTATTTTAGGTAATTCTATCTGTGGAATTTTAACTGTAGCCAATAATATCTTTGGTATTCTTTTATAATCCAAAAATTTTGAAAATAATTTATGTATTGTGGGTAGCCCTATAATATTTTCTGGGGCACTGCACAGAGCAATATCTAGATCATATTTTTTTTTATCATATACTTGCAATATTAGTCTATTTATAGGGGTTCTGACTTTGCCTCCAACTCCCTCTACTTCTATGTAGCCTTTAATTTTACCTGTATTCAGAATTTGTCCATCATCTAGAGTATCTACATTAATTTCACTACCCGTGTCCAACAGCCATTTAACCACTTTGGTGGTGCGGTCAGGTAGTATGATGGGTAGTGCAATTCTGGGTTTTAGATGTTGCCTCCCTGAGATTGAAAGGGATGTCCTCATCCTCTCAGGTTGTTCTGGGGCGGCAGCCTGTTCATAGGCCTTGCTCCACATTCGGCCTTTGGTTGTTGAATTATGGGTAAGGGGGTCCTCGGCCATACAGCCCGCTTTGCCCTAAAAAAGGTCTGTGAGGAGTTTGTCTAAACAAGCATCTGGTGGGATTCCATGGTTTGCTTGGTTCTGGTCTAATTGGGAGGTTGGTATTTGGTCTTCCAAATGGTCTTATAGTTTTGAACCGTCTCCTCATTCTGTTAAAGTTTTTACCCTTAATAGGTAGGGATACTACCTTCTCCGAGTCTAGCTCTCCACATTATTTTAAGAAGTCTATGGCATCTGCCACAGTTTGACATCCTTGCAATGGTCCAGCTAGAGTTATTCTGAGGAGTTGTGGATCTTCTTTCAACAGAATCTTCCTAAACTGAGCCAGCAATGGTGCTGCCTGTGGGGTGGGTACCTGGTTGTAAATGAAATAGAGTACTCCTAATTTTCTTGCTTACTGAATTGCTTCCTGTAGATCATTCCGTTTTGTTGAGGACTCAAACTGAGTTAGATCTAGGGAGGGGAACGCATATCTCCAGGCTGCAGTTGTCCAATCCAGCAGTGGGTGTGTGTCCCCTCTGGCATTATCTTGCACGTGCTCTAGAGCATTGAACACAGTGGGATTTTCTACCACGTTTCTAATTTTGCACATTTCTTGGTCAGATAACATTATTGTATCTGCTCCCTTCTCCCACAGTTTTACTATATAGGATGCATCTTTCATGCTATTTTGGGCATAATCTTTTCCAAGTTCATTAAGTTCCTGTGGGGAATATGCTCTGGTTTCCATTATTACTTCCGTGGGGCTTGTCCTGTCCAGACCCCCTTGATGGCGTCTGAAGCCAGGAGGCAGTCACTGGCAGTGACGGGACCAGTCCTGACTCTAGGGCATCTTTGAAAGGATTGGAATCTTTCCACCTTTTTGTGATATTCATGGCTAGCCTTTTCCCCCATGAGTCTATCTTTGTCAGTATCTACTATAGTCTTCATCAGTATACTAGGTATTCTCTTTGTGTTGCTTTTTCTATTATAGTTTCCATCTGCTGTGGAGCTGTTAATGGGATGTCAGTTTTAACTTCCTTGCCCTTAGTCTTATTTTTAACTATGCGGTTAATATCCTGCCAAGCTGTTTCCACTGAGGCAGAGATCTCTTCATCCTCTAATTTTATCTTTTTCATACCCCTGATGTGCCTTTTTATTCCGCCCATGGAGTCAATTTATAGGCTATGTGGTACAGTGCCTTTACCATTTTCTTTTTAAGCTACCAGGTGATATTATTTCTTGGTGGGTTTTTCAATAATTCATTAAATAATTTATCTGCCCGCCTCACTAATCTTCTCTGTAACCACTCCTCATTGGGCTGGAAAGACCTCTGCCTATCCCTTCAGTCTACTTTGTGCCAATAACCGGCTCTTCCTCTATCCTTGGCCAGAGTTTTTGTGAGGTGTCTTCCACTAGAAAACCACTGCCTTCTAAGAAATGGCTCTCCAGATGGACTAGAGTTTTGCCCTGATTCAACCGCCCAGAAAATGGCCCACAATTTAAAGCGCGGCTGTTGGATGGAGCTCCATTCTCAGGGATCAGTAAATGGCCTGCAATTTTAAAGTGCGGCCACTAGATGGAGCGGCCGATTACGCCAACTGTCGCGAAACAGGGGCGAAGAGTCTCGAACCTGGAGGAAAGGTCTGATTAGCTTATTTATGAATGACAATAGACAAACAATTAGCGAAACGGATCGCATTCGTACACACACACACACACACACACACACACACACACACACACACACACACACACACACACTCTTACACTAACCTCCGGTCTGGTCTGATGTTGGTGCCACAGGTAAGGTTCGCAACGTGTGTGTCCGCCCACAATGGAGAATTGATCTGGAATGCAGCCTTGGTTCAGGCGAAATTTGGTCTGCGGGTGCCATGCGGACTGGCGGGAGCTTTCTGGCAACAGCCATGTGGACCGGAGGGAATCCGGTCCGTGAAATGCGGGCTTTCTCGGTTAGCGGCTCACCTCAATGTGAAGGCATCTCCGTGGGGCTCCCAGAACAAGCAAATTTGTGTGGGCCAGACCAGGAGCCTTTAGCTAATTTCAACCAATCAGAACTGAGGCAGGAGTTTTTATCAGTCACAGACAGCTTGGACTCGGTTACCATGGTTACCTCTCAGCCAATTACAATTGAGGGCTTATGGTTCCTTTGGGCGTGCCTCTTATCTTGACATTACACTAACCCCCAGGCCTGGCTTCCACGGCCACACATTTTTTTTTTTTTTTTAATTAATTGTCCATAATGGTGACTCTTATTTTACTCCTTACAGGAACCCATCCACGTTGGGGTGTCAGCTGTTATTGAGATTATATTTGTCTTATTCAGGCAAATGTGTGGCTAAGTGTTTATAGGTTCATTTTTCCTGCCACGCCTAGGGACACTGTCTAGCAGAAGGCACCCTGAGCCTCTATCTCTTACAATCTTCCTACCTCCACCTCTGTGATGTTCCGTGAGCCTTAGTGTAGGGACTGCATTGCAGTTGGGCACCCAATGGTTCTTGCTCTCTGCCTTTTGACCAGTTGTGGATCTCTGTAATAGTTTTCATCTATTGTAATAAAATGCTTATTTATAGACAGGCAAGAGCTATACTTATCTATGAGTATAAATATAAGTATTAATATAGTTAGAAATTATATTAATTTAGAATATATGGCAGTAGTAGATTCTCCTTTAGTCTGTCACCTCTCCAGTCACTGGTATAAATGGCTACATTTACAGACAGCATCAGGTATGAATTACTTTCTGTTGACTGAGTCGTAAGTCCAATTAAACAGCCATTGATTATAGCCAATATAAAAGTGCAGTTAGGGTTAGGAAGGTCTAAGATTAAGCTTCTGGTAGACCTGGTGTCCGGTGAGGGAAATCTCTTCTTGGATAGTGCCTTCTAGCTGTGTCTTCATGGCAGAGTGGATGAGTGGGCTGTCACCATTCCTTGTAAGGGTTTTTCCCACTCAAGTCGCCTCCAAGTGATTTGTGTCTGCACTGTTTCCCCACCACTTGCAATGAGGTAAGGTTAGCAGTAGGTGGTAGAGGTTGAGATTGGAGTTATGGTCATGGACCATGAGTCAGTGAGCCAGGGTCAAGGGCCAGGAATCAATGTTAAGGGTTAGAGTTCGGGGTTGAATTTAAGGTTAGGATTAAACTTGGTTAGGGTAGGCTTAGGTTAGAGTTAAGGAAGATTAGAGTTAGGATTTAGGTTAAGGCTAGTGACAGCCATTGTTGAATGACTTAATAAGTCTTCTATACCATTAGGATAGATAATCATCCTGAGTTTTTTCCAAAATACCAGAATTTATTGAATAATAATATGTTCACTAGGCTTGACTATTTCATAGGCAGCAGTTTGAGAGCAGACCCTGCTTCCCTTGGAAATCTGGCCAAGGCAAATAGTGTTTTTAATTTAATCTTGATTGCTAATATTAACTCTCATGTCTTAAACCACACTTAAATATACCTCCATAGGGTCTATGGAAATAAATAGAGGGTTAAAGTGGTTGCAGCAGATTTCAAGAAACTTCAGTAGTGAGATGACAGAAATCTGAATAGAGTCTGCATTGATAAGATACTCAATGCAAACCAGCTGCAGGGAAGGAACTGGCACTTTATAGTCAGACTGCTGTGGAGTAAAGGCCGAGAAAGAAGGTATATGGATGAATCCAGCTTCAAGGTGAAAGTATAGGGAAGGCCTGGTCTAGGGAAGGGTAGGCAGACCAATGCATGGCAGGTCCATGTGGGGGACTGCCAGTTTAGTAGGGCAGATTAACAGGTGGGAATGCATTGAGCTAAGGCCTGAAAGATGTGATTAGGGGTAGGATTAAGGTCGTTGTTATGATTTAGGGTGAAATGGAATTAAATACAAAGTCTCAAAAGCAGAAAATGTTCCATAAAGGAAGAGGAAGAAGCAACAATGTTGAATAACCATTAAACTAGAGTGTGCCTATGGTCAGAGGTGTTCTCCTAAACAATCATAAAGACAGAAAAGATCCTCACTCTTTTATAAGGTCAAACATATATAATTCAACACACACACACACAGATGCACACACACACACAGACACACACAAACACACATACACACAGGTGATTTATTAGAATAGTTCACAGGCTGTAGTCCTGCTAGTTTCACAATGCCTGTCTACCAATGGGGAGTCCAAGAATCTGGTAGTCGTTTGGCCCACAGGGCTGGATATCTCAGCTGGTTTTCAGTATACACTGGAATCCTGGAAAAGTAGGCTCTAATGACAGTGAAAGAGTAAACTTGTCAGCAAGAGTGAAGGCAAGCAGGCCTAGGTAAAGAGAGTGAGCTTCCTTCTTCCATGTCCTTGTACAGGCTGCCTGAAGAACATGTGACCCAGATTAAAGGGGGGATCTTTCCAGCACAAAAAAATCTGGATTAAAAGTGGATCTGCTCAACTCAAAAGATTTAATTTAAAGGGAAAAAAAAAGTCCCTCCAGGAGTACCCAGTCTTTGTGTTTTAGTTAATTCCATATGAAGTCACATTGACAGCCAAGAATAGTCACTACAACTCCTGAAGCTTCACCTGTTTTATAAGAAATGTGCCCTCAAAGCTGGAGACAAAGAAATGAAGACATAGCCTGAGCTTTCTAGGAACTGAAGAGAAAAAAAAAGTTTAATAACATGCCCAAGATTTTCTTTAGACATGAATACTGCATACTTGGATCCACTCTAGCTGTGCACATTCATGCAGAGTGGAAGTCAAGCCTCTGGGTCCCAGCGAGATGAATCGGTGACATGAACCTTGGCAATTCTTAAGGCAGACAATGTGTTTGGCACTCCGTTCACATCACAGGCCAGCATCAATAGCTCAGTGACTGGCCATATTTAGCCATTTATTGATATCAATTGAGTCTAAAAGATTGAAATCATTTTGCAAAGGAAAGAAGAATAAAGATTAAAAAACAAGACAAAATAAAACCATCTTGGGTACGTGAATCTCCTGTAACAACTGATTCACTCAATCAATTGCTAGAATCTAAAAGAAAATGCAAAGGCAGTGTCTTTCACAGGATCTTCCAGGAACCTACCTTTTCCAAAAGTCTGTTTGCTGTGCACCTCCAGAATGCATTACAAAAGTCTGTAGGATGGCGGGTGGTGGTGGCACACGCCTTTAATCCCAGCACTTGGGAGGCAGAGGCAGGCAGATTTCTGAGCTCGAGGCCAGCCTGGTCTACAGAGTGAGCTCCAGGACAGCCAGGGCTACACAGAGAAACCCTGTCTCGAAAAACAAACAAAAAAAAAAACAAACAAACAAAAAAAATTCTGTAGGACTTGTGAATTCAAGCCAGAGTCACAAAGGCTGTTTTAAGAACCTCGTGAAATTTTGTATGATAGTGGACCAACTTTTTTCTCAAAATAGTACCAGATCTTAGAATTCTAAAACTGTTCTCATGATGTTAAGATATTCCTCATTGATATTAAATCCAAAATTCCTCCAATAGTTTATTGAACTAGTTTTTATTTGCCATTTGAGAAATAAAAAGCCAATTCCCACAATTAAAATTTCACTGAAAATTTATTTTAATTATTCATAACTTGTGTCAATCATTTTTGCAGTTGTCTATTTTTCATCCTTGACTTGGTCATGAATAACATAATAGAGAAAGCACAATGCTAATCTAATGGATCCAATGCAAAATGAGCATTCCGTAAGTCTAGAGAGCCAGAGGCAAGCACAGTGTTCACAGAGAGGTGAGCATTAACTTAGCATGTAAGAAAGGAAAGTCATGGGCTAGAGAGATGGCTCAATGGTCAAGAGTACTAGGTGTTCTTCCAGTGGCCCTGAGTTCAATTCCCACCAATGATAGGAGAACTATACAGGACTCACATACATCAAACAAATAAATCTTAAAGAAAATAAAGAAAGGAAGCAAAGTTGTGGGGTTTTTTCTATTTATTAACTTTAATCATGCATTTTACAGTTCAGTCTCTATCTCCCTCCTGGTCCCCCCTCATAGAGTTGCTCCTTCCATTCCTCCTCCTCTTTGTCTCCCAGATCATGGCCCCACTCCCTACCCACACACCACACCTGGCTAGTCCTCCTCACTCTCTCTGGGCTCTCAAGTCTCTCAAGGGTTAGACACATCTTCTCTCCCAGAGGCTAGACCAGGTAGGCAATCCTCTGCTGGATATGTCAGCTTTAGTTTCAAGAGGCCTATCTACTCCTTCCTCTGCTTCTTGCCTTCATGCACATGTTCCTTGGGGTGAGTGCTTTCAGAGGGTCTTTTCGAACTGGGGTGCTGTTTTGCTTCTGCCAAAAACTTGTCCAAACCCAAAGGATCTTCCTCAAAGTGAACTGGTCCTTCTTGGCCTCGTTGTTATGGTCTGACCCACAATTACCCTTTATGAGAAACTAATTGATGGATCTTGCCCTGGGCAGAGGTCATTGTAATTTCCTTTCACACATTTAAGGGGCCTGTAATACCTGGGATTTTGCAACCTCTCAGGCCTGATATCATTGTAATTCTCTTCTCCAGCTGCAAACCCACTGTCCATACCCTTGGATTGTTGCAGAGCCTTCGGTCATCCTGGACTTCATTGGAAGCTGGAGCATTGGGCACAGCAGGAGGAATGTCCTCACTGATATCTTGATTTCCTTTCTCTGTGGTTTTGACCTCTTCTCAGGCTCTGTCCTGGAAGGTAAGGGTTGGTGGCGCTGCCTCTCATTTCACCTGTCCTGATGGGTTTCATCCTCTCACAGGTCTCTCCATCCTGTTTTCCACAGGGGTTTCAACCCAGCTGGCATCTTATTCAATTTTCGCTTCATGATCCAACTGAATGTGCAGTGTGTTCAAAATTTTTTTTTCTTTTGCCCCATATCCAGAGGCATACTGGGCCATGTGGATTTCTGGGAAAGCACCTCCATCTCCAAAATCCTCTAACAAGTGCGGAATCCAGTCTTTCCTGTATCCGTACCTGGGAGGCTCCATTCTCGAGGACTGCAGCGAGGTCTGCAGTGATCTCTGAGATCTTGCCCTTTCATCACTAGTTGGTCCTGAGGTAGCTGAGTAGGCTCAGGTAAAGAGCTGGTGAGCACCATCTTCTCCGAAGGAGGTCTGAGACAGGGAAGAAGAGTCTTTCCTTCAGGCTTCTCCCTCCTCCCTCCCTCCCTCCCTCCCTCCCTCCCTCCCTCCCTCCCTCCTCTTCCTTCTTCTCTTCTTTCTCTCTTCCTTCTTTCTTTCTTTTCTTTCTTTCTTTTTTGTTTTCAGATAAGAGTTTTCTGCCCTGGACCTCTTTTTTTCTGTTTTCTTTTCTTTCTTTTTTTTTTTTTTAAAGCACACACACACACAGACACACACACATACACACTGGCTGCTTTGTTGACAGACTCATTGGTGACAGCTGTGCCCCAAGTAGCCCCTACTTTTTTTACAAAGGCAAGTGAAGAAAGTGGTGTTCCCCATCAAAGCCCAGTGAAGGCAGCTGGGTGGTCAGTAGCCTAGACTCACCAGAGCACAAGCATTAGGAGGCCAGGAAGGACAGAAAATCCAAGTCCCCAAAAGCAAAGTGCTGGTGAGGTGGCTGAGGAGACTGGAGGTCTCACAGCTATTCCTTGCCTGGGATATCAGGAACCGTGGTCACCAGAGAAGACAGGAACCTAAAGCTTGGGTATGAGCTGAAGATGGGGGCACCTCAAGGCTTTGAGAGTCATTTGAGGCATAGCATTCTGTGAGACCACCCTGGGCTCCTAGTTGAGTCCCAGCAATCGCTCAAATCCATCCGTGCAGTCACATGTGCAGTCAGGCACATCTACTCACTCAATCCATGCCATACACACAGAGGGAGGGCTGTCACAGCCCTGCGCTTACTCCCTGGAGCCCTGGAATGTCTCAGGGTAGCCAGATGGGGGCTGTGGAGGAGCAGGTCCTTGACATTGCTACTGATTGGCTGCCTCACAGGCATCTATCCAGTCGTTGTACACATCCACTGGTTCTGACAGGTTTGTGATGCATGTCTGGAATTCGTCTAGGCACATAATACAGGAGATGACTGCAGTCTTTCGAGCACGGTCCATTTTCACCTCACAGGACTTCTCGTGGTTGCAGAAAGGGCAGGTGAACTGGGTCTCCAGGGTGCCTGTCATCTTCTTCTTGGGGTACAGCTTCCGTTTGGGCGTCCTTCGGCCCATAACTGCAGAGGGGATAAAACAGTCTGTAGTCCAACTACTCCAACAATGGTCAGCTGTGAATGGGAAGTCCAAGAATCTAGTAGTTCTTTGCTCAGTCCCACGAGGGTAGTTGGTTCAGCTGCTCTAAGGTTGAAGGGTGTTCCAACAGATGTGCTGGCGAGTAAACCCAAGCAGGAGAAGAAGAACAGGAACTCTTTGTATAGACCAGGCCGGCCTAGATAGAAATCTCCTTGCCTCTGCTTCCCAATTCGAAGGCAGCAAGGAGAGACTGCTGTGCCTCACCATGGGCAGAACTTGATTATATATGTATTTCCTCCAAGCCCCGCCTCCACAGGGACGCACCTCCTCCAACAAGGCCACATGTCCAGATAGTGCCACACCCTGTTCCAAGACTAATTCAATCAGCAGACCAGTAAAACAAACAAAAGGACAATTCCTTGTTTTGTTAGGTTCTATTTTTTTTTTTTTTATTAATCATTCCATTCCATCTCAAATGATTTCCACCTTTCGGGTTACCCCTCCACAAACCCCACATCCCATCTGCCCTCTCCCCTCTCTTGTTTGCCTCTATTTAATTTTTAGAGTATTAAGTAAGTCCATCATTCTCCCTGTATCCTTCCAACGGATCCAGTGTCCCCCCTTTCTTCTATTCCCTTCCCTCCTCACTGCCTCTTACTCTTTTCATTATGCTCTCTATGTCTGTCTCTCTCTTTGGGTCTCTCTGTCTTACACACTCACAAACACACACACACATACACAACACACACACACACACACACACACACACACACACACATAGAATGCTTATTCTTAGGTAAGATGTATTCTGGAAGACTTGTGAATTCAACCCAATGTTGCTTATCAGTTAGATCAGCTGTTATTACCTGGGAGACCTGTGTTGTCGAGAAGCCTAGAATCAGTCACATCCCTCTGGCCTTCAGGTTCTGCTGCAAAATATCAGCAAAATGCACAAATCGGAAAGATTATTCACAATGAATTTAGTAGAGAGGTTGTTTTATGTACCTTGTGAAACTTTTGTATGACGGTCGGCCAACTCTTTCTCATGATTGTATCAGATGTTAGAAGTCTGGAACTCTTTTCATAAGTTAAGACATTTCTCCTTGATACTGAATCTAAACTTTCTCCAGTTGTGTGTTGAAGTAGTTTTATTTGCCCTTTGAGAAATGAACCCAATTTTCTCAATTTAAATCTCACTGAAATTTTATTTTAATTATTTATATCTTTTGGGAATTGTCTTTGCATTTGTCTCTTTTGTCAGTGATTTTTCTGAATAACATGATTGTGAATCTCAGTGGCAATCTAATGTATCCATGCTATGGCAAAATGTGCTTTCTGGAAGTCTAGAGAGCCAGAGCACCCCTTATTGTCAGAGGCTGAGCATTAATTTAGTATGTAAGAAAGGAAAGTCACGGGAAAGAGAGAGGGCACAATTGTCCAGATCCCTGCTGTTTCTTCCAGAGGCTCTGAATTTAATTCCCAACATTTGGTGAAGAACAATATGATCTCACATACATAAAACAAGTAAATCTTGTAGGAAATAAAGAAAGGAAGAAAAGTTATGTTTTTTTTTTTCTTGTGTTTCACAGTTCAGTACTTATCCCCCTTCCTGGTGCCCCTGCATACAGTTCCTCATCCCATTCCTCCTTCCCCTTGCCTCCTAGATCTTGTCCCCACTCCCCACCACCACACCACAACCCTTCAGTTCTCTTGATTCTCTGGGCTCTCAAGTCTCTCTAGCATTTGGCACATCTTCTCTCACAAAGGTTATATCTACATTTGGATATGTCAGCTTTAGTTTCAAGTGGCCTATCTACTTTTTCCTCTTCTTCTTGTTCTCATGCTCATGTTCCTTGGGGCTACTGTTCTCAGAGGGTCTTTTAAGACTGCAGTGCTGTTTTGCTAATGCCCAAAACTTGTTCAAAGTAAAAGGATCTTCCTCAAAGTGAGATGATCCTTCTTGTCCTTTCTGTCTATGGTCTTCACCAAAAAACACCTTATGAGTAACAAATATGCTGGTCTTGACCCTGGTGCAGAGGTCATTGCCCTCCATGTCCTTGTCCACACCTTTACTGGGCCTTTTGATACTCTGAGGCACATCACTGGCACCTTTCCAGGCCTTGATAAAAGCAATTGTAAATTTCCTCTTCTCCAGCTGCAAACCCACTGTTCCTACCCTTGGACTGGTTGAAAATCCCAGATGCTGCCATACTCCCACTGGATGATATTGGACTGAACTTCTGAATCTGTAACTATCCCAATTAGATGTTTTCCTTTATAAGACTTGCCTATGTCATGGTTTCTGTTTACAGCAGTAAAACCCTAAGACAGAATTTAGTACCAAGGCCTGGGTATGGTTGTCATAGACTTGACCATGCCTTTTTGGAAGAATGTGGATCTTGGGATTTTGGATTTGGAAAGCATTGGAATGGGGCATAATGGGCTATCCTAGAAGGAACTGGAAGACTTTGTTGCTGTGAGTGATTTGAACTGTGCTGACCTGGCCCAAGAGATTTCAGTGAAAAGAACTTCAGTATGGGGCCCTAGACTGTTTTTGTGGTATTTTGGTGAAGAATGTGTCTGAATTTTGCTCTTGTGTGAAGAGTCTGCCATAGGTTACAGTGAAGAGACTCAGATTGATTGCATTGAAAAAGGAAGTCTCAGAAACACCCATTATATATTTTGTTCTCTGTTCAGTTTCATGAAGAGTGCTTTAAATAAGCATAGCCAGCTTTTAAAGTAAAAATATAAAATATATGGTTTGAGTATTAAAGGGATACCAGGAAGTGAAATGGAGCCGAATCCACTGTTCAAGGATATTAAATTGAATTAAGGGAGTGGTGACCTTGGGGCAAGATCCTAGGCAACTAAGTTTATCTACTGGCTTGGTGGTACACACCTTTAATCCAGGGAGATAAAGCCAAGCAGATCTCTGAGTTCAAGGCCAGTCTGAGACAGACCAAATTCTAGGTGAAGAAAAGCTCAACTCCAGGCATGGTGGTACACAACTTTAATTTCCGGAGACAGACATGCAGATCTCTGAGTTCAAGATCATTCAACAGAGCAAGATCCAGGGTAGCCAAGTGTAAGCAGTGACAGAGTTGGAAAAGAGGAAGCTATTGATAATGTAATAGGAGAAGCAGGCTATGTTCTAACCCCAGCAATCAGCAGAACTCAGCATCTTTGTCCATGTGTCTTGACTTAATAGTCAAAAGGAGAAGGGGACTACTGAAACAATTTCTGTTGGTTAGCTGGAGCTAAGAAATTAGTGGTGATTAAGAAGAGACCACCATCACTGAGGTGAAATCTTGGAAGTGTTTCCTGAGAGCACAAAGAAGTCTTGTTCCAGAGATAACCAAGATTGATCTCAAGCTTCAGCTGTATTTGGTAATGTGTAAGAGTCACCCAGGTGGTACTGGTTTTGAAGGTATGAAGGGGTCAGGAATTGCAGCTGAGGCTGGGCACTGTGAAGGCCAGGGAAGGCTATTCGTGAAGTTGCAGCTCAGAATGTGGTTGATGACCCAAAACTGAAGGGATCATGGAAAGGAGTTGGTTGTTGGCACCATGAAGAGAGCCTATTTGAGGTTATTGGCGAAGCCTAATTGCAGCAGAAGACTCCAGCACATTGTAAATGCTGGTACCCTAGGATGATCACCAAGAACAGCAGCACAGTGGAGTGGATCAATCTTAGCTTGGAGTGCTACAGAGGTCAGAGCTGGAGAAGTGATTCCAGTCCTTTGGAGGAGCCCAGAAGATCTTGTCAGGACCCCAGACATTGAAACAAGAAGCTGTAACATTGAAGTTCCTTGGAGACCCAAGATATGATGTTTGAGATGCCAGAGCGAGCCTATCTGCGAGGAAAGCTGCCAATAGAGAGTGGAATCAGGCCAGGAGAAAGAACTATGTTGCAGTCAACAAAGATGAAAAAGGAGTTGGAGATCTGAAGACTCTTTGCCTTCAGACATGGGGATGCAGAGTTTGGACTTTGTCCAGGTGGTTTCCGTCTTGCTTTGGGGATTACAGTTAAGTGATTGTGATTAATCTCTGAAGAGACCTTGAACTTTGGACTTTTAACACTGTTGAGACTGGTATAGACTATGGGGAGTTTGGAAGTTGGAACTAAATGTATCTTGTATTATGGTATGTTTAGGTATGGCCCCCATAGACTCATGTGTTGTTTGAATGAGTGTATAGGGGCCAGTGAGTTGAATGTGATTTTTATATATGCTTTGCCCAAGGAGTGGCACTATTAGGAGGTGTGTTCTTGTTGGAGTATGTATGTCACTGTGGACATGGGTTTAAGACCTTTACTCTAGTTGCCTGGAAGCCAGTGTACTGTTAGCAGTTTTCAGGTGAAGATGTACAGCTCTCAGTTCTTCCTGACAGTGCCTATCTAGAAGCTGCCATGCTCTCACCTTGATGATAATGGACTGAAACTCTGAATCTGTAAATCAATCCCAATTAAATGTTGTCCTTTATTGGACTTGCCTTGCTCATGATGTCTGTTCAAAGCAGTCAATTCCTAACTAAAACAACTCATCTTCAGACTCTGTGAAAGGCACTATCATGTCCTAATTCCTTTGTTCCTAGAGGTTGCTATTCTGTCATTTATAATTGTATCTAATTTGTACATACAGACCAGTTTACTGTGACAGAGCTGATATTCATAACTGTTGTCCAAATTGCTCCTCCTACAAGGATTCATACACTTACATGCCTATTACTTATTATTTACCTCTGTATCTAACAGATACATTAAGTTAATTGTGTGTCAATTCACACCAACAATGTTACTGACTTTGAGTTGACATTTTATTGTCTATCTCATTGCAGTAATTGGAAATTCCATCTTGTCAGTTACCCCCGACTCATCAGTTACTTGTCATCCGCCCAATCCCACCCACCTCATCAGTTACTGGAGTTACCACCCCATCAGTTACTTTAGTTACTTCCCCCACCCTATGAGTTCCTGAGTTACCTCCAGCTCATCAGTTTTTTAGTTACATCCCCCACTCTATCAGTGCCATGAGTCACCTCCACCTCATCTGATCCTTGGATTACCCCCACCTCATCAGTTCCTTGAGTTACTCACACCTCATCTGTTTCTTGAGTTTACCCCACCTCCTCAGTTACTTGAGTTACCCCACCTCATCATTTCCTTCAGTTACTCCCACATCCTCAGTTACTTCAGCTACTCTCCCCACCTCATCAGTTTCTTGAGTCACACCCCCTCCATAGGCCAACACCCATTCCTTCTCTGCTATAGCTCACCTAGAGGCTTGCAAATCTTGTTGGCTTTTCAAACAATGACAGTTAATTTCTATCATCACTATCTTTATTCTAGGTATCTCAGCTCCCATTTTGATAATTACACCTCCTGACTCTTCTTCCCTCTCAGGGGTGAATCTTTTAAGATATGTTAGTTAAATATCCATAACTCCAACCCAAGACTTCTGATGGCTTCTAATCTCCATGCATAGTTGATTCAAAGTTTGTCCTCTTTTCCTCAATCCCTCTATAAGGTCATATGCCATGTGTCCCTGACCTCACCTACTGCTCTCTGACCTTCATGTGGCCCTTTCTTTTCCTTATCCAACTCTGCTCCAACTAGATTTTTTAAATCTGTTGTTGGTGAGTCTGGAAGTCTTTGTTCCATATATATACATGCTCTTCCCATTCATCTTTAAATTCTCTTATAAAAGAGAAACTGTCTCTGGCAACCCACCCACTGCTCCTCAGGGCACTGCTCTTCCACCACTTTGTGTAAAACAGACACACCCACCACTACATCTCCACTATCCATGTAACTTTTCCTGTGGCATTCACCAATACCTGATATATGACAGAGACATGATTCTTTCCATCCCTTCAGACAGACTGTAAGAATATGCCGATATTAATATTTGTTTTATTTATTATTGTATATCAAGATCCTCAAAGTGTATCTGGACATGTTGATCCCAGAGCCATTATTGGTGAAGTACATAGATTAAAGTGTTCACTGCAAACCTACACAGAGAATCTGAAATGAGACACAAAGAAGACCTGTAAAGTGAAGGGAATGTACTCAGAGCCCCTAACCTAAGTCACACTTCTTAATGATCTGGCTTCTGAGTTCAAAATCCTCAGTGAGCAGATATCTTGGTGGTGGCTCCTCTGGCCACTTCAGTAGAGAAGAATGTATAAGGGAAAGACATTGTGAAAAACACAAGTCAACATGAGGGAATTTATCATGAAAGGAAAGAGCAAGATAGCCTCTGAGTATTTTACACCCAAAAGTATACACAGAAAACGTATTATTTGTCTTAGGATTTCTACTGCTGTGATGCACACCATGACACAAAATAACTTGGGGGAGGAAAAGGTTTATTTCATGTTACTTTTTAAATCTAGCATTCAAGGGAGTTTGGGAGGAACTCAGGCAGAGCAGAAACCTGAACACAGGAACTGATGCAGAGATCATGATGAACCCTGTCATCTCACACTGTCAGGGAGCACCTGGTGCACAGGGGTGGAAGCACTTGCACCGGTGTGGCACTCCTCCAAGTGACCTGAGCCCTCCTATATCAACCATTGGTCAAGAATATGTATTATTACAAGCTTGTCCACAGACAAATGATGTAGGGCCTTTTTTTTTTTTCTGAGCAGAGGTTCCCTCTTCCCAGAATTCCTCTTGCTGTATCAAGGTGAATCAAAATTAGCCAGCACAGCAACAGTAGACAGTGAAAAAGAGGCAGTAGTCCAAGTCATAGAATTTTACTTGAAGCTCACTTGCTATTTCATGCAGCATAAATGATATGTGGAACAGCCAACCTTCAAATCCACAAATGGAGTGGTTAAATGCAATCACTAGCCTTGCTTTTCAGAAAGTCTCAGGCTGAACTTTACACACAAAACGCTAATTTTTGTGTGTGGTGAGTCCTTCTGGTTTTGGCATTACAGAATGTAAGCAAGATCCCTGTTAGGAAAACCTTATTGTATCCTGTTTGTGGGTCTCTTTTACATGGACTTTTTGCCAAAGTTATGAATTTGACTTAAAATATTGTTCTATTACTGAGCTCAATACCTTGGAACTTTTGCAGAATCATGGAGTATCTTTGACATTCTACTTATCTAGATCACCATTGAAAAAGTGAGGTAAACGATCTGAGGAAGATCCATGAACATACATCCTGCATATGTACTCAGTTTTAGTTACCATGATCACAGAGTTCAAACCAATGACCTTTTTCTCTATGCAAAACTATGATCCCAATCCCATGGGACATTCAGGAGTTCTGTGTGGTCTCTGCCTCCAGCAAACATGCAATTTCCATTTCATTATCTCATGACAGTGGGATTATAGTTGTGTTTATTTATTTTTCCCTTTATTTATTAAAATGTCCATGAAGGATATCAATTATTTTGCAATATAAAGCAACAAAAGTTATTTTTAAAAATGAGAACTCTTGAACTCATTTGGCCTCCCTTAAAAAAATACAAAGCAGGAAACACAAGCAGCAGTATCTGTCATAGGGTTGCTGTTGGTATTGGTGTGGTTTATATATCCCCAGAAATATCAAAGGATTAAAACTCAGCCACAGCCTTCAAAGGTTATTAGGCATAGACACTTCTCTTTAGAAACAGGCCCTCTTCATAGGTTATTAGATATGAAGAGTCATCTTTGCAAACAGACCCTTTTCCCTTGAAAAAACCAACATGAGCACTAATCCATTAGCGTTGTTATCACATACAGGGATTGTGCTATGAAGAGACTATATGATGGAAATGAAAACCCAGCTAACCTCTACCACACCCTTCTTTAAGTATTCCTACTATGTATTGAAATCTATGATCTCAGTTTCCATGCTTCCTTTCCTAAAGGAAAGAACTTGAGGGTTTGCACCATACAAGAAGAGAATAGCTTCAGATGACTTAATAGTACCCATGAAAAGTATCTGCCTAAAATGACATTATATACATAGATTTTTTCATTTCTTTTCATTATTATTTGCTAAATTAATGAAGAATTTTCTTTATAATGCCGAAGGGATTGTCAGCAAGAATATTTATCCCTTCATATCATTAAACTAATTTTATCAACAGAAATACATTTATTCATAATATAAATATAATCATAATTTAAAAATACTGCACTATTTTTCATAACAAGAACAAGAACAAAAACAAGAACAAGAACAGTAGCAGTAGCAGCAGTAGTAGCAGCATCTGCAAGAGGCAGCAGGAGCAGCAGCAACAGCAGCAGCAGCAGCAGTAGCATCAGCAAGGTTAGGACTCAAGTACATACAAAGCTCGGAGTTCATTCCAAGAATTAGAAAAAAATGGATAATGTTTGTTCCTGGTTACTAATTTTTGGAGATACACAAGATCCAAAGAACAAATATCTTCTGTCAAAAAGAAAAAATATTTTTATTGAATTTTGTTTGCAATATAAAAAAAATCATAGAGGAAGAGAAGATCCCTTTAACCATAGAATCATCTTGAGGCTCAACTTAAATACTAGAAATAAGCATCCAAACCAAACCATAAATACTTAATGTGCTCAGCACATGACAGTAACTTGAGAATTTTCTTTCTTCTCCAAGAAAGTAAACAATAAGAATTCATTCTTACTTGAAGTTTTCATTGTAAAGTTTTTTCATCTCTCTGATTAGGTTTATTACAAGATATTTTATTGCCTTTGATGCTACTGTTAATGATGTACATGCTAGTGTGTCCATGATCTCTTTCTAGGTGTTTGAAAGGCTACTGAATTATATCGTGCCACTTAGATGAAATTGTTGGTTGTTTCTACAAGTTTCCTGATAGAATTTTTGGAGTGTCTTATAAATGATGTAAAATAATCTGCAAATAGATATAATTAGACTTCTTTTCCTATTTGCATATCATTAATATTCCTTCTTTACTTTATTGCTCTATCTAGTTCTCCCAGAACTATATTGAAAATGAGTGGGAATAGTGAACAACAATATCTTCCTCTTGATTTCAATAAAATTGCTTCCAAGTTTTTCTCCATTTCTGATAATGTTGGCTTTGTATCATCATACATAGCCTTTATTATGTTGAGTTATGTTTCCTCTGGTCCTACTTTCACTAGAATGTTTATCAGGAAAGCATATCGTTTGATTTTATCAAATGTTTTTGATGCCCATTGAGATAATTATGTGATTTTTGCCTTTGAAGTTCATTTATATGATTTAATAACTTGCATATGTTGAAACAATCCTTCGTTTTTAGAATAAAACAAATTTGATCATGACAAAAAAAAAAAAAAAAAAAAAAAAAAAAGAATTCATTCTTATTCAGTGGGAGATAAGTCATTAGGAGAAAGTGATGACCAGCAATGCTAGGACATTAGAAGATGCTCTTTCCATGTAGAAGAGCATCTGACTCCTGGCTTGTCATGCTTTTGTGACAACTACACCATTATGGTCCAGATAGACCACTCCTTGAAAATATGTGCAAAGTCTCATTCAGTGTTCTGCAAGACACTTTCATATCTGTCCCGGCCTGAGCTGCTGCACCGGTCCAAGGTCAAGGTCTAGCAAGAGAGGAATGGGGTTGGAGGGTCAAGAGACAAGAAGAATGGAGACAAGACAGAGAGTCTGTTCAAATCCCCTTTACTAAAAGGAAATCCTGGTATATAAAATAAGCACAAGCAGGGGAATGCAGCTGAAGACACTTTACTATGTTCGCCTTGCAGCTGGGGCATTAAACAACAGACAAGATATATGAGAAAAACATGATGTTTATCGGAGTGTGCTCAGTTGTTGTAGGCTGCTGAAAACAAGTCTCTTGTCAGGGTATATGGCTCTAGATGGCTGCAAAGATGATAGCTGCTTTCTGCTAGGACTTTGCTCCAACAGTATCCACATTGCTACTTCACTATTACACAAGCATTAAAGCTGGACCCAGTTTAGGTGTCCATTAGCAGATGCATGACTAAAGAAAACTGTGTTTATCTACCCATCTATCCATCTACACAACACTTGCTGTGTGAGCATTATGTGTGTCATGAAAGTGAGAGGATTTGTGTTCTGGGGGAGGGATAGGGAACACAAGTTACAATGATATATCATACGTGTGTGTGTGTGTGTGTAGTGTGTGTGTGTGTGTATGTATGAAATATTGTACTGGCACATCTTCCTAGCAAAGCAAATTTTAAAAGTTTTTTTAAATTTAATTTAATTTTTTTTTGTTTGTTTTTTGTTTTTTGAGACAGGGTTTCTGCGTGTAGCCCGGGCTGTCCTGGAACTCACTCTGTAGACCAGGTTGGCTCGAACTCAGAAATCCGTCTGCCTCTGCCTCCAAGTGCTGCGATTAAGGCGTGGACTACCACCCCCGGCTTTAAAAAGTTTAAAAAAAGAAAATATACAATTGCAAAGAACTGAGTAGTTGGGGAATGAGTGGAAAGAAAGAAAGAGCATAGCAGTAAAGACAGGTGAACTAAGAAAGAGAAGTATTGAGGATTCTGCTGCAGAATTGTGAACATGGCAGTTTTCCTTTCCAATTTTCCCAAGTGGAACAAAATAATAAGGGTAATTATCTCATATTCTTACCAGGAAAGAATAATATAATATTTTGTTCTGTATATATCTTGAAAGAATAAGTACATTCAAGAGTATATAGGGAATAGAGAAAAACAGAATATAAATAAAAAAATAGTACTTTGAATATCACAAAACAACAAAATGATAGGAATTAATACTCATGATTCCCAAATAATTCTTAATATCAACTGTCAGTTCCTCAGTAAAGAGACATAGACTATCAGATTAGATTAGTTATCAGAATCTGTTGTTTGTTTCCAAGAAACACAATTCACTATCAATGGTAGGCACCATCTTGGGTAAAAGGATTAAAAAAGGTATTCTAAGCAAATAAGACTAAGAAAAAAAAGTAGGTGTAGCCATTATAGTATCTGATAAAATATGTAATAAAATAATTTTCAAACACAAAACTATCAAGAAGAGACAAGAACTTACTCCATACTCATTAAAGGAACAATCCACTAAGAGTAGATTGTAATTCTACACAGTGCTCTTTGCCATGATCCATCTCTTCAGCTCAATTGGTTTATTTATTTTTTAAAATAAAATTTTACTAGAGTTATTTTCTTTTAGTAATTTTAGAAGCACCTCAATTATTTTCAACCAAAAAAGGTAAAAGGTAAACACACACACACAAACACACACACATACACACACACACACACACACACACATGAAAATTATACAATGGCTGTAAGGGTTAAAGGATTAGAGTTCAGAGCTATGAGAAGAAGGGGAGCTGACAGAATAGAAATAGAGCCTTTATTGACAAGATAATGACTTCAAGGTAGTCCAAAAAACTCAGATAATACAGCTCTTCCTGATAATGCAGCTCAGCCTGCTGGACTTAGCCGGCAGCAGGACCAGAGGTTAGCTCCTAATGCAAGGTAAAGCAAAGAGTGGGACTTGACCTACACAAATGAATTTGTGTGTGGTTGGAATAGATGACATTTCCGCACAGGTAAACTGGATAAGCAGATAGTTCAAGTAGGTTGTATTTACAGTGGGGATGGAGATGAGTGACACCATGTGATGGTGAAAAGTTCTCTGTTGGCCTGTGTTAAAGTTTGTACATGCTTAGCTCAGGGAGTGGCTATTAGAAGGTGTGGCCATGTTAGAGTAGGTGTGACCTTTTTGGAGTAGGTATGGCTCTGTGGGAGTGGGCTTTAAGACCCTCATACTACATTTTGCATCTGTGCCTTTAGCTGATGCTGTGCCAGAGCTCTCCATACTCAAACACCTGAAGGAAAGAGCTGGTCTCTCAGGAGTGCTGACACACCTGAAAGCATAGGTGAGATCATAACTTCTACTCAAATTCCTGGCCCAAGAGGGACCTGCTCAGAGCCATCAGAAATGTAAGAACAAGGAAGAGCCAGGACAGGATTCTTCTGGTTTCCATCTGTGCCTCAGAGCTGACCCTGTGCCAGAGCTCTCAATAACCAAATTCCTCTGGGAGAGAACTGGTCTCCCAGGATGATGACACACAGGCTTACAGGAGGGACAACCCACAATCAGAGACAGCAAGACCAATTAACACCAGAGATAACCAGGTGGCATGAAGCAAGTGTAAGAACATAAGGAATAGAAACCAAGACTACATCATCAGATCCCAGTTCTCCCACCACGGCTAGTCCTGGACACCCCAACTCACCAGAAAAGCAAGATTCAGATTTTAAAATCACATCTCATGATGATAGAGAACTTTAAGGAGGACATAAATAACTCCTTTAAAAAAATACAGGAGAACACAGGTAAACAGGTAGAAACCCTTAAAGAGAAAATGGAAAAATCCCTTAAGGAAACACAGGAAAACACAACCAAACAGGTGAAGGAATTGAACAAAAACATCCATGATCTAAAAATGGAAAAAGACACAATAAAAAAAAAAAAGGGAGACAATCCTGGAAATAACAAACCTAGAAAAGAGATCAGGAATCATAGATGCAAGCATCACCAACAGAATACAAGAAACAGAAGAGAGAATCTAAGGGGTAGGTAGGAGATACAATAGAAAACATAGACACAACAGTCAAAGAAAACGCAGAATGTAAAAAGCTGCTAACCCAAAACATCCAGGAATTCCAGGACACAATGAGAAGACCAAACCTAAGGATAGTAAGTATCGAAGAGAGTAAAGATTCCCAACTTAATGGGACAGTAAATATCTTCAACATTATAGAAGAAAACTTCCCTAACCTAAAGAAAGAGACGTCCATGACCATATAAGAAGTCTACAGAACTCCAAATAGATTGGACCAGAAAAGAAATTCTTCTAGTCACATAATAATCAAAACATCAAATGCACAAAACAAAGAAAGACTATTGAAAGCAGTAAAAGGAAAAGGTCAAGTAACCTTTAAGGGCAGACCTATGAGAATTACACAAGGTTTCTCACCAGAGTCTCTAAAAGCCAGAAGATTCTGGGCAGCTGTCAGTCCCTAAGAGAACACAAATATAGCCCAGGCTACTGCATCAAGCAAAACTCTCAATTAATATACATGGTGAAACCAAGATATTCTATGTCAAAAAATATGCACAATAACTTTCAATAAATCCAGCCCTACAAAGGATAATAGATGGGAAATTACAACAGAAGGAGGGAAACTACACCCTTGAAAAAGCAAGAAAGAATTTTCTTACAAGAAATCCCCCAAAAATAGCCACATAAACATAATTTCACCCCTAACAACAAAAATAACAGGAAGCAACAATCACTTTTCCTTAATATCTCTTAACATCAATGGACTCAATTCCCCAAGAAAAAGACAGACTAACAGACTGGGTATGTAAACAGGACCTGGCATTTTTGCTGCATACTGGAAACACACCTCAGTGATAAAGACAGACACTACCTCAGAGTAAAAAGTTGGAAACAAATTTCCAACAAATAGTTCCAAGAAACAAGTTAGAGTAGTTATTCCAATATAGAATAAAATTGACTTTCAACCAAAAGTTATCAAAAAAGATAAGGAAGGACACTTTATATCATCAAAAGAAAAATCTACCAAGAAGAACTCTCAATTCTGAACATGTATGCTCCAAATTCAAGGGCACCCGCATTTATAAAAGGACCTTTATTAAGCTCAAAGCACACATTGCACTCTACACAATAACATGAGAACTTCAAATCCCACTCTCAATGGACAGGTCATAGAAACAGAAACTATACGGAACCAGGTGAAACTAACAGAAGCTATGAACAAAATGGATTTAACAAATATCTAGTGAACATTTCATCCTGAAAACAAAATAATATACCTTCTTCTTAGCACCTCATGGTACCTTCTCAAAAACTGACCATATAATCAGTCAAAAAACAGGACTCAAAAGACATAAGATGATTGGAGTTATCTCATGCATCCTATCAGATAACCACAGACTAAGGCTGGTCTTAAATAACAACAAAAATAACACAAAGCCCACATATATCTGGAAGCTGTAAAACACCATATTCACTGAAAACTTGGTCAAGGAAGCAATAACGAAAGAAATTAGACTTTTTAGAATTTAATGAAAAGAAAGGCACAACATACCCAAATTTATGGGACCCAATGACAGCAGTGCTAAGAGGAAAACTCATAACTCTGAGTGTCTCCAAAAAGAAACTGGAGAGAACATACACTAGCCTCTGGACAGCACATCTGAAATCTCCAGAACAAAAAGAAGCAAATACACTTAGGAGGAGGAGAACAGCATAAATAATGAAACTCAGGTTTCAAATCAACCAAGTATAAACAAACAAACAAACAAAAACTATACAAAGAATCAACAAAACCAGGACTTTGTTCTTTGAGAAAAATCAACAAGATAGATAAACCCTTAGCCAGACTAACCAGAGACATGGACATTATCCAAATTATCAAAATCTGAACTGAAAAGGGAGACATAACAACAGAAATTGAAAATTCAAAAAATCATCAGATCCTACTACAAAAGCCTATACTCCACAAAACTGGAAAATCTGCATGAAATTGACAATTTTCTAGAAAGATAATGGGTTACAAAATCAAATCAGCATCAGATAAATTATCTAAATAGTCTCATAACCCCTAAAGAAATAGCAGCACTCATTAAATGTCTCCCAAGCAAAATATGCCCAGGACCAGATGGTTTTAGTGCAGAATTCTATTAGACCTTCAAAGAGACTTAATACCAATACTCTTCAAACTATTCCACAAAAACAAAAACAAAAACAAAAAAAACCAGAAGGAAAACTATCCAATTTCTACTATGAAGCCACAATTATGTTTATACATAAACTACAAAGGACCCATCAAAAACAGAGACTTCAGACCAATTCCTTATGAACATCAATGCAAAAATACCCAATAAAATTCTTGCAAACTGAATCCAAGAACACATCAAAATTATCATAAATCATGATCATCAAGTAGACTTCATCCCAAGGTTGCAGTGATGACTCAATCTATGAAAATGCATCAATGTAATCCACTATATAAACAAACTCAAAGAAAACAACTGTATGATCATCACATTAGATGCTGAGAAATATTTGACAAAATTCAACACCCTTTCATGGTTCATGGTAAAAGTCTTGAAGATCAGGAATTAATGGCCATACATAATGGAAGCAACATACAACAAAGCGGTAGCCAACATCAAACTAAATTGAGAGAAATTTGAAGAATTCCACTAAAATCAGGGATTAGACAAGTACCCTCCTCCACTCAAGGGATAAACAGAATGAGAAAGAAATTAGGGAAATGACACTCTTCCCAATAGTCACAAATAATATAAAATACCTTGCTGTGACTCTAACGAAGCAAGTGAAATATCTGTATAAGAACTTCCAGTCTCTGAAGAAAGAAATGGAATAAGATCTTGGGTTGGAAGACAATGGAAAAACCTTCCATGCTCATGGATTAGCAGGATTAACATAGTAAAAATGGTCATCTTGTGGAAAGCAATCTACAGATTCAATGCAATCCCATCAAAATGCCAACTCAATTCTTCATAGAATTAGAAAGAACAATTTGCAAATTCATTGGCAAAAACCCAGTATAGTGAAAACTATTCTTAATAATAAAAGATCTTCTGGGGGAATCACTATGCCTGACCTCAAGCTGTATTACAGAACAATAGTTATAAAAAAATACATGGTATTTGTACAGAGACAGGCAGGTAGATAAATGGAATAGAAGTAAATTCATAGAAATGAACCCACACACATATGGTCACTTGATCTTTGACCAAGGAGCTAAAACTATCCAGTGGTAAAAAGACAACATTTTAAACAAATAGTGCTTGTTCAACTGTTGGTTAGCATGTAGAAGAATGCCAATTGATCCATTCTTATTTCCTTGTACAAAGCTCAAGTCCAAGTGGATCAAGGACCTCCACATAAAACCAGATACACTGAAACTAATAAAAGAGAAAGGGAGGAAGAGCCTTGAACACATGGGGACAGGGGAAATTTCCTGAACAGAACATTAATAGCTTATGCTTTAAGATCAACAATCAACAAATGAGACCTCATAAAATTGCAAAGCTTCTGTAAGGCAAAGGACACTGTCAACAAGACAAAACAGCAAACCCACAAATTGGGAAAAGATCTTTACTGACACTCCATCCAATAGAGGGCTAATATCCAGTATATATCAAGAAGTTAGACTTCAGAGAACCAAATAACCCTATTAAAAATGGGGTACAGAGTTAAACAAAGAATTCTCAACTGAGCAATATCGAATGGTCAAGAAGCACCTAAAGACATGTTCAACATCCTCAGTCATCAGGGAAATACAAATCAAAATAATCCTGAAATTCCACCTCACACCAGTCAGAATAGCTAAGATAAAAACTCAGGTGACAGCAGATGCTCATGAGGATGTGGAGAAAGAGGAACACTATTCTATTATTGTTGGGTTTGCAAGCTGGTACAACTACTCTGATAAACCATCTTATGGTTCCTCAGAAAATTGGATATAGTACTACCTGAGGATCCAGCTGTACCACTCCTGGGCATAGTAACCAAAAGATGCTCCAACATATAACAAGGACACATGCTTCACTATGTTCATAGCAGCCTTATTTATAATAGCCAGAAGCTGGAAAGAACCCAGATGTCCTTCAACAGAGGAATGGATACAAAAAATGTAGTAAATTTACACAATGGAGTACTACTGAGCTATTAAAAACAATGCCTTCATGGAATTCTTAGGCAAATGGATGGAGGTAGAAAATATCATCCTGAGTGAGGTAACCCAGTCCCAAAGAATACACATGGTATGCAGTCACTAATAAGTGGATATAAGCCCAATAGCTCAGAATACCCAAGATACAATTCACATACCATATGAAGCTCATGAAGAAGGAAGACCAAATTTGGATGCTTCAGTCTGTTTTAGATGGGGGAACAAAATACTCATGGGAGGTAGAGAGTGGGAGGGGCTTGAGAGGAAATGAGGAGTGGGAGGGGAAAAAGGTGAGCAGGACCATGTATGGGAGGAGATGAGGATGATATTCAGAGGATCAGGAATTTCAACAGAACTATGTAACAATGGGGAATGGGAAAAATGGGGTTGTGGAACTTAGGGGAGCAACCCACAAGACCCAGATACCAGGAAAGCAAGAGACTTCCAGGACCCAAGAGGGATGAGATTAGCTGAAAACAAAGTGGAGGGAGAACCTGCAGAGATCGTATGCAGATGTTAGCCAAGGCCCCAGTTTGGGGATGGAGCCACCTACTCAACTCCAAATTTTTAACCCAGAATGGCTCCTGTCTAAAGGAAATACAGGGACAAAGTATGGAGCAGAGACTGGAGGAAAGTCCATCCAGAGACTGCCCCACCTGGCTATCCATCCCATATGCAGATGCCAAACCCAGACACTATTGTAGATGCTAAGAAGTGCTTGCTGACTGGAGCCAGTTATAGCTGTCTCCTGAGATGTTCTGTTTTAGCCTGACAAATACAGAGGCCAGTGGTTGCAGGCAGCTATTGGACTGAATATGGAACCCCAATGGGGGAATTAGAGAAAAGACTGAAGGAGCTGAAGAGGTTTTCAACCCTAGGGAAGAATAATAATATCAACCAACCAATGACCCCCAGTGCTCTCAGGGACTAAACCACCATCCAAAGAGCATTCATGCATGACCCATGGCTCTAGCTGCATATGAAGCAGAGGATGGCATCCTCTGGAATGAATAGGAGGAGAGGCCCTTAGTCCTGTGAAGGCTCTATTCCCCAGTTTAGGGGAATGCCAGGGTGTTGTGGTGGGAGTTGGTAGGTGGAGGGGAGCACCCTCACAGAAGCAGGGTCAAGGGGAATGGGATAGAGGTGTTCCAGAGGGGAAACAGGGAAAGGGGTTAACATTTGAAATGTAAATAGATAAAAGTATCCAATAAAAAGGAACATGAAGAAATTTATTGAGATTTTTCATAGTGAATGTCATTTGATCAAATACACCTCCATCTCTTCCTGCCAACAGTTTCCCCTTCCTTACCTTCTTAAACAGTTTCCCCTCCCAAACACATGTTTTGGTGGTGGGGCTTGTGTAGGCATCAGACAGGGAAGCAAACCCGGTGAAGAGATGAGAATGAAAACCCAGTGTAGGTTTCAGGGTGTCTAATGCCAGGCAGTTCATTGTCAGCATGTATACATCACAGTACTATTATGTAAAAGATTTCCAGATAACAATGAATCTTAAGATGTAACTAAGCCAGCCAGCAGTGGAGCACTGCTGTAGTCTCTGCGCTCAGGAGTCCTAGGTGGGGCGGTTTCAGAGTTCGAGTCCAGCCTTTGCTGTGGCACAGTGAGTTCCTTTCACAGACCGGGGGAAAAAAAAACTTGCTGGGCATTTGTGGTGCATGTCTTTAATCCCAGCACTTGGGAGGCAGAGGCAGGTGGATTTCTGAGTTTGAAGCCAGCCTGGTTTACAGAGTGAGTTCCAGGACAGCCAGGGCTACACAGAGAAACCCTGTCTCGAAAAACCAAAAAAAAAAAAAAAAAAAAAAAAAAAAGGTGTAACTACTAAGAGATCCCTTTACAAAGCACATGAGACCGTGAGCGTGGGCTCTATAGCTAAAAGGCCTAGAATTTAGTATGGCCTCAGACAAAGACAGCATAGTAGTCAGCAGGCCATGAAGTACCTGTGACACCTCCCTTAAGGATAGGTAATCATCTATGGAGGGAAGAGTCATTCTGGAGAATAATTATTTTGGGGAATTAGGGTGAGGTCTGCCTCCACACATAGAAAAATGGCCATTAGGTCATCTGCAACCTCCACTCTCTGCTTTCTGGATGGAATGCAGGTGTTTTATTTTCTCTCCTCCCTGAGGAGACATGCCTGCCTGATTTACATTCCCAGATCTCTTAGTGGTCTGTGTGAGTCCAAGGCCCTCGGGCCCTCTATAGTGTTCCTTTATTTTTTTAAAACCCACTAAGTTTTCTATTGGAAGATTAGCAGCCTCTCAGTGTCTAACTCCTTTAAGAATCTGACTCTTCCACTCCCAATAGCTATCAGTCACCAACAACTCCTTATATGGGATGGGGCTTCTCGAGCCTGTACCCGATCCATGCTGGGATTTTTGATGGCTTGATCTTGTGCATGCAATATGACTGCTATGAGCTCATGTGTTCCTGCACTGTCATATCTGGTAGACACTGTTGTGCTGCAGATACCTGCACTTCTGCATGTACCTTCGTCAATCCCACCTGTAGAGGAGAAAACCATTCCAACAATTTAAAGCCAATTTGAAGTAAGCTTTCATTAAATCTGGCCAGGTGGAAGGACTCTCGGGCTAGGTACATTGTTGGGCCTTTCAAGTCATGTTTTGTAGGGGCTTAGTAAGACAAAACACATATTTTCTTGTATTTCCCCTCAGGTTCAACCAGGGGCAAGCTTACATTCTGATATATTTTCTGCCTACACCACTCACCCCTACATGTGATCAAGCACAGCTTCTGCCTACACCACTCACCCCTACATGTGATCAAGCACATCTTCTGCCTACACCACTCACCCCTATGTGTGATCAAGCACATCTGGTGTACATTTGGGTCAAGCAAACTTGTTTAGGGAAGTAAAAACATGTAGCTTGGTATCACCCATAAAGCATAGCCTCCACCATTTCAGAAAATATTTGCCCCTGGGCAAGGGGCTTACAGGTTAGAGGGTTTTTTGTTTCATGATTTCATGCATCTGTTAGGCACAGCTTAAAACATAAACTTGGATCTCACACATTTTTCTCTCACCTTTTCTGCACTCATCCAATGAATGGTTCCCAGCACCCACATACTGGCTCACAGGTGCCTGCGGCTGCAGGTCCAGGAAATCCACCATTTCCTGGAATTGCATGTCTTGTACACAGGTGGTACACATATACTCATGCAGGGAAATACACATACATACACATAAAAAATATTAAAAAAGTAACCAGAGAGATGAGTTGCTCAAACAACATCACAAAAAATCTTAGAACAATGCTTTTCTCAAACTGGAACATGGTGTTCTTTTGGGAATTTTCAATAACTGAAATCAGGTCAGGGTGTTTTGTTATCACACATACTTGCAAAGTGACCAGAAGAGGTCTTGCTAGTTCAGACCATAAAGTTGTAAGTATTTTCACTGAACTGATTCTTCATTAATCACAACCAAGTTAAGCCATGGTATAATTTAATCTGTGACTGGATAATAGTAACATGACAGTTGAACTTAAAGGAAAAGTTAACACCAAGTATATTGGGTTTGTTGCAGGATTACTATAGTACAAATGACCATCTTTCAGAAAGCACTCACAGATTCAATGCAATCCCCATCAAAAATTCCAACTCAATAGTGTCAGAAAGAACAATTTGCAAAATTGTTTGGAATAACAAAAAACCCAGGATAGCAAAAACTATTCTCAACAATTAAGTAACTTCTGAGGGAATCATTGTCTCTGACCTCAAGCTGTATTACAGAGAAATAGTGACAAAAACTGCATGGTATTGGTGCAAAGACAAGAAGGTAGATAAACGGAATAGAAATGAAGACCCAAAAATGAACCCATACATCTGTGGTCATTTCATCTTTGATAAAGGAGATAAAACCATCCAATGGAAAAAAGACAACATTTTTTAAAAAATGGTGCTTGTTCAACTGTTGGTTAGCATGTAGAAGAATGCCAATTGATCCATTCTTACCTTCTAGTAAAAAGCTCAAGTCCAAGTGAATCAAGGACCTCCACATAAATCCAGATACACTGAAACTAATAGAAGAGAAAAGGGGTGAAGATCCTTGAACACATGGGCACAGGGGAAATTTTTCGGAACAGAACACCAATGGCTTATGCTCTAAGCCCAACAATCAACAAATGGGACCTCATAAAATTGTAAAGCTTCTGTAAGGCAAAGGACACTGTCAAAAGGAAAGAATGACAACCAACAGAATGGAAAAGAATCTTTACCAATCTTACATTTGATAGAGGGCTAATATCCATTATATACAAAGAACTCAAGTCAGACTCCAAAGAACCAAATAACACTATTAAAAATGGGGTACAGACTAAAAAAAAACAGTTGTTCAGTTATTCATGAATATTATTTTTTTATATCTCTTGTATTCAGTTTGCAACTACTTCATTGAGAATTTTTGTATGTATATTCATGAGGGATACTAGACTATAATTTATATATTTTTGGTGAGTTTACACTTGATTTCACTATTTCAATATTATTTGCTTTGTGAAGGAGCTATTGTGGTTCTGAATTTTTTTAAACATAACTCAAAAAGTTGCTTGTTTGAAGGCTCTATAGAATTCTTGTATAAGTATATCTGACCCTTGGTATTTTGCTTGTTTGTTTATTTTCATTTTATTCTGTTTGAATGCTTTTTAAATTTTTTTGATTTGCTGAAAATAAAAATTAAAAAAAAAAATGGGTACAGAACTAAACAAAGAATTCTCAACTGAGGAATACTGAATGCCTGAGCAGCACCTAAAGACATGTTTAACATCCTTAGTCATCAGGGAAATGCAAATCGAAACAACTCATATCAGTCAGAATGACTATGATCAAAATCTCAGGTGACAGGAGATTCTGGTTAGGTGTGGAGAAAGAGGAACACTCCTCCATTTTTGGTGGGATTGCAAGCTGATATAACCACTCTGGTAATCAGTCTATTGGTTTTTTCAGAAAATTGGACATAGTACTCCCTGAGTACACAGCTATACCATTTCTGGGCATATACTCAAAAGATGCTCAAACATATAACATGACACATGCTCTACTATGTTCTTAGCAGCTTATTTATAATACCCAGAAGCTGGAAAGAACCCAGATGTCTTTCAACAGAGGAATGGATACAGAAAATGTAGTACATTTACACAATGGAGTACTACTCATCTATTAAAACCAATGGCTTCATTAAATTTTTAGGCAGATGGTGGATCTAGAATGTATCATCCTGATTTAGGTAACTCACTCACAAGTGAACACACATGGTATGCACTCACTGAGAAGTGATATTAGCCCAAAAGCTCAAGATACAATTCACAGAGCACATGAAGCTCAGGAAGAATGAAGACCAATGTGTGGATGCTTCAGTCCTTCTAGGAGGGGAACAAAATTCTCAATGAGGAAATACAGGGACAAATTGTGGAGCAGAAACTGAAGGAAAGGCCATCCAGAGTCTGCCCCACCTGGGATCTATTCCGTATACAGACACCAAACCCAGACACTATTGAAGATGCCACAAAGTGCCTGCTGACAGGACTGAGCATGGGGTCACCAATGGAGAAAGGAATGAAGGAGCTGAAGGGATTTGCAACCCCTTAGGAAGAACAAAATATCTTCCAAGATCTTTTAGGGACTTACCCACCAACCAAAGTGTACACTTGGAGGGACATATGTCTCCAGCCCCATATGTAGCAGAAGATGGCCTTGTTGGGCATCAATGGGAGGAGCGGCCCTCGGTCCTGGGAAGGCTTGATGCCCCAGTGTAGGGGAATACCAGGGCAGGGAGGCAGGAGTGGGTGGGTGGTTTGGGGAATACCCTCATAGAAGCAGGAGGAGGGGGGTGGGATGGGGGTTTCTGGAGGGAAACCTGGAAAGCAGACAGCATTTGAAATGTAAATAAATAAAATATCTACTAATAAAAAGAGAATATTAGGTTTGGAATCAGTGATCGATGGATGCAACTTTTCATTCTTTCCTCTTCCATTCAACACCTTACATGTCTTAGCCACAACTCCATGAAACAGTGAAATCCATGCACACCAAGAAAGCATTTAGCATGAAGAGGATACCTCCAAAGCTGAAGGGTTCTGGTCAATGAGATGGTTCCACAGGTGAAGGCAACTGATGCCAGCTTGATGATCTGGGTTTAATTGAACCCACGTGATGAAAGGACAGAACCAACTCCTGAGAGTTGTCCTCTTGACTTCCAGTGAGCTCCCATCCCCAGATAATAAACAAACGTGATAAAGAAAACTGTAAGATTTGTCTAGTCCACGCCCACACTCACATTCATATCTTCAATAATAATCAGTTTTTTGAGGTCAAGACTGCTTTGTGAAACTTCCAATCCCTAGTTCAGATCCTTTTACTTTCCTGGTGTTACCACCATATTCTTGTGTTGTGTTCTGAATAAACCATGCTTGGGACAATACTTATCAGGAGTCAAAACCCCAAACCATTGCCAACCCTGATAAAGCCATTGTTGTATGTAATTGAGTGTATTATTGATTGCTTTAAAAAATTTAGTTATCTATTTAAGAACATAAAATAAGTCTATTAAGGATTCACTTTCCAGGACTATTTAACACACACACACACAAATGTGAACTGAACTTTTGAAGGAATATGTTGCCTTTATGAAGTGGACTATGTTATTTGCCAAATTGATGGGATTTAGAATCACCATAGTAACAAATCTCAGGGCATGCCTGTGATAGTTTTTCTTGATTAGGTTAATTGTCAAGAGACACCATTAGTTGTGAAGTGGAAGTCATTCATAAATTGGTTGAGACTGGGATTCTTACAAGAGGATCCTGCAATGCATAGCTAATGTGTGACCCTATGAAGTGAAGCAATGAGAATCGGGTTCTGAGGTACCAGAGCCTTGGGACATTTCCAAGAAGCTTCAGGAATGGGTATGCCAGACGGAGATACTTCAGTGATCTGCAATGACAGGAGAATGGAGGGCAGGACACCATGTCTTTGTTGCAAGGGATAGCAACGAGGTCTGATGTGGAGTGACTGCAGACTTGTGTGTGTTGCTGAATTTTTGTTTTGTTTTGGTCACAGTATTTCCTTTTTAGATTTCCCAGATACTCACATTGAATGAGAGGTGTTGTGTATGTCTTGTTATGTAGAAATATCATAACTTGTTTTTGTTGCTATGTGGGTTCACTATAGAGATTGCTCACATTTCAGAAGTGGACTTGACTTGAGCATAATTGGATTGTGAGACCATGAGGACATTTTGGGTTGGGCAGTGTGCTTTTGCTTAATGTACCCATGAGCTTAGAAATGGAAGGTTTTTGTTTAAAACCTTAAATTCTATTTTTATGTATGGGGTTGATGAAGGGGTGGCCTTGTCAGTTTAATTTCATTGAGTCATATTGATAAGATTAAAAATTTTATTCATTGGCAAACAAATTCCTGGCATGCATTGGAAGATTTTTTAAACTAACTATATTTGAGTTGAAAGGGGCCTTGTCAGTCTTAATTCATTATCAATTTAAATTAAATTATTAAAAAATTTACTTGAAGATTCATTTAAATTTATTCCTTGGCATCCAAATTTAAATTTAAAGTAAAAAGAGCATGATTTTAATAATTGTGTGGGTACAGGTATATATCTCCCTGCTTTTTATTTTATGAATATACTGTTTTAAAGTTCCAACATATCTGTTTCATAATAGCTTGTCCTTGAGGATTATAAGGAATCACAGTCATATGGTAATATTAAATTGTCAACAAACATCTCAAATACTTGACTGTAATAACCAGTTCCGTTATCTGTCTTAATCTGATTTGGAACACCCAGCATAGAAAACCAATATAGGCAATGACTAATTACATTGTTAGTTGCGTTTCTGTTAAAACAGTTACAACTAGAAAGCCTGAGAAGGTGTCAATAGACACATGTACATATTTTAATTTCCCAAACCAGAAATCTGAATTACATCCATTTGCCATAATTGATTAAGGTATAAGTCCTCAAGGATTGACACCATTATCTGGTACAGGAAGAACCTGAGGACATTGAGGACAAGTCTTTCCAATGTGACTTGCACATTCTCTATAATACCAAATTGTTGTCTCAAGTTACTACTATTTTAATGATGTAAAGAATGAGATTGTTTGTGTAATTGTTTCTGTGCCTATAATCTGCCTGGTATACAAATTTGCTATGGCATTGCCCTCACTAAGGGGTCCAAGCAATTCAGTATGAGCTCTTAAATGTCTTATAAAGTTAAGGAACATACATTATCTTAAATTAATATGTATTTGCATAAATAATTGAAAAATTTGAGAATTAACAGTATGTAAAAAGGGAAGTTTCAAGATATTGTTATCCGTGAGCTATATATTGCCTATCAATATACAAATTATAAGCTTGATTTTTCAGCATTTCAAAAACAGAGGCCAAGCATGTAATTCAAAATCTATGCTGAAGCAGGGAGAAACTCAGAGAATCAATCTGTGATCCAATTATAGATACTGCTTTCTCATTAGATGAGCCATCTGTAAATACAGTAAATGAATCTTCTATGGGATGCATGCATAAATTTACAGGAAATACAAAAACATGCATAGATGAAAATTGTAATAATTGTCTTTGATAATGATTATCAATTTTGTCTGAAAGTTTGCACATGCAATAGTCCAAACATCAGTATTTTGCAATATCCAATTTAATTGCTTTTGGAATAAAGAATAAACATTTCATCAGTTTCTTTCCCAAAATACTTTCATGGTTCTATCCTACAATTCTATATTAACAGAGCAACAACTTCCTAATAGGATGTTAAAACTTACTGGGGATGAAGAGAGGTGAATCCACGTTAATGTCCCTTTTGCCAAAGAACTGCTGTGGGCACATGAGTAGCAATAACCAAACAGCCAACAACTGATCATAGTTTATATAATATATCTGTTGTTGGCTAATTTGCTTCCTCTACTTTTGCAAAGTTCTTTGTCTCTCATCAGTTAATTTTGCAGGGGAATTAGGATTTGCATCCCCTTGAGAATATCAAAAACAGGTTTAAGTCTCCTGTGGTAAGCTTAAGATGACGTCTTAGACAATTTATATTCCTACCAACTTCTGAAAATCATTTAAAGTAAATAAACTTTGTCTTCTTAGTTGAATTTTCTGTGCCAAATTTATTTAAGATATAATGAATGTCCCAAATATTGAAAATGATATTACCTTTGAATCTTTTCTGGAACAATTTTCCAAAATTTTAAAGCTCACTTAATAAGAGCAAAGGATTGTAGTAAAACTCCAACAGAGGAATCAGCTAATAAAACAGCATCCATACAATAAATACTGTGTACTGAAAGATTCAAAGTCCAAGTTTTTGAATGAAGCAGCAACAAATTTTTGACATGCTTAGGGCCATTAGACATTCCTTGAGGCAAAACTTCCCAAGGACATCCCTTCATGGATTCTTTAAAATTACAAGCAGGCACACTAAATGCAAACCTTTTATAGTTATCAGGGTGCAAAGGAACAGCATAAAAACAATCCTCCAAATTCATAATCTGTAAGCATTACCTGGAATGGCAGCTGGAGTAGGTAAGCCAGGCTGCAATGCCCTCACAAGTTCCATAGCCTCATCAACCTTTCACAACACTGCAACAATCTCCACCTCCTGACCCATCCTCCTAATTACCAATATGTGTGAAGTAAAATCCTGAACCTGTGATCTAACAGCAAATTGCAGCCAATGGATGGCTGACAGTTTAACTATAATCTATAAGTTTCCCTTGCAAAACCAGAGCACAACCATAACTTTGGAAAGCAAAACTCAACCTCCAAACTATGCACTTTCTCCAAAATCACCAAGAGAATCACCCACATGCTACAAAGTTTGGCTGCCAGTTCCTGCACTCAAACACAGGAGGCCAAATTTTTTCAAGATTGCATCAGATGGTAGAAATCTACAACTCTTATCATGATGTTAAGTCATTTCTCATTGATATTGAATCCAAACTTTCTCCAATTGTGTATTGAAGTAGAATATTATTTGCCATTTGAGAAATAAAATAACAATTCCCCAAATATAAATTTCAATGATAATTGATTTAATGATTCACAAATTGTGTGAATAATTTTTGCAGTAGTCTATTTTTTGACAGTGACCTGGTCGTGACTTGCATGATAGTGAAGCAAAGTATCCATCTAACAGATCCATGCTTATGGAAAACTAGACATTCTGGAAATCTAGACAGCTAGAGGCAAACATACCATAAAAGGAAAGCTGAACTTTAACTTACAGCATTAACTTTGCTTTATAAGAAAGCAAAGTCATGGGCTAGAGAGGTGGCTCAGTGGTGAAGAGCACTGGCTGTTCTTCCAGAGGCCCTGAATTCAATTCTCTGCAATCCTAGGAGAACAATACTTAACTCAGGTACATAAAACAAATTCATCATAAAGAAAAAAAAAAGAAAGGAAGAAAAGAGGTGATGTTTTTCTTTTTATTATCTTTAATCTTGCTTTTTACAGTTCAGTCTTTACCCCCTCCTGATCCCCCTCCAACAGTTCCACAGCCAGTGTCTCCACACCATTGTCTCCAAGAACATATTCATAATCCCCACCACCACACCACACCGGCCAGGCCTTCTCACTCTCTGCGCTCTCAAGTCTCCCCAGGGTTAGGCCCACCTTCTCTCACAGAAGTTAGACCAGGCAGGCAATCCTCTGCTGGATATGTTAGCTTTAGTTTCAAGAGTCCTGTTACTCCTTCCTCACTTCTTGCTTTCATGCTCATATTCCTTGGGGCGACTGCTTTCAGAGGGTCTTTTCAAACTGGAGTGCTGTTTGGCTTCTGCCAAAAACTTGTCCAAACCAAAGGATCTTCCTCAAAGTGAACTGGTCCTTCTCGGCCTCTGTGTGTATGGTCTGAACCAGAAAATGACTTATCTGGAACGAATCTGTTGGTCTTGATCCTGGTTGTGAGGTAATCGCTGTAGGAGTCCTTGACCACATTTTTACTGGGCCTGTAGATACTCTGAATCACATCTTTCCCACCTCTCCAGGGCCGATCATAAACATTGTAAACTCCATCTTCTCCACCTGCAAACCCACTGTCCATACCCTTGGATTGGTTGAAGAGCCTTATGTCATCCTGGACTTCATAGGAAGGTGGAGGTTTGGGCACTCCAAGAGCAATGACCTCACTGATATCTCGATTCTCATTTCTCTGTGGTTTTGACCTCTTCTCAGGCCTGTCCTGGAAAGGTTGCGGCTGTGCTGCCTCTCTTTTCGCCTGTCCTGACGGATTTCATCCCTTTCTCGGGCCTCTCCATCCTCTTTTTCCACATGGGATTTCATCCCAGCTCTCCTCTCTCTGGCTTTCTGAGCCATTTCTCTAAGTTTCTCTTCGTGTTTCTCCTTTTCTTTTTGAGCCATCTTTCTCTGCAACTGGGCTCGCATTTGCACACCTGCACGAGCCTTCTGCTCAGCAAGGTACAGTACTTGAGCCTGTTTGGCAAAGTTTCCATTTATCTGTACAGGCTGCAGCCCTCTTCCATCAGCAGCTGCCGTTTATCCAATGGAATTGCATAACTCTTCGAGTTCTTCCATTTGGAGATACAGGGCGGGATCTTCCACTCCTGCTGCTCTTTAACAGTCTTCTTCCGTGTAGGAGAGTGCATTACAGGTGCTGGAGGAGAAGGTGGCCCCCGAGGGAGTTTCTTATGAATCCTGAATCTCGGAGGTTCTTTTGGGTCTTTCTGCATTTCTATCATCCGAATAAGCCTCTGCTTAGCTCCAGAACTGAATGCTCCTCCTTGCTGAGATGGCGTGTATTGGATGTGCAAGGCAGAGGCTAGCTTGCCAGCAGCAGGAACTGGCGTGGCCGCAGCAAGCTTCCTTGATAGTAACTTGTGCAAGGCTGCTCTTGTCTTTTCTGTGATCTCTTTAACTTTCTGTTCATCGGGCCTTTGCAGGTCTGGGTCATTGGCATTCATAACCTCCTTTGGAACGAGGTCAGTGTGTTTGCTGTAAACGACCTCGTCTCTCGACTGTCCCTCTCGAGCGATTGCATCGTACTTAATTTTCCCTTCATGATCCAACTGAATGGCCAGTGCATTCGACGCTTTTGTCTTTCGCCCCATATCCAGAGGATACTGGGCCACATGGATTTCCGGGAAAGCACCTCCATCTCCAAAATCCTCTAACAAGCATGGAATCCAGTCTTTCCTGTATCCGTACCCAGGAGGCTCCATTCTCGAGGACCGCAGCGAGGTCTGCAGTGATCTCTGAAATCTTGCCCTTTCTTCAAGTTGGTCCTGAGGTAGCTGAGTAGGCTCAGGTAAAGAGCTGGTGAGCACCATCTTCTCCGAAGGAGGTCTGAGACAGGTCTTTCTATCTCAGATAAGGTTTTTCTGAGTAGCCCTGGCTGCCCTGGAACTCTTTCCACAGACCAGCCTGGCCTAGATCAGGTAGTTGCTTGCCTCTGCTTCCCAATTCAAAAGCAGCAAGGAATGACTAATGTGTCTCAAGTTGGACAGAGCTTGAGTTTATATATATCTCCTCAAAACCCCGCCTCCACAGGGCCACACCTCCTTCAACAAGGCCACACCTCCTGTTAGTACCACACCTGCGCCAAGCATAATTCAATCACCACACCAATAAAACAAACAAAGGACAATTCTTTATTATTATTATTTATTAATCATTCCCCCTTTTTAGGTCCCTTCCCGGTTACCCCTCCACAACCCCCTGATTCCATCTGACCTCTCCCCTCTCCCCTTTGCCTCTAGGAGGATGCTCCCCTACCCAACCATCCACACTGGCCCCACCGCTCCAGCTTCCCCCTACCCACCGCTACAGCTTCCCTACGCTGGGACAGCAAACCTCCACAGGACCAAGGGCCTCCCCTCCCATTGATGTCCAGCAAGGTCATGCCCTGCCCCTATGTATCTGGAGCCATGGACCCCTCTCTGTACACTCCTTGGTTGGTGGTCTAGTCCCTGGGAGCAGTGGGTGGTCTGTTTAGCAACAGACATTGTTCTTCCTGTAGGGTTGCACTCTCCCTCTGCTCCTCCAGTCCTTCCTCCAGCTCCCCCACCGGGGTCCCCTAGCTCAGTCTCATGGTTGGCTGGGAACATCTATATGCATTGGTCAGGTGCTGGCAGAACCTCCCAGGAACAGCCACACTGAGTTCCTGTCAACAAGCACTTCTTGGCAACAGCAACAGTGTCTGAGTTTGGTGTCTGCAGACAGGATGGATCCCCAGGTATAGCAGTCCCTAGATAGCTCTTCCTCCACTCTCTGCTCTTATTTTTGTCTTTATCTTTCCTTGGATAGGATAATCTCTCGGTTAAAACTCTGAGATGCAACCATCTATATATAATGGGATGAGATGGCCTCTTCTGGTGGGTCTGAAGACACTGTCCTCATATACATAAACTAAATAGATAAGTAAATTAACTAATTAATTCAATAGAAAAACATCGTTGAGATGGGTCTGTGGCCCCGACCCTGACTTGGCCCTTTTTTCTCTACTGGAGGTGGTCTTTCCAGGTTCTGCCTTCCTTTCCCTTGCATTTTGGCTAAACCTCTATTGTTGGATCCCAGGAGCCTCTCTTCTCCCTGGCATCTGGGATCCTCCAGTAGCTACCCCCAGTTCCTCATTCCCCACTGCTAATATTTTTGTTCAAGTTTTGTCCTTCTGTACCTCTTTCTTGTCTTCTCCACTACCTGATCCTGCCCTGCTTTTCCCCCTCCCCTCCTTGCTCCCTGCCAGGCCCACTCCTCTCTCCTTCTCCACGAAAAGTCATATTTAAGCTTGAAAATTAACACATGTCTTACTGTCTAGGATTATAAAAGCAGTTTTCCAAAATGAACAAGAAAATGAGAAACCAGTATGGGAATGTAAAGGGAGACAGATAGATAATTCACAAAAGTGGAAATCCAAATACCTACTAACTCTAAAGAAATAGCCAACTTCATTAACAGATAAACTGTAGCAGTCAGAAATCGTCTTGAACATTTTGTTTGTTTTATAGCATCATTGGTTGTCTGACCCAAGCCATTGCATGTGCTAAGTCTCTACCACTGAACTACATATCTATCCTAAAGATGCTATTTTTTATTATTTTTTAATTTTTAGGATATTATATAATTCCATCATTCTCTTCCTATCCTTCCAACCTGTCCAATGCCCCCCCTTCTACTCCCTTCCTACCTCACTGCCTCTTATTCTTCATATTGTTCTCTGTACCTATGTCTTTGTGTCTCTCTCTGACACCCTCCCCCCCACACACACATTAGAATGCTCATCTGTAAAGAACATGGACTCTCCATTTTTTGGATGTCATTTTCTGTCTATAGCTTTTCATCTGGTGCTAGGATACTGTGTGGTTTTTCCATCTACACTGGAATGTCATTAGTGCTGTCACTGTTTAGGACTTGTTTAAGTAGCCATATTGTTGAGATTTTCTGAGTGTAGTTGTCCTGTATTATATAGAAGACTCAGTCATACAGCAGACTTCCTGGTCATCTGATTCTTACAAACTTTCTGCCCTTTTTTCTGTGATGTCCCCTAAGCCTTAAGTGTAAGGGTTATGTTGTAGATGTTTCAACCTGGGCTGGGCACCCCAAGGCCAGTTCTATGCATTTTCTCT
The DNA here is from genome assembly GCA_021653895.1 of Mastomys natalensis. NCBI lineage: Eukaryota > Metazoa > Chordata > Mammalia > Rodentia > Muridae > Mastomys > Mastomys natalensis. Next base: position 56,957 of record JAJTUV010000162.1, on the reverse strand, counting down.
AGTTGTGTCTTCAGGTTGTTGTCTCTATTTGCTGTTAAAAAAGAAGTTCTCTTGATAAGGTTCAATGTTTCACCTATCTGAGTATATAAGGATAAAATATAGAGTGTTGTTAGGAGCTATGCTGGTTTAAGAAAGTAGCAATAGGAGGTTCTCCTTTGAGATTGATGACCTCATTAACCACAAATGGTTGACTAGGTTTCCAATGTCAGGCATGGCAGCATTATTCAGTTATTTTTCTTCTCTGGCACCTTGCCTAGCACCTTCTGGTATTGGGGGACTTAGTGCTCAGGGAAGAGCCTTTGGGTCAGATCCTGTTTGATTCTTCTGAGTCTTGTGTCCAAAATACATGATGTTTTCAGCAATAGGAACTGACTTTGAGTTTCTGGGAGACAGCTAAGGGCAACAGCAATAGCCTGAATTATTTTGAAGTTTTATTTAAGCACCAGCTGTTACCAATAGCCCTCTAAGCTTAATCACATCATTGTTCAAGTAGGCTATGCTGAAACAGATGAAAACTCTGAGAAGAGAATTCTGAAATGACAGCAGCTGAGTTTCACATCGAGTGTTCAGTGTTCCCGTGGTCCACTGGCAGGTTTCCCTCTCTAAGCATGTCCCAAATGAGAGATCTCTGCAGACCTGCGCCTTCTCTGCACTCCATTCTACTGACTCCTCTGATATAGTCACCCAACTCTAACCTCTAAACACACAGACACAACAACCACACACACAACACACACAACACACACACACACACAGACAACACACACCAACACACACACACACAGACACAGACACACACGACACACACAACACACAGACACACACACACAACACACACACACAGACACACACACACACACACACACACACACACACACACACAACTTAGAATGCTCATTCATAGGGAAGATGAATTCCGAAAGACTTGAGAATTCAGGTCAGCGTCACTGATCAGTGAGACAGCTCTTACTACCTGGGAGACCTGTGTTGCTGAGAAGTCTAGAAGCAGTCACATCCCACTGACCAACAGGCTCTGCTGTGACTATATCAGCAAGATGCACACATGGGAGAGACTAGAGGCAAGGATTCATCAGAGAGGATGTTTTATGTACCTTGGGAAACTTTTGCATGACAGTGGGTCAACTGTTTCTCATGATTGTATCAGATATTAGAACTCTAGATCTGTTCTCATGATGTTAAGTCATGTCTCATTGATACTGAATCCCAACTTTCTCCAGTGTGTGTTGAAATAGTTTTTACTTGTCATTTCAGAAATAAAACCCAATTCCTCCAATTTAAATTTCCCTGAAAATGTATTTTAAGTATTCCTAGCTTGTGTGAATTATTTTTGCAGTTGTCTATTTTTTGTCTTGGTCCTGAATAATGTGATAGAGAAATCACAATGTTAATCTAATGGATCCAATGCTTCTGGCAAAATGGGCCTTCTGGAAGTGTAGAGAGCCAGAGGCAAACACAGTGTTCACAGAGAGCTGAGCATCAATTTAGCATGTAAGGAAGGAAAGTCATGGGCTGCAGAGATGATGGCTCAACACACACTCATACCACACACACACCACACACACACACACACACACACACACTCACTCATTTGAATGCTCATCATTCCTAGGGATGATGAATTCTGCAAGAGTTGTGAATTCAAGCCTGAGCTGCTGATCAGTAAGATCAGCTGTTAGTGCCACACCCTGTTCCAAGCCTAATTTTATCACCAGACCAAATAAAAGAAACCGAAAGACAATTCCTTGTTTTATTAAGTTTTTTTTTAATTATTCATTTAAATGTTTACATCTAAAATGATCTCTCCCTTCTGAGTTAGCACTCTACTACCCCACTATCCCATCTCCACTCTCCCTTTTCCCCTTTGTCTCTATGAGGGTGCTCCCTCTCTTATGCATACACCTGCCCCATAGCTTATGCTATGTTGTATGCTGCTGTGCTGTGGCATCAAACTTCCACAGAACCAAGGGCCTCTCATTCTCATGATGTCAGGCAAGCCTGTCTTCTACCTATGCATCTGGAGCCATAGTGCCCTCCCTGAACACTCCTTGTTTGGTAGTCTTTTTCCTTGGAGCACTGGCTGGTTCTGGTTAGCACACATTTTTCTTCCTGTGAGGTTGCAGTGTGTTCCAGTCCTTCCTCCAGCTTCCCCACCAGGGTTACCTAGCTTAGTGTTATGGTTGACTTCAAACATCCCAACCACATTGGTCAGGTGCTAGTAGAACCTCCCAGGGAACATCCTCACCATGTTCCTGTCAACAAGCACCTGTTGGCAATAGTAACAGTGTCTGGGGTTGGTGTCTGTGGACAGGATGGATTACCAGGTGGGGTTGTCTCCAGATGGCCTTTCTTTTAGTCTCTGCTCCATTTTCTTCTGCCTGGTATGCCTTTGTTTTTAATATAATAGCATTGTTCTTTTCTAATGTTCTCTCATATCAAGGCTGGATCATGATCCTGAGGCTCCCTTTCTCAAAGAGAAACATGTGTCAGCTCCTTTCTCAGAAAACCACCATATTTTTACACTTAACAAGAAACACAGATGACCTCCAAGACTTCATATTAATATAAAATATAAAACATATTATAATTCGAAAAGTCCCATGGTTGTTGAAAACTTTAAACACATTATAAAAATTCAAAGTCTCTTTAAAATATATAAAGATTTTTTTTTTTTTTTTCGAGACAGGGTTTCTCTGTGTAGCCTTGGCTGTCCTGGAACTCACTCTGTAGACCAGGCTGGCCTCGAACTCAGAAATACGCCTGCCTCTGCCTCCCAAGTGCTGGGATTAAAGGCGCGCGCCACCACCGCCCGACAAAATATACAAAGATTTAAAAACTAGGTTTATGTACAGGAAAAATTAAATCATTATTTTTTACTACAAGGTTGAAGAAGCAGGGTACAGTTACCAAGAAACCAAAGTAAAACAAAGAGCAGTGCAAATCAAATCCTATAGTCTGTATCTGGCATGTGGGACTCACTTAAGATCTTCAAATGGCTTGGGTAGTCCAACTTCTGTCTCTGCCATTGTCAGCACACAAAGCTTATCTTGTTGGCTCAGGCTGGCTTCACCACACTTGCAACTGTTCTGGAGAGTCATCCTACATTCCTTGCATCTCCTGTATGCTGGAGTTTCCACTGCAACTGAGGCTGCAGTGTCACCAGTGATGTCCTGACGTGTCTCCAGCATCTCTAACCATGCCACATGGTACCAAATCTCATCAGTATTGTAGATGTTATGCTGCCAAAGCCTGTCTGCAGAGGAAAACTCTTATACATTACCACGTTTGGTTGACTGCTTGAGATGCAGCTTTGCCTGTCCCTTCATACCCCAGACCACATCTTCTGTGTGCTGACCTCGAGGAAACAGTCTCCTGAAGGTTTCATTTCAATGAATGCTGGCCTTGTTAACTACAGCACTCATTGTGCCAGTAAAGCATAGCTTTCACTTCCACAGGTTCTTGATTTACACATATCTCTAACAGCCCTGATAGAATATCTGTTCCCCTCTGAAACTTTACAAGTTAGGTCCCTTCATCCTGCATTTTCTCAGCATCATCTTCCATGATCCAATCATGTTTCTAATACTCAGAGTTTTCCAGCTCAAAGCTCCCAAATCCTTCTATAATCGTCTCTCCTACCCCCTCAAAGCAAAGTGGTCAGGGCTATCACAGGAAGACCCACTCTCTGGTACCAATTTCTGTTTTATCTTGCTTCTTTGTTGTTGTGATAAAACACTGGCCAGCAGTGGTTTAAGGATAAAAGATTTTGTTTCAGCTTATTCTTCCATATCCCTAATTCATTATTGAGGGAAACCAAGTTAGGAACTCAAAGCATGAGACTGGAGGCAGAAACCAAGGCAGAGACCTTGGAGGAGTACTACTTTCTGGCTTGCTTCCTCTAGCTTGCTCAGTTAGATTTCTTATTCAGGCCAGGCTTACCTGCCCACATATGGTTCTGCTCACTGTGGTTTGGACCTTCCCACATCAATCATTCAAGAAAATACCCTCAGAGACTTGCCAATGGACCAATTTGCATTGAGGCAATTCATCAACTGAGGTTTCCTCTTCCCAGGTGACTAGTTTGTGTCAAGTTGACCCAAACTAACCGGCATACTTTTCAAATTAACAAAATCATTAACTAACCTGGCACTGGACTGTTCTCTGGGGTGAACATATTCTTTTCCTTCAAATGCCCGTACTTTTATTGAAGCTTAACTTGATTAGAGAAACAAATAATATAGATATGCTTATTATAGTCACACAGCGTCAAGCAATACATAATTAGAAAACATACACATAGAGCTTATGTATTAAAGGCACATATATTCATGTATATATATTAGAAGCATATATCCATATGTATACTATATGTTTTAGAAGCACACACATATACACACACACATACCTTATATATACTAGAAACTTTTACATGAGACTGAGAAGGCAATGAACACTCAAGCTATTAGAAATGGAGAGAGGCAATCAGGGAAGGCCTCTGAGAAGATATTATCTGGGCTGTGTTTAGTAACTAGATGCCAGGCAGCCAGGGTAGAAGAATTCCTCCACAGGGGCATCATCCTAAGTGAACCATGGGCAGAGACATGACAGAATGACAAAGTCTCCCAAATTCTACATTCTGTAAACCTTGATTGATATTTGCTCTGACCCATATGCTGATACATTCTTTCATGGTGTTCTAGGAAAGCCTTCACATGATCATAGTTATAAAAGTTGGAACACAGCATATCTGTACACACTGAGTGGAAATCCAATGTTTGACCCAATTCCCAGGACAGCATCATGGGCAGTCTGTTTATTCATTTGACTTTCCACAAATCTCCAGGCCCTGTAATGCTATCATCTCAGTGAGGAGGCTATGCTTCTGTCCTCGGTAAGATAATGTTTTGGCCTGCTTTCTAGATGGTGTAGATATATGACGTGTTCCAGCTTGCCTGGTCATTAGGGCACATAACAGCTAATGTGCACAGATGCAGAGATAACCCCACATGAACTCCATGCTTCCTAAGTCTCGTACTGTTTTATTGGATCCTCTTAAAATAAGGTGTTGGCTGCTGGACCCTTTAACCTAGAGTATCCATCAGCAATGAATATCCTAACAAAGCACAGTAGCTTCTGTGTTCACCATCATGTGATCCTTCTATTAAAGTTCAGTGCATGTAGGTAGCTGCTTGAGAGACAGCATGGGAAGAATTAAGGCACAGAGGGGCTGTGGGCAGACATGCCTTGAAACTTCATGCCCTAAGTAAGGCCTTCCCAGTCCCCTATCTAAGGCTGGCTGTCTGGTCCTTCCAAGGCAATAGTGTTTCCAGTGAAGCCACCTTGGACTTTCCTGCTACAGTTCCTGGTGACCGTGAGAAAATGCAGAAGTCAGACAGCACCTGGTCAGGAAGACAAGTAGGGAAAGAGGCCATTACTTAGTGGGATGGCATACTTCCAGCTTCTTAACTTCACCCAAGAAAAAGCCTTGCTGGACTTCCCTGACCTGTAGGTGGTTCCCTACCAGCTGACATGCCCAGACATGTCCTCCTGGGCAGGTTCTGTTCAGGAGCTGTGATTCAGTCAGCTCACTATTCTGTGTCTAAGCTGAGCAAAGAGGAGAACTTGTCCCAGGCCACTCTAGAACACTTGAAAAATCCTCTAGGAGGAAACAGACTTCTTCCTCCCTTCCTTCCCTCCTCCCTCTCTGTCTGTAGTTTTTTTATGTGTATTTCGTGTGTGTGTTTGTGCCTGTATGTGCTGTTGTACTTTTGAGAACCCTAGATTGCTGTTGGGACTGCCATCTCTCTCCTGTGCTTTCACTCTGATAAGCAGAGAAAACTAACCCACCCTGAGACCCCAAGATAGTAGCATTCTTGGGGGCGTGTCCTCCAGGATTTCCTCTGAGAATCACTGGCTCCTTAAGGTCAGTATGCACCAAATCAAACTGTGAACAGAGGGCTGAAAGACACCATTGAGATGACCAGGGCTTGTCCCTTGATTCTAAAATAGGGAATCCTCCTCGATGAGATTAGTGTGGTGGAAACTTAGGAGCTGGCAATTGTTTTCTCTCTCTTCTCTGATAGAAAGGATACCAGGTGGAATATTTTAGCTCTAAGGCTAATCAGAGACTAAGATACACAGGCACAGGCACAGGCACACAGCACACGCACACGCACACCGCACACGCATCAGTTATTTTTCAGGTAGTTCTGGCCAAAACTCTATGCTAGCAACTTCTCCTAGGAGTGAAGATGAAGACCTCCTATCTGCCTCCAGGGAGACTTGGTGACCTTTACTCCAGAGGAGCTGTGAATCTTCACCCTTATCCTGTTAATTACAGTCTCTCTAACTAGCAGCAGGAGCCTGTCAGTACCTCCTCTTCCCTCCCTGTGTTTATCTACCTTATCTAAATCAGAATGGGCCATTAGCAAAGCAGTTAAAAATACACTTGAGTTCTCTAAGCAGATTAAGCTGTTTGATAGTTTAAATGCTATGTGGCCTCCCTACTAGAGGTTTGTCAATAAAGATTAAACATCGCCCCCTACTGGCCGACTTGAAAAGAATGTTGGGGAAAAGCCTAAGGGGCAGATCTAGAGACTGTCTCCCCAGGAAGGGTCTCGGTGGTTCCCTTTACTGGTTTTCATAACAAGGAAGCATCTTTTGGAAAATCAAGCACCTGCCTTTATTGCTTGTGGCAGAATAGGCAGCTTTCATTAAAGATATCTAGACAGACAGGATTAGCTTGGAAGCAAATGGAGACCATTGTTTTCTCTTTGTGTGCCTATATTCTGTCCTTTCCCTGTAACCTTTTGTGACCCCACCCTACCCCAGAACCTGGGTATGCAAGCAGGGAGAGTCATGGATAGAGGTGTTTCTCACTGGTTTGTTTTGGTGCAGATATCACACACTTTCTGCATTTCCCTTGGCCAGCCTGGAACTTTCAGAAGTGACTGAGAGAAGGGCACCTGATTTTTGGTTAACTACTTGCTCACAGTGTTGTTTGAGATGCACTGGAGTCCCACTCCTCTCTGTCTGCCATGGGAGATCATTTCAGCATATACTGCCTGATCAAGAGGACCTTAAGCCATTATACAACCTCCTGGAAGAGAGACAATTCTCTTTTGGACAAGAACTCTTCTCAGTTTATGGTCTCTCTGTTTGTGGATAAAGTCAGGAGAGATCTAAGGTCTTTTCAGCAATGGAGGCATCAGAAATCTCTAGTGTACAATCAAAAATAACAGGGACCAGCAACACAGGTATGGGTGAGATTGAATTGTTCCTACCGAGGAAACTGGTCCTAGGGACATCCGAAGGGGCCATGACAATTGCCCACATCAGATGTCTGTGCTCCTTCTGTAGACTTAGGGCTGAAGGGTAGGAAGAAGAATAGCTGATCCATCTCTACCTTTGTTTTTTCTTGCTTTTATTTTATTTTATAGATGAGGACAGAGGCCTTCAAGGTGACCCCAGGTTCTCCATTGGCTTGCCTCCTGGGCAGCTATAACAAGATATACCTCCAAGTGTTTAGGAAGTGAGTCTTGATCTTTTTTCTCTACCAGCACATGTCCTGACTACTTCAGAGAATGATGAAACTCTCAATGCCTCTGTGCAACTTCTCTTGTATGCATGACATCATCCAGAAGATGCCCAGAACTGCAGGCTGGATCCCCAGACATTAACTGCCATTCACTGCAGTCCAGGGAGGAATGGATTGTAAAGGGAACATGCTCACTGAGAAACTCTGATGGTAAAGAATAGCCTACAGGAACCAGCCCTCATCTTTGAGAGGTCCAAGGCCCCCACACTCTGTATAGACTTATGCCTCTTTCCTAACGAGAAACAAAGGACCTGTCCTTCTGATCCTCATCCTTTGGAAGGGATGTTTCCTATTAGGAAGATGACAGTTGGGAAAACAGTCATAACTGTCCACATTTCCTTTTTCCTGGCAGAAGTGAATGACAGACACTAGGAGAGCAACTAGGAACTTACTAGGAGCAAGAGGGTCTGGAGCATTGGGTTCTCAACCTTCCTAATGCCTCGACCCTTGAGTACAGATCTTCACATTTTGGTGACCACCAACCATACAATTATTTTTGCTGCTACTCCATAATTGTAATTTGGCTGCTGTTATGGACCATAATGTAAATATCTGTGCTTTCCATTGGTCTTAGGAGACACTTATGAAAGTGTCCTTTAGTCCTTAAAGGCTTGTTAATCCCAGGTTGAGAACTGCTGATCTAGACCAACATGTTCAATCCTTTGAACCATCAGCTAAGTCACACACATGTATTAGCCTGGTGAGTATTTAGAACAACCCTTAACCCGTTTAACAAAGATAAGAGTATTGCATTAAGTTATCTGAGGGTTCCTGATGATTTCCTTATCTTTCATGGTACAGAGCCTTCTCCATTAGGATAAGGTCATTATCTCCCCAAATTCCCACTAGAATCCAATTAATGAAAATGATTCCTGTGTCATAAAGATCTTAGAAAGGCTAAGGTCAATGCCTTACCTATTCCTAGTTATCCTGTATACTCCAGGAAGAGAAGGAGGCACTCAATTTGTCCACGCTGAGTTGGAACTTTTATAACCAAGACCAGGAAAGGGAAATGAAAAGGCCCAAGTACCATGGAGAATTAATGGCTGCCAAGGGACAACCTGATTAGGGTTTCCCCTTAAGGAACATAACCTAAACCTGGGAGTCAATTGCTCTGTGGATGGGGGACAATTTTTATTGGAATTGCTCTCAGACACTGGCATCTTCTGTGTTTTCAAGAAAAATCACTAGGAGAACTGAGGACTTAATAACCAGTTCCAAGGTTATCATCTTCTCCACAATGCTAGGTCGTGGGATTCACTTTATTGACTCCCATTATGCCCATCAGACTAGAGAAGCCCTCAGGAATTTTCACTGTAGAGGACTGTAAGGTGAACTTTATAATTGACTTGGGGCCAAGGTTCTAGCCATTGTCCCATCCCCCCTTTCCCAGATCCCAAAGAACCACAGCCATTCATGGCATATTGGGGCAGTGCCTAAAGTGTTACATTAGTCTCTTTAAAATATCACTTCCTCATCCTTGGAGAAACTTTCTTCTACTTTTTTAAAAAAGTAGTTCCCATTCCCCACCCACCTTTTTTTTTTTTTTTTTTTTTTAAGTCCTCTTATTAAGCTCAAAATCAAAGTGATTCCCACTCCAGGGCAGTGCTATTGCCAACCTTTAATAAAAATCAATGTCAAGGTTTTGACATGGACAAATGGGAACATGATAGGAACATATTATTCAGCCAGTCCGGTGGACAAACACACCTTGAAGATCCTATCCATTTCCACATCAAAAACCATATGCCTCAAGTCTCTGCTCAGACAGGGACTAGATTTCAAGCACTAAAGAAACAAGTTATTGACTGTGTGTTATGGTCCATACAATAATCTTATTCTTGGTGTTACCAAAGGCCCCAACCAGTGACAGATAGTCTACAACCTCAATGTGATTAGTGATGCAGTAACCCAGCTCCATCCAGTAGTTCCTAGTCTTTATACTCTCCTCACTCAGATTCCCCCTGATGCTGTCTTCTATTATATTCTGTTCCATCCCAATACACAGCTTCTTTTTACTTCTAAGACCCTTCCTATAGTAGACTATGACATGTCACCTGGAATGTCCTCCCACAAGGATTTAGAGATATCCCCATTTATTGCTTTGAGTTCTTCCTCAAGATTTGATTCCTTGGATTCACACAGCAGTCATCTCTTTTCAATATGTAGATGATGTCCTGCTATGTGGGCCAACAGAAGAAATTATTTCCTCAGGAAGCACAGAATCCCTATTCAATTTTCTGGTGGTCAAGGGCTTCAGAATATCTTAGGAAAAAGGCCAGACATGTAAAACCAAGATTACCTACTTGCACCACATCCTACCGAAAGGAACCTGAGCCTTAGGGCTGGAAGAGTCATGTTCATTAATGCATTGTGGCTTCCCCAAAACCCTTTGACAGATGAGAGCATTTCTGGCAGTTCCAGGGTGTTGTAACATTTGGACCTCTGCTTAGGTAGAGTTAGGTACAGTTCTGTAACAAGTGTACATGGAAGCTCAGGCTCAGGGACTCAATATGGTTAAAAGGATCCACAGTGCAAATAAGCCTTCTCCAACTTAAAAAGTGGTAAGACCCCTATCTTGACCCTGCTCTTCAGTTTAAGTCCCCATGTATGTATGTGATTGAAATATATGGCATTCAGCAATTACACAATTCACAGGTGTTTCCCTACAGCCTCTAGGACACCCAAGGAAGGAATTCAACCAAGGTAACAATGAGATGGCCTGGATGTTATTGCAGCTACACTCCTTGAGGTTCAAAAGTTTATGCTTGGGCCCCTTTCATGGTCCACACCCCATGACATAGGGGATATTCTACATTCAAAGGAAAATCCATCTATGTTTGACTGACAGCAGCCTACCTAAGTATCTGGGACTTCTCTCAAGACCTGAATCCAGCTACCTATCAGAAAGAAAAGGAAGGGAAGGGAAGTCTCTCCACTCCTCTGGAGATGTTATCATAGAAATCTCCGTATCCCATCCTGATCTCTCAGATCAGCCCTCAGAAATCACAATGTGGTCCTTTATGCAGATGGAGTTTCTTTATAAAAGAAGGAATCCAATATGTAGGATATGCAACTCTCACTAACTTTTATGTTATCACATCAAGACCAGTATCTGAATCCTCCAGTGTCCAGCTAGCAGAGCTGATGCTTCCCTCTCAAATCCTGAACTATCCCAGGAAACAAAAGAGTCAGAATCTATAGAGACCTTGTGTATACTGCCCCCATTCTCCTCACCCGTGTTGCCATATGGAAAGAAAGAGACCTCTTCACTGCAGCTCAGACTCCACATTTCACCCCTAAGAAATTCTGAGGTTCCCATATACAGGTTCTCACTCAAGTGCCTGCATCTACTGTCCTGGATACCAGAAGAGGATGACTGGGGATTAAAGGAAAAGAATGACCTCATATCAGATATCCTGTATATCAGATACTTACATTGCAATTCATAGCATAGCAAAAATGCTGTTATGAATTAGTGATGAAAATAATTTTATGGTTGAAGGTCACCACAACATGAGAAACTGTATTAAGTAGTCAAAGCATTAGGAAGAGAACCTCTGCTTTAGAGGAAATGGCCTTTGCATCAAAGATCAGCATTACAGAGCCCCCAAGGAGCTGGCTAACCCGAAAGTGAGTTGTTATTACTAAAGGCTCTACAGTGGGAAGTCTTAAAATTCCCATATCAGGTATATTGTTTGGATCAGAACACACATATGCTGACAAAATTATGTCACAGTGCAAAGCTTAAAAGAATCCATCCAACCAGCCTTACAGGGACATATTAGAAACTCGGTCCTATCAATTGGCATCTTTAGTGTTCAGGGAGTCAGAGGCAGATCACTTACCCTGGACTGGCATCTGGATTTCACTCAATACCCAGTAGACCCAGTTTCAAATATGTTCTAGTCTGGTATTTATTGGATGGATAGTGCTTTCCTTTGCAAAACTGAGAAGGCCACTGAAGTGACTAGGGTATTTCTCTGTGAAATAATTTTTTATTTGCATTACCAAAAGTATCCATTGTGATAATGTGGTTGTTTTGAAATCAGAAATTACCAAGAATATGACAGAAGCATGGAGATTCAATACCATCTATATCATGCCCAGTATCTCCAGTCCTTAGAGAAGGCTGGAAAGGCGAATGATCTGTTAAAGAAATGCTTAAGGAATCTAAGTTAAAAAATGCAGTCTCTGCGGTCTGACCATGACCTGGCTCTGCTCAGGTTTAGAAATACACTTAATCCTCAAAATCATACAGGATTTAAAAACCCCATATGGCTTGCCTTACTAATATGATTTTGTGCTGGATCCTGAAAGAGTCAGTTTTGTGACTCTCACCACCCAATTCAACAGATAGTCAGGCCTTTAGTCAGGGCTGCTCAGGGAGAACAAAAGGGACTTCCCACTTTCTGTCCTGGGGACTTCATGCCAGTCTCAGCACCAGATCCCAGTAACGGCCTTGCCTATCCACAGAATGAGACATTTAGATTCACCCCACTGTGTCAACCAGTATACTGCTACTGGAGTCTCTAGAAACTGCCTGATCCACCTGTACCTTTGAGTATTTCTGGTAACTTTTCAAATACCAGCATTTACAGACCCTGATTAGACAACTTGATCAGGCTGTCCTATTGAGGAATTGCAGTTTTCAGTCCCAGTCATTGTTATGGCTCTTTGGTTACCAAATGTTCAACAGCAAACTCACTGGTGTAATCCCTTCAAAAATAAAAAACATAATAATAAAAGATAAGAAGTTTTCATAATCTAATCCCTTTCAGCTGAGGCTGGGCAGTGTGAGAGGTCATGAAAGACCATTCATGAAGGTGAGCCTCAGTTGTGGTTGTGTGAGACCACCCTGACCGACCTGCCATAACAACCAAGGGAACAGAAAGGGCAAATTAAAGACACAACCACCCCACTAGTCAGCCTGTCCTTGATAACAGGGATAAAGTAAAAAAAAAAAAATTCTGAGAAAAATTGTAGAATGTACTGACTAGTAACCAGCTGTGTCCTCTAATGTCCTAGATAAACTAGCTCACCAGAAATAAGTGCCTGAGTGAGTGTGACCTATAAGTTTAAAGGCTAAGCAAAGTGTCCAATAAGGTTTAGACAAGCTTTGCTGTTGCTAAAATCTGTCTATGCTAGAGTATAAAAGGTATGTGCTTCAGAAATTCAAGTCTTTCTTCCTGAGAGAGTTAAGTGACCCTGGTGCATCAGAATAAAATTCCTCTTGCTGTTTGCATCAATCTTGGTCTGCGTGTCTCTGTGCACTGTGCATTCTGGAGTTGAGATTTCAGGTCCAACAGTTGATGGCGCAAAACTGAAGGGATCATGCAAAGGAGTTGAGGCTTGGCACCATGAAGAGAGCCTACTTGAAGCTATTGGTGAAGTTTAGTTGCAGCAGAAGACTCCAGCATATTGGAAATGCTGGTACCCTGGGATGATCACCAAGAACAGCAGCAGCAGTGGAGTGAATCAATTTGATCTAAGAGTGCTACAGAGAGCAGACCTTTAGAAGTGACTCCAGTCCTTTGGAGGAGCCCAGAAGATCAAGTTTGGAACCCAGACATTGAAACAAGAAACTGTAACATTGAAGTTGCCTTGGAGACCCCAAGATGTTTGAGATGCCAGAACCATGGGCTATATGCTGAGGAAAGCTGCTAACAGGAAGTGGAACCAACCCAAGAGAAAGAACTTTGTTGCAGTCAACAAAGATGAAATGAGTTGGAGATCTGAAGACTACATTGTCTTCAGACATGAGGATGCAGAGCTTGTACTTTGTCCAGGTAGCTTCCTGTCTTGCTTTGGGGATTAAGTTATGTGATTGTGCTGAATCTCAGAAGAGACCTTGAATTTGGACTTTTAACACTGTTGAGACTGTTATGGACTATGGGGACTTAGGAAGTTGGAATAAATGTATTTTGCAGCATGGTATGTTTACTTATGGCGCTATAGACTCATGTGTTGTTTGAACGAGTCTATGGGGGCCAGTGAGTGGAATGTAATGTTCTGTATATGTTTGGCCCAAGGAGTGGCACTATTAAGAGGCATGGTCTTGTTTGAATAGGTGTTCATTATGGGCATAGGCTTAAGACTTTCACTCTAGCTGCCTGGAAACTGGTATTCTGCTAGCAGCCTTCAGGTGAAGATGTAGAACTCTCAGCTCCTCCTGTACAATGGCAGCCTAGTGGGTGCCATGCTCCCACCTTGATGATAATGGACTGAAACTCTGAATCTTTAAATCAGTCCCAATTAAATGCTGTCCTTTATTGGACTTGCCTTGTTCATGGTGTCTGTTCAAAACAGTCAACTCCTAACTAAAACTACTCATCTTCAGACTCTGGAAAGGCACTATCATGTTCTAATTCCTTTGTTCCTGAGAGGTTGCTATTCTGTCATTTATAATTGTATCTAATCTAAACATACAGACCAGTTTAGGGTGACAGATCTGAGATTTATAACTGTTGTCCAAATTTCTCCTCCTACAAAGATTCATACACTTACATGAATTACCTATTACATATTATTTACCTGTATATCTAACAAATACATTAAGTAAAATGTGTGCCAATTCACACCTCCAATGTTGCTGCTGACTTTGAATCGACATTTTATTTCCTTTCTTATTGTAGAAAGTGGAAACTCCACATCATCAGTTCCGTGAGGTACCCCAACATCATTACTTACTTGAGTTACCCCCTATCATCAGTTCCTTGAGTCAAACCCTCTGCATAGGCCATACTCATTTTTTTTTCTCTGCTATACCTCGCCTAGAGGCATGTAAATCTTGTTGGCTTTTCAAACAATGACAGTTAATTTCTATCATCACTAACTTTATTCTAGGTATCTCAGCTCCCATTTTGATAATTACACCCTCCTCACTTTCCTTCCTCTCAGGGGTGATTTTTTTAAAGATATGTTAGTTAACACCCATAACTCCCCCACAAGACTTCTGATGGCTTCTTATCTCTATTTAGAATTCATTCAAAGTTTGTCCTCTTTTGCTCAGTCCCTCTATAAGCTCCCATGCCATGTGCCCCTGACTTCACCTACTGCTTTGCTAACCTTCATTGGGGCCCCTTCTTTTCCTTATCCATCTGTGCTTCAACTAGTTTTATAAATTTGCTGTTGGTGAATCCTGGAAGACTTTGTTCTGGATATATACACACTATGTCCAATTCATCTTAAATTCTTGAATAAAAGAGAAACCACTGGCCACTCACCCACTGCTCCTCTGGGCACTGCTCTTCCACCACTTTGTATAGAACAGGCTCTCCCACCACCACATCTCCACTATCCATGTAACTTTTCCATTGGCATACACCAACACCTGACATATGACAGAGTCATTATTCTTTCCATCCCTTCAGCCAGAGTGTAAGAACATGCCAGTATTATCTTTGTTTTATTAATTATTGCATCTCCAGATACTCAAAGTGTACCTGGACATGATGATCACAGAACCACTATTTGTGAAGTATATAGTTAAAATGTACCTTTCAAACCTATGCAGACAGTCTGAAATGAGACACAAAGAAGAACTGTAAAGTGAATGGAATAACTTGAGAACTCCTAAACTAAGTCACACTTCTTATGATCTGGCCTCTGAGTTCAAAGATCCTCAGTGAGCAGATGTCATGGTGGTGGCTCCTCTGGCCACTTCAGGAGAGGGGAATGTATAAGAGGAAGACATTGTGATAAACACAAGTCAGCACAGGAAGGAATTTATCATGAAAGGAAACAAGAAGACAGGAGCTGAGTATTTTTATTTCCAAAAGTATACAAAGAAAACAAACTATTTGACTTAGGATTTCTACTGCTGTGATGCAACACCATGGCCAAAAGTAAGTAGGGGGAAGGAAAGGATTTATGTCATCTTAAATTTTTAAATCCAGCATTCAAGGGAGTTTGGGAGGTACTCAGGCAGAGCAGGAATCTGAACACAGGAACTGATGCAGACGCCATGGGGAACCTTGCCATCTCATACCATCTGGGAACACTGAGTCACATGGATGCGAGTACCTACACAGGTGGGAGCACCTGTACAGGAGTGGAAGCAACTACACATTAGTGGGAGCACCTGCACAGGTGTGGCACTCCTCCAAGTGAGCTGAGCCCTCTGATATCAATCATTGGTCAAGAAAATTTATGACAAGCTTGTTCATAGACACTTCATGTCAGGCATTTTTTTCAACAGATGTTCCCTCGTCCCAAAGTGACTCCAGCTGTGTCAAGCTGACATAAAATTAGCCAGCACAGTGCTAGTTACTAATGAAAAAGAGGCAATAGTTCAAGTCATAGAATTATATTTGAAACTTGCTTGCTCTTAATGTGGCATACATGATATGTGGAACAGCCAACCTTAAAATCCACAAATGGAATCATTAAATGCAATCATGACCCTTGCTTTGTTCAGAAAGACTCAGGCTGAGCGTTTAAGACACAAAACACTAATTTTTATGTGTGGTGAGTCCTTCTGGGTTTTAGGCACTACAGAATGTAAGCAAGTTCCATGTTAGGAATAACTTCTTGTATCCTGTTTTTGGCTTACTTTTATGTGGACTTTTGGCCAAATTCACAACTTTGACTTAAAACATTTTTCTATTATTGAGCTCATTACTTTGGAACTTTGGCAGAATCTTGGAGTACCTTTCACATTTTTATGTAGCTCACCATTGAAAAAGTGAGGTAAGAAATCTGAGGCAGATTCCATGAATGTACGTCCTGCTCATGTACTGAGTTTTAGTTACCATGGATCACAGACTCTTAGTGTTCAAACCAATGACATTTTTCTCTATGCAAAGCTGTGAGCCCATCCCCGTAGGACATTCAGAAGGAGGTACTCTGTGGTCTCGGCTCTAGAAAACATGAAGATTATCATTTTGTTATCTCCTGATAGTGGGGTGATAGTTGTGTTTATTTATTTTTCCCTTTATTTATTAACATTTCCATGAAAGAATGAATTAATTTGCAATAAAGAAACAAAATTTATTTTTGTAACTAGGAAAACTTGAACTCATTTGGCCTCCCTTAAAAATCATAAGCAGGAAATGCAAGCGACAGTATCTGTAATGGGATTGCTGTTGGTATTGGTGTGGTTTATGAATTTCCTTAATATCAAAGAATCAAAATTTAGCCACCACCTTAAAAGATTATTAGACATAGCCACTCCTCTTTGGAAACAGAACTTCTTGTAAGGTTATTAGATGTGAACATTCATCTTTGCAAACAGGCCCTCTTTCCCTGAATAACACACAAGGAGCAATAACCCCTTAGCAGTTGTTATCACACACGAGGATTGTGCTATGAAGAGACTGCATGAGTAAATGAAAACTCAGATACTCTCTGCAACTCTCCCGTTTTTAAGTATTCCTATTGTTTGTTGAAGTCTGTGATCTGTTTCCAAGCTTCCTTCCCAAAAGTCAAGAACTTGAGTGTTTGCATCATACAACAAGAGAATAGCTTCAGATGACTTAAAAGTACCCATGAAATGTATCTACCTAATATGACTTTGTACGTGTAGATTTTTTATTTCTTTTCATTATTGTTTGCTAAAACAATGAAGAATCTTCTCTATAATGCAGAAGGGAAAGTAAGCAAGAATATACATCTCTTCATGTCAAAAGACTAATTTTAGCATCAGAAATAAATTTAATCATAATTTAAATATAATCATGATTTTAAAATACTGCACTATCTGTCATAATGATAATAATAACCACTACCTCCACAACCACCATCACCACCACCACCACTACCACCACCCCCACAACAACAACAACAACAATATAGCATCAGTGTTAGAGCCCAAGCACATACAATGCTCTGAGTTCAATCCAAGAATCTGAAAAGAAAATGAATAATGTTTGTTCCTGATTAATTATTTTTGGAGCTATACAAGATCCAAAGGACAAATAGCTTCTGTCTAAAAGAAAAAAAAATATATTTTAATTTTGGCTGCAATAAAAGAAAATCATAGAGAAAGAGAAGACCCCCAGTAGCTGAAAGTCAACCTTAAGACAAGAAATAAGCATCCAAATCAAACCAAAATTATTTTAAATGTACTCAACACCTGACAGTTACTTGAGAGTTTTCTTTCTTCTCTAACAAAGTAAACCATAAGAACTCATCCTTACTCAGTGGTAAGAAAGTCATTAGGAGAAAGTGATGACCAACAATGCAAGGACATTATCCCATGTAGAAGAGCATCTGGACTTCTTGCTTTGTTATGCTAATATGACAACTATACCATTATGGTCCAGTTAACCACTCCTTGAATATGTATGCAGAGAAATCTAATTCTGTAAGACACTTTCATATCCGGGTTTGCTGCTGCACTATTCACAAGTACTGCATCAGGAATGTAGCTTAGATGTCCATTAGCAGATACATGACTAAAGAAAATGTAACATATAGCTACTCAACTATCCATCTACACAGCACTTGTCTGTGTGAGCATATATGTGTGCCATGAAAGCAGAAAGGGACTTGTGTGCTGGGACATGAATAGGGGAACAAAAGATACAATTATATATATATATATATATAATATATTTATATATATATATAAATACAATGCACATGAATACACACACATGTGTATGCATGTGTGTGTGTTTGAAAATATTATACTGACACCTATTACTTAGCAAACTAAATTTAAAAAAGAAAATAAACAATTGCAAGGAAGCGAGTAGTTGGGGAAATGAGTGGGAAGGAATAAATAGCATATAGGTAAAGACAGATGAACTAAGAAAGAGAATTATTGAGGTTTCCTGCTGCAGAATTGTGAGAATGGCAGTTTTCCTTTCCAGTTTTGCCAAGTGAAACAAAAAGATAAAGGTAATTATCTCATATTTTTACGAGAAAGAATAAGTATAATATTTTGGTCTGGATATATTGTAGAAGAAAAAACACTTTCAAGAGTTTATAGAGAATAGGCAATAACAGAAAGCTTAATACAAAAAAAAAAAAAAAACTTCGAGTATCACAAAAGAAAATAATGTCAGGGGTAAACTCATGATCACAAATAATTCTTTTTTTTTTGGTTTTCGAGACAGGTTTCTCTGTGTAGCCTGGCCGTCTGGAACTCACTCTGTAGACAGCTGGCTCGAACTCATACAAATATTTCTAATACAAACTAACTCAGTTCCTCTAGAAGAGAGATAACTATCAGATTGTATTAACAAACAGGATCTGTTGTTTGTTTCCAAGAAACACACCTCACTATCAATGGTAGGCACCATCTTGGGTAAGGAAAAAAAAAAAGGTATTACAAGCAAATAAGACTAAGAAAAAAAGTAGGAGTAACCATTAGTTTCTGATAAAATATGTAATAAATTTTTCATACCCAAAACTGGCAAGAAGAGATAAGGAAGGTACTCCATATTCATTAAAGGAACAAGTCACTAAGAGTAGATTGTAATTCTCCACATTGCTCTTAGCCATGAGCCATCTCTCCAGCTATATTGGTTTGTTTATTTAGTAAATAAAATTTTACTACAGTCTTTTTCTTTTAGTAATTTTAGTAGCACTTCAATTATTTTCTCACAAGAAAAGTGCACACACTCACACTTTCCACACACACACACACACACACAGGTGATAGAATGGCTGTGAATGGTTAGGGGTTACAGTTCAGAGTTCATGAGAAGCAGGGGAGCTGACAGAATAGACATAGAGACTATATTGGCAAGAAAATTACCTCAAGCTAGTGGAAGAAACTCAGGTAATATAGTTTTGCCTGCTGGCCTTAGACAGGCAGCAAGACCAGAGGGTAGATGCTAGAACAAGGTAAAGCAAAGGACAGCATTGGATCCACACAAATGAATTTGCCTGTGATTGGAATAAATGACATTGACACGCAGGAAAAGAGCATAAGCAGATAGTTCAAGTAGGTTGTGTTTACAATGGGAATAGAGCTGAGTGACAGCATGTGATGACCGTTGGCCTGTTTCTTGACCACACAACAGGTGATCAGATGACAGGTGGATGAGAACCACTGCCAACCAGTGCTAGGTAGCCACCTCTCAATGTATGTAGTTCAGGTGAAGGAGTTATACTTTTTCCTTGATCTGAAGCATCTGAGGAATGGTTTTCCTGATATGATTTGAATATTTCTGTGTGACCTCACATGGAAATCTCAAGTCTCCTGATAAATTTCCAGGGTAGCTCCATTTCTGCTCTCAGGAATAAGGAACTACTAGTTTGTGGGTGTGTGAGTGGTGACAAATAGTACTATTTGTCTTCTGAGGTACAAAGTCATTCTAGATGCTCAAAATGAAGTAAAAACTGCTTATGAGATGGGTTCTCTCAGGGAAAGGCTTATACTGAAAACCTGCTGTTTTGCACAATCTAGAATAACTCAGGGCTGGTAACTTAGTCTGATCTCAGCAATACCAAGGCATGAATGTGAACAATGTTTTCCTTACAGCCCTTAGGCTGCATTTGAACTTCTTAATCACATCATGTAAGAATGATAGAAAAAGACTCATTGGTACAGAAGTGGTTGTTGTATGTTTGAAAGCAGAATTATATGTTGATCCAGAAAAACATGTATTCTAATACAGATTTTAAGTGCATAGTATAATTAAATAGGTAGCCAGCATTTGCTAGAAAGAAAGCATTTAGTTGGCAGACTTATTTAATGATTTAACTTATTTAATTTATGATTAAGTTAATGATCTGCTATCTGTGTTAAACACAAAGAGATACCTAACTCAACAGGAAAACAAACTTATCCTTTGGTTTGTTGCTTTTTATTGTGCATCCATCAATAACTGAAAATGCTTGGCTCTCAAATATATTAACAGCCAGCTGGGTAACAGAGTTCTTTCACAGTACAAATCCATTTCTTAATTAAGGCACTCTTCAAAAAAGCCTGTCTGAATTTACATGAGCATAGACTTGCCTGGGAAATACAATTGCCTTTAGTTGTTTGCCAATGAATCAAGGTAATGAAAATGTCATTGGCTTGCATGAAACTCAGATGAGTATCCAGCCAGGCATACATCATCAGAGAATGGAATCACTACATTGGGTTCTTGTGATGGAACCAACTGGCACAGTGGATCCACAGAAAATCTCTACATTATTTGACTTAGAACTGAAAATATGATTCTACATATTGAAGAATTCACAGTTTTTCTGTCCTTAAATACTAACACTACATATACTTAAAACTAATTTATGTTTAAGGTTTATAATGAAGCCAGGGTAATAGAGTTTATGTGCCTTTGATTACCCTATGAGTTGAGGTAGGAGCTTGAAACTGATATCTCAGTACTGACTGATCAGGCAGGATTTTGATAAGCTTACATACTACACTTTTCTAAAAATGTTTTCTGAAAACTATGGCTGATTTTCAATGCTCTGTATCTGTATGTTCTCTGTAGTTTATTTAATCCTTTGGCTCCTATAAGACAAATGTGGTATGGCTGACTCTGCTGTTCCCAGTCAGATGGTTCACGCACAGCTGGATCTTAGTGATAGTTGTGTCAGTTGGGAGAAGAGGACTTCTCTGGCCTGCCACCCTCTTCTTTCCCCAGCGTTTACCCTGAGATCATCAGCTGTCATTTGTTATGTACTTACATTGCTGTGTTTATGATAGTAGAATTAAAGAAAAAAAATTCTTGTAAAATTGTCTTCAGAGAATTTCAACAGTAGTAAATAACATTTTATCTCAAAATCAATTTTACATATCTTCTTACCCTGTGTTTACCTATTCCAGGCTTCAGGACTGGCCAGACTGCTTTACTTCATGAATCAGAGCTCTTCCTTTTGTCCTATGCAATTTCATGGTTCCCGCCTCTGTGTACTATCTACGATTCAGCTGTTCTTTTATTTTACCTTTTAAAAATGTTTATTTATTTAAATTTTAATGTGTATGATAATTTTGGCAGCATGTTGTGGTACAGCATTTGTGACTCTAGTGCTCACAAACATCAGAAGAGGGAATTAGGTCCCCTGAACTAGAATTATGGATGGTTATGAGCCATAATTTAAAAATCACATCTCCATGATCATGATAGAGGACTTTAAGAATGAGATAAATAACTCCCTAAAAGAAACACAGAAGAACACAGGTAAACAGGTAGAAGCCCTTAAAGAGCAAAGCAAAAATTCCTTAAAGAATTACAGAAAAACATAACCAAACCAGTGAAGGAATTGAACAAATCCATCCAGGATCTAAATTGGAAATAGAAACAATAAAGAAATCAGAAGGAAGACAAACCTGGAGGTAGAAAACCTAGGAAAGAGATCAGGAGTCATAGATGCAAGCATCACCAACAAAATACAAGAGATAGAAGAGAGAATCTCACATGCAGAAGATAACATAGAAAACATTGACACAAACAGTAAATGCAAAATGCAAAAACTTCCTAACAAAAAACATCCAGGAAATCCAGGACACATTGAGAAGACCAAACCTAAGGATAGTAGGTATAGAAGAGAGTGAAGATTCCCAAATTAAAGGGCCAGTAAATATCTTCAAAAAATTATAGAAGAAAACTTCCCTAACCTAAAGAAAGAGATGCCCATGAATATACAAGACACCTACAGAATTCCAAATAGACTGCACCAGAAAAGAAATTCCTCCCATCACATTAAAATCAAAACACCTAAATGCACAAAACAAAAAAGAATATTAAAAACAGTAAAGGAAAAAGGTCAAGTAACACATAAAGGCAGACCTATCAGAATTACACCAGATTTCTCAACAGAGACTATGAAAGCCAGAAGATCCTGGCAGATGTCATATAGAACCTAAGAGAACACAAATGCCAGACCAGACTACTAAATGCAGCAAAACTCTCAGTTACCATAGGTGGAGAAACCAAGATATTTCATGACAAAACCAAATTTACACAATATCTTTCCACAAATCCAGCCCTACAAAGGCTAATAGATGAAAAACTTCAACACAAGGAGGGAAACTCCACCTAGAAAAAGCAAGAAAATAATCTTCAACAAACCTAAAATTAAATAGCCACACTAACATAATTCCATCTCTAACAACAAAAATAAAAGGAAGCAACAATCATTTTCCCTAATGTCTCTTAACATCAGTGGACTCAATTCCCTAATTAAAAGAGATAGACTAACAGACTGGATATGTAAATAGGACCCAGAATTTTCTGGCATACAGGAAACACACCCCAGTGACAAAGACAGACACTACCTCAGAGTAAAAGGCTGGAACGAAAATTTCCAAGCAAATGATCCCAAGAAACAAGCTGGAGTAGTCATTCCAATATTGAATAAAATTGACTTTCAACCAAAAGTTATCAAAAAAGATAAAGAAGGACACTTCATATTTATCAAAGGAAAAATTTACCAAGATGAACTCTCAATTCTGAACATCTGTGCTCTAAATGGAAGGGCATCACACATTCATCAAAGAAAACTTACTAAAACTCAAAGCACACATTCCACCTCACACAATCATACAGGTAGAATCCAACACCCCACGCTCATCAGTGGACAGATCATGGAAACAGAAACTAAACAGAGACACAATGGAACTAACAGAAGCTGTGAAACAAATAGATTTAATAGATATCTATAGGGCATTTCATCCTAAAACAAAAGAATATATTTTCTTCTCAGCACCTTATGGTACCTTCTCCAAAACTGACCATATAATCGGTTACAAAACAGGCCTTAACAGATAGAAGAAGATTGAAATAATCCATGCATCCTATCATATCACCACAGACTAAGGCTAGTTCTCTCTCTCTCTCTCTCTCTCTCTCTCTCCCTCTCTCTCTTATTGGATATTTTATTTACACTTTCAGATATTATCCCTATTCCCATTTCCCCACCCATCCAGAAATCCCCCATCCCATCCCCCTTCCTCCTACTTCTATGAGGATGTGTGCCCATGCATCCACCCACTCCCACCTCAATCCCTTGAATTCCCCCACACTGGGGCATCCAGCCTTCATGGGACCAAGTACTTCTCTCCAACCTATGCCGACAAGGCCATCCTCACCTACTATACAGCTGGAGCCATGGCTTCCTCCTTATGTTCTCGCAGGCTGTTGGTTTAGACCCTGGGACCTCTGGTTGGCTGGTATTGTTGCTCTCCCCATGGGGCAGCAAAGTCCTTCAGCTCCTTCAGTTTACTCTATAACTTTTCCATTAGGGACCCCCACGATCAGTTCTATGGTTAGCTGTGAGCATCCACCTATGTATATGTCAAGCTCTGGCAGACCTCTAAGTAGATAGCTGTTTCAGGCTCCTGTCACCATGCACTTCCTGGCATCTACATCAGTGTCTGCCTTTCACCCTAGTTTTTGATCTTAGACATTTGAACATAATTGAAATTGTTAAAGACCATGAAGAACGTTTTGGAGTTGGGCAGTATGCACTGTTAGATGACCATGAGCTTAGAAATGGAAGGTTTTAGTTAAAACCTGAAAGTGTTATCTAGGAGTGTCAGGTTGAGAAGGGGTGGGCTTGTAATGGTTAATTTCTATAGTCAATTTGATAGAATTTAAAATTACCATGGAAACAAATTCCTGAGCATGCCTTTGAGAGATTATTTCTAGATTAAGTTAATGGAAGTAGAATCCCCATCTTAAATGCTGGTAGCACCCGTTCATAAGATGGGATGCCAGATTGCATTAAAACATTGGGTTTTTTTTTTTTTAGAATTTTTAAATTTTAAGTTGATATTTTATTTATTTACATTTCAGATGTTATTCCTTTCCCTGTTCCTCCTCCCCTCCATTAATCTCCTATTCCATCCCTCCTCCTCCTTTTTTGTTTTTATACTGTTTAAATTACATGCAAATATTAAGGTCAGTTCTAGGTTGTGGAACTAGCAATACAATAGATGTAAATAGTCAAGGAACAATCAAGACAATTAACACAGGTAGTCAAAGAACAGAGTCAAATAAACAGAGTCCCATGATCACTCCTGTGAACACTATATCTAAGGGCTTATCAGGATGACCAAAATATCTGAGACTACTTCCCTGTCCTAGCCCAAAGTTATTTTCATGCCTGAAGCCTACTTCTTTGTTCTAGCTTAAGGTTTAGATTCCTGCCTGTAACTATTTCTTTGTTCTAACCTAAGATTTGTTCCTGCCTGAAATTTCTTTTTGTTCTAGCCTAGGATTTAGATTTCTCCCTGAAATTACTACTTTGTTCCAGACTAATGCCACATTCCTGCCTGCAATCCATTTCCTTGTCCTTGTCCTATGTCAGTTTCCCTCCAAGTAGCCCATTTCCTTGTCCTTGACCAATGTCAGATTCCTTGCCAGGCAGCCCCCAAATTCTCCACCTCTCTCCCTTTTTATTGCATAAATAAGACTAAGCCTGTCTTAGGTCATTTTTACAAGAATGCCCTTCTTAACCGTCATGGAATATGCATTATCAAAAGCAATGCACTTATGTCTTAGGTTGGTAAGGCTCTGTGCAGAATCTTACCCATCCTTGGCTTGCCAGCCTGTTAAATTAATAACTCAGTCTGGGAGTCTGTTTTCAGTAGTCATGTACTTTGGCTGCCAACCTGTTGATGTAGTTAAGACAAGCTTTAACATGATGGGCAGGAATAAAAGTATTCCCAGGACAAGAAGGGCTAGCATGATCAAGCTATATATGCCATTCCTGAGGTTTGACCAAAATGGAAAAACTGACCTCAGGCCATCTATAATTTTATTGGCATTATCTGCAGCATCAAGCTCAACAGAGCAGCATTCTTAAATTCATAACCTTCCTTTGCAATGTTAAAACACCCAGAGAGGTGTTAAAATTATGCCAAATACTCTACAGTTGTCTTTAAACTTTTTTCTAATTATAATGACAATCATTGTAAATTTTAGAAGGAACACTACTCTAATGGTATTTGTCATGACACTTGAGATGGCTCCTAACTCTTGAACTCTGAACCTCCTTCAGATAGTTTGAATAGGATATAGAGCATCAATCCCTTGTTCCAGACACCTATAAAAATCCTTTTGTATATTCAATATATTAGTAACATTGTTTTTGCTAGATGGTTAACAAAAATTAGCTGTCTTAACTCCTTGTGTCAGTGCTATTCCAGAAGCAGTGGTGCTAGCAATTAATGGAATTGAAGCTGTTATAACAGCAATAATCAAGCCCACTACCCTCTTGCTTCTGCTTAAAGCTTAATTCACTTCTTCCAGCACTTTCAAGCTTTTTTTCAGAGAATCAAGTTTTTCTAATATTCAGGGCAGTAAGACAAAAGCTGGTTGATAGACTCCTGTAACAGACTTGCCAAGTTTCAACACACTAACACAATTAGAAAGTATACAGTCAATGCAACTTACAATAAATGGTGTAGAAGAGACAAAAGAAATTTTAGCTTGACAATTAAAAGAGTCTTAAAACATGCACTAACCCTTGTTTGAAATCCAGATCCTGCCCAACTTTATCTCTTGCTATCATAACATCATAGAGAACTGCAGCTAACTTCCAAATATGTCTCTGAAAATGTCCAGATCTAGCCTTCCAAATGAAGACTGTCATTTCCAATATTAGATTGAATTCTAGACCAGTACATGATTGCATCCAAATAACTGGTCAACTTTAAGAAAAATATAAGTGTCATTATAATTTCATTTTTGATTCTCTGTCCCACAAGGTCTAAAAACTTGAGGCAAGGCAGCTTGTCCCATTTGAGATCTAGGCAAGCAAAGGTTTGTCAGGAACATATATCCAATACAGGTTCCCAGTCACCCTTGTCAGGGCACTCAACAAGCTCACAGGTCAGCATCATTCTTGTCTCAGCAACAGCATGTCTCACTAATCATTCTGGCAGCCACCATGCTCCTACAGCATCCTGCAGAAAAAACACAAACATGTCCTCTTCCCCATATTAGATACCTGGTCTGGATTATGCCATATGCCTGTAAATGGATCCTTGTTTTTCACCTGCATAATGTGCCTAGTTGAAGGGTGCCGTAGACACTCAGGAGAGAGTTCCTTGGTATCCAAAAAAAATTTTTTTTAATTTAAAATAAAAAGAGTATGATTTAAATAAATTTGTGGTGTTCAGGTATATACCTCCCCCTTTTTATTTTTGAAGACATTGTTTTAAAGTTCCATGGGTCCCTTACACAATACCTAGTCCTTGAGGATTATAAGGAATCCCCATAATAAATTGTTGACAAAAGTCTCAACTGCTCGACTACAATTTCAGTTCCATTATCTGTTTTTTATTGGATATTTTATTTATTTACCTTTCAAATGTTATCCCCTCTCCCATTGCCCCCCAAAACTCCTGATCTCACCCCCTCCTCTTACTTCTATGAGGGTGTGCCCTCACTAATCCACCCATTCCTGCCTCCATGCTCTCGAATTCCCCAACACTAGGGGATCCAGACTTTCAGGCACCAAGGCCCTCCTCTTCCACTGATGCCTGACAAGGCCATCCTCAACTACCTATTCAGGTGGAGCCATGAGTCACCTCCCTTTGTGTTTCTAGGCTGGAGGTTTAGACCCTGGGAGCTCTGGTTGAGTATTTTGTTACTCCTTCTAAGCAGGACCAAAGCACCAACACTTTGGTCTTCCTTCTTCTTCTTGAGCATCATGTGGTCTATGCATTGTATCTTACATATTGTGAGCTTTTGGGCTATCAGTGAGCCCAAAAGTGAGTGCATACCAAAAGTGAGTGCAAAAGTGAGTGCATGTGTGTTCTTTTGTGATTGGGTTACCTCACTCAGGATGATATTTTCTAGTTCCATCCATTTGCCTAAGAATTTCATGAACTCATTGTTTTTAATAACTGAGTAGTACTTTATTGTGTAAATGTACCACATTTTCTGTATCCATTCATCTGTTGAAGTACATGTGGGTTCTTTCCAATTTCTGGCTATTATAAACAAGGCTGCTATGAACATAGTTGAGCATGTGTCCCTGTTGTATGTTGGAGCATCTTTTGGGTATATACCCAGGAGTGGTATAGCTGGGTCCTCAGGTAATACTATGTTCAATTTTCTGAGGAACCACTAGACTGCTTTCAATAGTGGTTGTACCAGCTTACAACCCACCAACAATGGAGGAGTGTTCCCCTTTCTCCACATCCTCAGCAGTATCTGCTGTCACCTGAATATTTGATGTTAGTCATTCTGAGTGGTGTGAGATGGAATCTCAGGGTTGTTTTGATTTGCATTTTCTTGATGACTAAGGATCTTGAACACTTCTTTAGGTGCTTCTTGGCCATTCGATTTCCTCCATTGAGAATTCTTTGTTTAGCTCTATACTCCATTTTTAATCAGGTTATTTGATTGTCTAGAGTCTAATATCTTCAGTTCTTTGTATATCTTGGATATTAGCCCTCTATCAGATGTAGGATTGGTAAAGATCTTTTCCAAAACTGTTGGTTGCCACTTTGTCCTATTGATGGTGTCCTTTGCTGCTTTACAGAAGCTTTGCAGTTTTATGAGGTCCCATTTGTCAGTTCTAGATCTTAGAGCATAAGCCATTGGTGTTCTGTTCAGGAACTTTTTCCCTATGCCCATGTGTTTGAGGCTTTTTCCCATTTTCTCTTCTATTTGTTTCAGTGTATCTGGTTTTATGTGGAGGTCCTTGATCCACTTGGACTTGAGCTTTGTACAAGGAGATAAGTATGGATCAATTTGCATTCTTCAACATGCTGACCTCCAGTTGAACCAGCACCATTTTTTAAAAATGCTGTCTTTTTTCCACTGGATGGATTTTAGCTCCTTTTTCAAAGATCAAGTGACCATGCATGAAAACATTCTTTAAAAATCATTTTCTGGGCATGCCTTTAATCCCAGTACTTGGGAGGCAGAGGTAGGTGGGTTTCTGAGTTCGAGGCCAGCCTGGTCTACAGAGTGAGTTCCAGGACAGCCAGGGCTACACAGAAAAACCCTGTCTCGAAAAAAAACAAAAAAACAAAAAAACCAAACCAATAAATAAATAAATAAATAAATAAATAAATAAATAACAAACCCCAAACCCAAAACCAAAACCAAAAAAACCCCCAGAAAAACAACAACAACAAAAAAATCATTTTCTGTTTCCCAACCACGGCTTCAGTTTGACCAGCTGCTCAATGTTCCTGATACCATTCCTACATTCCAAAACTAATGTGTAGTGTGATGGTTTTTATATGCTTGCCCAGGGTGTGGCACTAATAGAAGTTGTGTCTCTGTTTATGTATGTCTACAATTGGGAGTGTGGGCTTTAAGACCCCCATCTTAATTGCATGGAAGCCAATGTTCTTGTAGCAGCTTTTAGATGATGAGGTAGAACTCTCAGCTACTCCTGCACCATGCATTCCTGAATGCTGCCATGCTCCCACCTTGATGATGATGGATTGAACCTTTAAACCTGTAAACCAGGCACATTAA
Source organism: Mastomys natalensis (assembly GCA_021653895.1). Taxonomy (NCBI): domain Eukaryota; kingdom Metazoa; phylum Chordata; class Mammalia; order Rodentia; family Muridae; genus Mastomys; species Mastomys natalensis. The sequence goes on along the minus strand of JAJTUV010000162.1, from coordinate 27,989 downwards.
CTGTTCTTATAAGAGTTGCCTTGGTTATGATGTCTGTTCACAGCAGTTAAACCCTGCCTAAGACAGGAAGCATTCTTGTAAGAATGAACCAAAATAAATCCTGTGTCTTTTCAATTTTCTGTTTTGGGGTATTTTTAGACAACAACATGAAAGTAGGTAATGTAATCCATGTTAAACGTTCTAAGAGGCTGATTGATTAATTTGAACTTTGTGACTTTGGGCAGTCTTAGTGTTATAGATCTAAAGTCAAATTTATCTTTAGTAATCTTTCGTCTCCTTAATCAACATTCACTGTTACCTCTATGTCTGAGGTAGCATTTTTCTGACTATAAGAGGAAAGTTACATTATATATCCTTACTAAACTAATAGTAGCTCATGAATGTTTCCAAATATGACTAAAATTTTTTTCTGATTGCTAAATTACAAGTTTTAGGGTATAGACCTGTAAGTAGGAAATAAGTAGCCTCCTTTACCTAAAATATAGAAACAGGTAATTATTAAAAAATAACTTATAGGACTTGGGAGATGGCTGAGTGGCTAACAACATGTGTTTTCCTTGTAAAGAGCATGTTTGTGGATGCACATGATTCTCATAACCTTAACTCCAGTTCCATAGACCTAGTGCCCTCTTCTGGCCTCTACAGCCACAAGTATAAACATGGCATCTATGTCAATGCAGGCAAAACATTAAAACACATAAAGATATTGATGACATAGAACATTAATAAGCAAATTCTAAATTTAAAATTTTATGCCAAAAATAAGATTAATTCTGCAGAATCAAAATATTATGCACTCTCTGCTGTGATATATTCTTTTCTACCTTTGCCTCAAAACAAACAAAGCTCCCAATAACCCCAAACAAAACAAAATAAAGGAAAATAAATAAAACCTTCAGTTTCCGCGTGTTATATTATATTACAAGACTAAGACTGGAGAGATGAGTCCAACAGTTAAGAGCATGGCTGCTCTTCCAGAGGTCCTGAGTTCAGGTCCCAGTAAATCATGCCAGGCAGTGGTGGTCACACCTTTAATCCCAGCACTTGGGAGGCAGAGCAGGTGAATGTCTGAGTTTGAGGCCATCCTGGTCACAGAATGAGTTCCAGGACAGCCCGGGCTACACAGAGAAACCCTGTCTCGAAAAACCAAAGGAAAAAAAAAAAAAAGGAAAGTCTAAATCATAAAATTAGATATTAAAGGAAATGATTGTTGTGAACTGTTTGAAAACAAAGCCCAAAGGCATAAGTGACCCCAGGCCTTTTCAACTCCCGGGACAGAAACTGGGCTTAAAGACTTTAGGCATTTCTGAGCTATGCCAGCACTCTCTTGGACTTGGAAATTTCCCCACAATTTCAGTCATCCAAAACCAGGATTTTCTGACTTACATTAAAAACTTCCATTTATAAAATATACTTTCTTTCTGAATAGTTCTTAAAATTTTATGAATATTAATATAAATATAGAAAACGGTCTTCCCATTTTTACCACTGTAACCTTGAAAATTGGCTCAGCTCATATCTAAAAGCTATGTAATTTTTATTAATCAATGTGTGCTCTTTTCATGTAACTGTGTATGTGTGTGTCTGTTTGTCCCTTAGATGATGTCTATAGTTAATAAGATTGCTCTTTGAAGCACAGTATAGCTAAATTTCAGAGCTGTAAGAGATCATTATCAAACTTGGCATGATATTAAGAAAAAATTCTAAATATGAAATGTCTACCTAAGTCAGTCAATTTGAGCCTTTTCTTTCTTTTATTTTTGCATGACCCCAGCCAGTTCTAAGGATGAGGCAAATTTATTTTTTCCCAATGTATTTTAATCACATGCAAGTAATAAGGTCAGTTCTAGCGTGAGGAACAAGGAAGACAAAAAATACAAATAGTCAAGGAAGAAACAACAAAATAAACATAGTAAAGGAACAAGCAAGACAATCGACAAAGTCCTGTGATCACTGTTTCTAAGGGCTTAACAGGATGACGAGGATATCTGAGCCTACTTCCCTGTCCTAGCCCAAAGTCATATTCTTGCCTGAAGCCTACTTTTTTGTTCCAGCCTAAAATCAGATTCTTGCCTGCACTTACTTTCTTGTTATGGCCATTTGTCAAAGTCCTGTGTGAAGCCATTTTCTTGTCCTGGCCCAATGGCAAATGCCTGCCAAGCAGCTCCCAAAAGCTTTCCAGATCTCCCCTTTTTTACTTAATAAACAAGACTGTACCTTTCTCATGTCCTTCTGAGAAGAATGCCTTCCTTTCCTGTCGTGGAATATACATTATAAAGCAATGCACTTCTGTCTTAGGTAGGTAAAATACTGTGCAGAATCATATCCGTCCTTGGCTGCCATCCTGTTAAATGAATAACTCAACTCTGCCTTGGGATCCATTTCTAGTTTAAAGCCATGTACTTTGGCTACCACCATGCTGATATTGTTAAAGGCAAACTTTGTCATGATGGACAGGGATAAAAATATTCCCAGGATAAGAATTAGCATGATCAAGCTATATATGCCATTCTTGGAGATTGACCAAGATGGAATTATTGACCTTAGGCCATGAATAATTTTACCAGATTAATGATCTCTTTTGCCTAATAACTGCTGTGGGTACATGAATAGCAATAATGCAAACAGCCAACAAGTGATCATAGTCTACACAATGTATCTCTTATTGGCTAATAGCTTCTTCTAATTTCTGCAAAGTGATTGTCCCTCATCAGTAAATTGTCTAGGGGAATTAGGATTTGCATTCCCCTTGAGAATATCAGACAGAGCTCTAAGTTCTCCTGTGGTAAGCTTAAGATGAGTTCTTTGACAATTTATATCTCCAACCAACTTCTGAAAACCATTAAAGGTAAGTAAATTATGTTTAATTATTTGAATTTTGTGTGCCACAATTTGTTTAAGATATAACTGATGTCCCAAATATTGAAAAAGATATTACCTTTGAATCTTTTCTGGAGCAACACCACTTTCCAAAATTTTAAAACTTGTTGTAAAAGAGAAAAGGCTTGTAGTAAAACTCCTTCAAAGGAATCAGCTAATAAAATGCTATCCACATAATGATAATATACACTGAAAGATTCAAAATCCTAACTTCTTGTATTGAAGCAGCAACAAATTTTTGACATAAAGTAGAGCTATTAGCCATTATTTGAGACAAACATTTCCAATCACAAAATTTCATGGATTCTTTAAAATTACAAGCAGGCACACTAAATGCAAACTTTTACAGTCATCAGGACACAAAGGAATAGTATAAATACAATTCTCCAAATCCATAATTCTACATGCATTTCCTGGAATGGCAGCTGAAGTAGGCAAGCCAGGCTGCAACAGTCCCACAAGTTCCGTAGCCTCATCAACCCTTAAAAAACCCTGCAAAAACGTCACACCTGCCAGATCCCTCCTCCTATTTACCAATATGTGTGAGTTAAAATTCTGAAACAGTGATCTAACTACAAACTGTAGCCAATGGATAGCTGGCAGTTTAACAATAATTTATAAGTTTCCCTGCAACACCAGAGCACAACCATAACTTTGGAAAACTCAAAACTCAACCTCCAAACAATGCAGTTTCTCTAAAAACACCAAGTGAATCACACCCATGATACAAAATTTGGCTGCCATTTCCTGCATAGGAACACATTATGTCAACTGTTTCTTAAAATATTATCAGATGTTAGAACTTTAGAACTGTTATCATGATGGTCATTTCTTATATTGGAATCCAAACTTTCTGCAAGTGTGTATTGAAGTAGTTTTTATTTTCATTTGGGAAGTAAAACCCAACTAATTCCCATACTTTAAATTACAATGAAAATTTGTTTTATTTATTCATAGCTTTGTGAAATACTTTTGCAGTTGTCTATTTTCATCAGGGACTTGATCATGACCAACATGAAGAGGAAGCAAAATGCTAATCTAATGGATCCATGGCTTATGGCAAAAGGGGCTTTTCAGAGGTCTAGACAGTCAGAGGCAATCATATTATTCAGGAAAGATGAGCATTAGTTAGCATTTAAGGAAGCAAAGTCATGGGCTAGAGAGATGGCTCAGGGGTGAAGAGCCCTGGGTGGTCTGCCAATCGCTCTAAGTTCAATTCCTAGGAATCCTATGAGAATAGTACGAATTCACATATATAAAACAAATAAATGTTGAAGAAACAAAAGAAGGAGGCTTTTAAAAAATTATTATTATATATAATCTGTTTTTTTTACACTTCAAGTTTTATCCCAACCCTTGAAACCACTCAGAAAGTTCTTCATCCCATTCCTCCTCCCCATTGTCTCCAAGAGGATGTTGCTAATCCACACATCACCACACCTCACCAGGCCTCCTCACTCTGTGGGCTCAAAGTCTCTCTAGGGTGAAAGTCTCTCTAGGATTAGGCACATCATCCATTACAGAGGCTTGACCAATCCTCTGCTGGATAGGTCAGATTTAGTTTCAAGAATCCTATACACTTCTTCCTCTGATTCTTGCCTTAATGCTCAAAATCCTTGGAGAAACTGCTTTTGGAAAGTCTTTTAGAACACAGGTGCTGATTAGCTCTATGTCGGTCTCTGTATTTGTGTCTGTCTGTCTTTACACACACACATACACACAAACACACACACAAAACAAACAAACAAACAAATCACAGACAAATGAATCTTAAAGAAAATAAAGGAAGCAAAGTTGGGGTTTATTTTTTTCTTTTTGTATTCACTAAATTTTATCTTGCTTTTTACAATTCAGTCTTTATCCCCCTCCATACAGTTCCTCTTTCCATTCCTCCTCCCTCTTGTCTCCCAGATCAGGTTCCCACTCTCTACCCACACACCACACCCAGTGAGTCCTCCTTACTGTCTCTGGGCTCTCAAGTCTCTCAAGGGTTAGGCACATCTTCTCTCCCAGAGGCTAGACCAGGTAGGCAATCTCTGCTGGATATGTCAGCTTTAGTTTCAAGAGGCCTATCTACTCCTTCCTCTGCTTCTTGCCTTCATGCACATGTTCCTTGGGTGAGTGCTTTCAGAGGGTCTTTTCGAACTGGGGTGCTGTTTTGCTTCTGCCAAAAACTTGTCCAAACCCAAAGGATCTTCCTCAAAGTGAACTGGTCCTTCTTGGCTTCTGTGTGTATGGTCTGAACCAGAAAACCCTTTATGAGGAACGAATCTGTTGGTCTTGACCCTGGTGCAGAGGTCATCGCCCTCCATGTCCTTGTCCACACATTTAATGGGGCCTGAGATACTTTGAGGCACATCTTTGCCACTCTCCAGGCCTGATAAAAACATTGTAAATTTCTTCTTCTCCAGCTGCAAACCCACTGTCCATACCCTTGGATTGTTTGCAGAGCCTTCGGTCATCCTGGACTTCATTGGAAGCTGGAGCATTGGGCACAGCAGGAGGAATGTCCTCACTGATATCTTGATTTTCCTTTCTCTGCGGTTTTGACCTCTTCTCAGGCTCTGTCCTGGAGGGTAAGGGTTGGTGGCGCTGCCTCTCATTTCACCTGTCCTGATGGGTTTCATCCCTCTCACGGTCTCTCCATCCTGTTTTCCACAGGGGTTTCAACCCAGCTGGCATCTTATTCAATTTTCGCTTCATGATCCAACTGAATGTGCAGTGTGTTCAAAATTTTTTTTTCTTTTGCCCCATAATCCAGAGCATACTGGGCCATGTGGATTTCTGGGAAAGCAACTCCATCTCAATATCCTCTGACAAGCATGGAATCCAGCCTTTCCTGTGTTTGTATTGGGGAGGCTCCATTCCAGAGGAGACCAGCGAGGTCCACAGTGATCTCTGAGATCTTGCCCTTTTATCAGCTTCAAGTTGGTCCTGAGGTAGCTGAGTAGGCTCAGGTAAAGAGCTGGTGAGCACCATCTTCTCTGAATGAGGACGGAGACAGGGAAGAAGATTCTTTCCTTCAGGCTCGCGCTCTCTCTTTCTCTCTGTCTCTCTCCTTCTTTCCTTCCTTCTCCTTCCTTCCTTCCTTCCTTCCTTCCTTCCTTCCTTCCTTCCTTCCTTCCTTCCTTCTTCTTTTCTTTCTTTCTTTCTTTCTTTCTTTCTTTCTTTCTTTCTCAGATAAGACTTTTCTGGCCTCGAATACTTTTTTTTTTTTTTCTTTTCTTTCTTTTTCTTTTCTCTTTTTTAAAAAAAAAAAAAAAAACCAAAACCACACACTGGCTGCTTTGTTGATAGACTTGTTAGTGACAGCTGTGCCAAGTAGCCCCTACTTTTTCTACAAAGGCAAGTGAAGAAAGTGGTGTTCCCCATCAAGCCCAGTGAAGGCAGCTGGGTGGTCAGAAGCCCAGACTCCCAGAGCAGAAGCATTGGGAGGCCAGGAGGACAGAAAGTCCAAGTCCCAAAAGCAAAGTGTGGTGAGGTGGCTGAGGAGACTGGAGGTCTCACAGCTATTCTTTGCCTGGGATATCAGGAACAGTGGTCACCAGAGAAGACAGGAAAGCAAAGCTTGGGTAGGAGCTGAGAGTGGAGCACCTCCAAGGCTTTCAGAGTCATTTGAGGCAGAGGGTTTGTGAGACCACCCTGGGCTCCTAGTTGAGTCCCAGCAATGGCTCGAATCCATCCCTACAGTCACATGTGCAGCCAGGCACATCTACTCACTCAATCCATGCCATACACACAGAGGGAGGGCTGTCACAGCCCTGCACTTACCCCCTGGAGCCCTGGAATGTCTCAGGGTTGGTAGCCAGATGGGGGCTGTGGAGGAGCAGGTCCTTGACATTGCTACTGATTGGCTGCCTCACAAGCATCTATCCAGTCGTTGTACACATCCACTGGTTCTGACAGGTTTTGTGATGCATGTCTGGAATTCGTCTAGGCACACAATACAGGAGATGACTGCAGTCTTTCGAGCACGGTCCATTTTCACCTCACAGGACTTCTCGTGGTTGCAGAAAGGGCAGGTGAACTGGGTCTCCAGGGTGCCTGTCATCTTCTTCTTGGGGTACAGCTTCCGTTTGGGCCTCCTTCGGCCCATAACTGCAGAGGGATAAAACAGTCTGTAGTCCAACTACTCCAACAATGGTCAGCTGTGAATGGGAAGTCCAAGAATCTAGTAGTTCTTTGCTCAGTCCCACGAGGGTAGTTGGTTCAGCTGCTCTAAGGTTGAAGGGTGTTCCAACAGATGTGCTGGCAAGTAAACCCAAGCAGGAGAAGAAGAGCAGGAACTCTTTGTATAGACCAGGCTGGCCTAGATCAGAAATCTCTTGCCTCTGCTTCCCAATTCGAAGGCAGCAAGGAGAGACTCTGTGCCTCACCATGGGCACAACTTGATTATATATGTATTTCCTCAAGCCCCGCCTCCACAGGGACGCACCTCCTCCAACAAGGCCACATGTCCTGATAGTGCCACACCCTGTTCCAAGACAATTCAATCACCAGACCAATAAAACAAACAAAAGGACAATTCCTTGTTTTGTTAGGTTCTATTTTTTTTTTTTTAATTAATCATTCCATTCTCATCTCAAATGATTTCCACCTTTCGGGTTACCCCTCCACAAACCCCACATCCCATCTACCCTCTCCCCTCTCTTGTTTGCCTCTATTTAATTTTTAGAGTATTAAGTAAGTCCATCATTCTCCCTGTATCCTTCCAACGGATCCAGTGTCCCCCCTTTCTTCTACTCCCTTCCCTCCTCACTGCCTCTTACTCTTTTCATTATGCTCTCTATGTCTGTCTCTCTCTTTGGGTCTCTCTGTCTTACACACTCACAAACACACACATACACACACACACACACACACACACACACAACACACACACACACGAATGCTTATTCTTAGGGAAGATGTATTCTGGAAGACTTGTGAATTCAACCCAATGTTGCTTATCTTAGATCAGCTGTTACTACCTGGGAGACCTGTGCTGTTGAGAAGCTAGAATCAGTCACATCCCTCTGGCCTTCAGGTTCTGCTGCAAAAATATCAGCAAAATGCACAAATCAGAAAGATTATTCACAATGAATTTAGTAGAGAGGTTTTTTATGTACGTTGTGAAACTTTTGTATGACGGTCGGCAACTCTTTCTCATGATTGTATAGATGTTAGAAGTCTGGAACTCTTCTCATAAGTAAGACATTTCTCCTTGATACTGAATCTAAACTTTCTCCAGTTGTGTGTTGAAGTAGTTTTATTTGCCCTTTGAGAAATCAACCAATTTTCTCAATTTAAATCTCACTGAAATTTTATTTTAATTATTTATATCTTTTGGGAATTGTCTTTGCATTTGTCTCTTTTTGTCAGTGACTTTTCATGAATAACATGATTGTGAAATCTCAGTGGCAATCTAATGTATCCATGCTTATGGCAAAATGTGCTTTCTGGAAGTCTAGAGAGCCAGAGGCAACGTCAGAGAGCTGAGCATTAATTTAGTATGTAAGAAAGGAAAGTCATGGGAAACAGAGATGGCGCAATTGTTAAGATCCCTGGCTGTTCTTCCAGAGGCTCTGAGTTTATTCCCAGCATTTGGTGAAGAAGAATACTGATCTCACATACATAAAACAAGTAAATCTTGTAGGAAATAAAGAAAGGAAGAAAGTTATGTTTTTTTTCTTGTTATGAACTTTACTCTTGCGTTTTTACAGTTCCAGAGGCTCTGAATTTAATTCCCAACATTTGGTGAAGAACAATATGATCTCACATACATAACACAAGTAAATTTTGTAGGAAATAAAGAAAAGAAGAAAAGTTATGTTTTTTTTCTTGTTATGAACATTACTCTTGCATTTTACAGTTCAGTATTTATCCTCCCTCCTGGTGCCCCCGCGCATACAGTTCCTCATCCCATTCCTCCTTCCCCTTCCTTCCTAGATCTTGTCCCCACTCCCCACCCACCCCACCACAACCCTTCAGTTCTCTTGACTCTCTGGGCTCTCAAGTCTCTCTAGCATTTGGCACATCTTCTCTCACAGAGGTTAGATCAGGAAGGCTATCCACATTTGGATATGTCAGCTTTAGTTTCAAGTGGCCTATTAACCTTTTCCTCTTCTTCTTGTTCTCATGCTCATGTTCCTTGGGGCTACTGCTCTCAGAGGGTTTCTTTTAAAACTGCAGTGATGTTTTGCTAATGCCCAAATCTTGTTCAAAGTAAAAGGATCTTCCTCAAAGTGAATTGATCCTTCTCGTCCTTTCTGTCTATGGTCTTCACCAAAAAACACCTTATGAGTAACAAATATGCTGGTCTTGACCCTGGTACAGAGGTCATTGCCCTCCATGTCCTTGTCCACACCTTTACTGGGCCTTTTGATACTCTGAGGCACATCATTGGCACCTTTCCAGGCTTGATAAAAACAATGTAAATTTCCTCTTCTCCAGCTGCAAACCCACTGTTCCTACCCTTGGACTGGTTGAAAATCCCAGATGCTGCCATACTCCCACCTGGATGATAATGGACTGAACTTTTGAATCTGTAACTTATCCCAATTAGATGTTTTCCTTTATAAGACTTCCCTATGTCATGGTTTTGTTTACAGCAGTAAAACCCTAATTAAGACAAAATTTAGTACCAAGGCCTGGGTATGGTTGTGATAGACTTGACCATGCCTTTTTGGAAGAATGTGGATTTTGGGATTTTGGATTTGGAAAGCATTGTAATGGGGTATAATGGGCTATCCTACAAGGAATATGGAAGACTTTGTTGCTGTGAGTGATTTGAACTGTGCTGACCTGCCCAAGAGATTTCAGTGAAAAGAAATTCAGTATGGGCCCCTAGACTGTTTTTGTGGTATTTTGGTGAAGAATGTGTCTGAATTTTGTCTCTTGTGTGAAGAGTCTGCCATAGGTTACAGTGAAGAGACTTAGATTAATTGCATTGAAAAAGGAAGTCTCAGAAATGCCCATTATATACTTTGTTCTCTGTTCAGTTTCATGAAGAGTGTTTTAAATAAGCATAGCCAGCTTTTAAAGGAAAAATATAAAATATATGCTTTGAGTATTAAAGGAGTACCAGGAAGTAAAATGGAGCCGAATCCACCGTTCAAGGATATTAAATTGAATTAAGGGAGTGGTGACCTTGGGGCAAGATCCTATGCAACTAAGTTTATCTACTGGCATGGTAATACACACCTTTAATCCAGGGAGATAAAGCCAAGCAGATCTCTGAGTTCAAGGCCAGTCTGAGACAGACCAAATTCTAGATGAAGAAAAGCTTAAATCCAGGCATGGTGGTACACAGCTTTAATTTCCAGAGACAGGCATGCAGATCTCTGAGTTCAAGATCATTCTACAGAGCAAGATCCAGGACAGCCAAGTGTAAGCAGTGACAGAGTTGGAAAAGAGGAAGCTATTGATAATGTAATAGGAGAAGCAGACTATGTTCTAACCCTAGCAATCAGCAGAACTCGGTAGTTTTGTCCATGTGTCTCTGACTTTATAGTCAAAAGGAGAAGGGGACTACTGAAACAATTTTTGTTGGTTAGCTGGAGCTAAGAAATTAGCGGTGATTAAGAAGAGACCACTATCACTGAGGTGAAATCTTGGAAGTGTTTCCTGAGAGCACAAAGAAGTCTTGTTCCAGAGATAGCTAAGATTGACTTCATGGTTCAGCTCTATTTGGTAATGTGTAAGAGTCACCCAGGTGGTACTGGTTTTGAAAGTATGAAGGGGTTAGAATTGCAGCTGAGGCTGGGCACTGTGAGAGACCAGGGAAGGCCATTTGTAAAGGTGCAGCCTCAGATGTGGTTGATGACCCAAAACTGAAGGGATCATGGAAAGGAGTTGGTTGTTGGCACCATGAAGAAGAGCCTATTTGAGGTTATTGGCGAAGCCTAATTGCAGCAGAAGACTCCAGCATGTTGTAAATGCTGGTACCCTAGGATGATCACCAAGAACAGCAGCAGCAGTGGAGTGGATCAATCTTAGCTTGGAGTGCTACAGAGGTCAGAGCTGGAGAAGTGATTCCAGTCCTTTGGGAGAAGCCCAGAAGATCATGTCAGGGCCCCAGACATTGAAACAAGAAGCTGTAACATTGAATTTCCTTGGAGACCCTAAGATGTTTGAGATGCCAGAGCCGAGGCCTATCTGCTGAGGAAAGCTGCCAATAGAGAGTGGAATCAGGCCAGGAGAAAGAAACTATGTTGCAGTCAACAAAGATGAAAAGGAGTTGGAGATCTGAAGACTCCTTTGCCTTCAGACATGGGGATGCAGAGTTTGGACTTTGTCCAGGTGGTTTCTGGTCTTGCTTTGGGGATTACAGTTAAGTGATTGTGATTAATCTCAGAGGAGACCTTGATCTTTGGACTTTTAACACTGTTGAGACTGGTATAGACTATGGGGAGTTTGGAAGTTGGACTAAATGTATCTTGTTATTATGGTATGTTTAGGTATGGCCCCCATAGACTCATGTGTTGTTTGAATGAATGTATAGGGGCCAGTGAGTTGAATGTGATGTTTTATATATGCTTGGCCCAAGGAGTGGCACTATTAGGAGGTGTGGTCTTATAGGAGTAGGTGTGTCACTGTGGACAGGGGGTTTAAGACCTTTACTCTAGTTGCCTGGAAGCCAGTGTACTGTTAGCAGTTTTCAGGGAAGATGTACAGCTCTCAGTTCTTCCTGTACAGTGCCTATCTAGAAGCTGCCATGCTCTCACCTTGATGATAATGGACTGAAACTCTGAATCTGTAAATCAGTCCCAATTAAATGTTGTCCTTTATTGGACTTGCCGTGGTCATGATGTCTGTTCAAAGTAGTCAATTCCTAACTAAAAACAACTCATCTTCAGACTCTGTGAAAGGCACTATCATGTCCTAATTCCTTTGTTCCTGAGAGGTTGCTATTCTGTCATTTATAATTGTATCTAATTTGTACATACAGACCAGTTTAGTGTGACAGAACTGATATTCATAACTGTTGTCCAAATTGTTCCTACTACAGGGATTTCATACACTTATATACCTATTACTTATTATTTACCTCTGTATCAAACAGATACATTAAGTTAATTGTGCATCAATTCACACCAACAATGTTACTGACTTTGAGTTGACATTCTATTGTCTATCTCATTGCAGTAATTGGAAATTCCATCTTGTCAGTTACCCCCGACTCATCAGTTACTTGTCATCCCCCCAATCCCACCCACCTCATCAGTTACTGGCGTTACCACCCCATCAGTTACTTTAGTTACTTCCCCCACCCTATGAGCTCCTGACATACCCCCACCTCATCAGTTTTTTAGTTACATCCCCCACTCTATCAGTGCCATGAGTCACCTCCACCTCATCTGATCCTTGGATTACCCCCACCTCATCAGTTCCTTGAGTTACTCACACCTCATCTGTTTCTTGAGTTTACACCACCTCCTCAGTTACTTGAGTTACCCACCTCATCATTTCCTTCAGTTACTCCCTATATCCTCATTTACTTCAGCTACTCTCCCCACCTCATCAGTTTCTTGAGTCACACCCCCTCCATAGGCCAACACCCATTCTTCCTCTGCTCTAGCTCACCTAGAGGCTTGCAAATCTTGTTGGGTTTTCAAACAATGACAGTTAATTTCTATCATCACTATCTTTATTCTAGGTATCTCAGCTCCCATTTTGATAATTACACCCTCCTGACTCTTCTTCCCTCTCAGGGGTGAATCTTTTAAGATATGTTAGAGAATATCCATAACTCCAACCCAAGACTTCTGACGGCTTCTAATCTCTATGCATAGTTGATTCAAAGTTTGTCCTCTTTTCCTCAATCCCTCTATAAGGTCACATGCCATGTGTCCTTGACCTCACCTACTGCTCTCTGAACTTCATTGTGGCCCTCTCTTTTCCTTATCCACCTCTGCTCCAACTAGATTTTTAAATTTGCTGTTGCTGAGTCCTGGAAGACTTTGTTCCAGATATATACATGCTATGTCCCATTCATCTTTGAATTCTCTTATAAAAGAGAAACTGTCTCTGGCGACCCACTCACTGCTCCTCAGGGCACTGCTCTTCCATCACTTTGTGTAGAACAGACACACCCACCACCACATCTCCACTATCCATGTAACTTTTCCTGTGGCATTCACCAATACCTGATATATGACAGAGACATTATTCTTTCCATCCTTCAGACAGACTGTAAGAACATGCCGATATTAATGTTTGTTTTTTTATTATTGTACATCAAGATCCACAAAGTGTATCTGGACATGATGATCCCAGAGCCATTATTGGTGAAGTACATAGATTAAAGTGTTCACTACAAAACCTACACAGAGAATCTGAAATGAGACACAAAGAAGACCTGTAAAGTGAAGGGAATGTACTCAGAGCCCCTAACCTAAGTCACACTTCTTAATGATCTAGCCTCTGAGTTCAAAGATCCTCAGTGAGCAGATATCTTGGTGGTGGCTCCTCTGGCCACTTCAGTAGAGGAGAATGTATAAGGGAAGGACATTGTGAAAAACACAAGTCAACACAGGAGGGAATTTATCATGAAAGAAAAGAGCAAGATAGCCTCTGAGTAATTTTACACCCAAAAGTATACACAGAAAACGTATTATTGGTCTTAGGATTTCTACTGCTGTGATGCAACACCATGACACAAAATAACTTGGGGGATGAAAAGGTTTATTTCATGTTACTTTTAAAATCTAGCATTCAAGGGAGTTTGGGAGGAACTCAGGCAGAGCAGAAACCTGAACACAGGAACTGATGCAGAGGTCATGATGAACCCTGTCATCTCACACTGTCAGGGAGCACCTGGTACACAGGGGTGGATGTACCTGCACATGGGTGGAAGCACTTGCACAGGAGTCGCACTACTCCAAGTGAGCTGAGCCCTCCTATATCAACCAGTGGTGAAGAAAATTTATTATTATAAGCTTTTCCACAGACCAATCATGAGGGCCATTTTTTTTTTTTTTGAGCAGAGGTTTCCTCTTCCCAGAATTCCTCTTGCTGTATCAAGGTGAATCAAAATTAGCCAGTACAGTAACAGTAGACAGTGAAAAAGAGGCAGTAGTCCAAGTCATAGAATTTTACTTGAAGCTCACTTGCTCATAGATGCAGCATAAATGATATGTGGAACAGCCAACCTTCAAATCCACAAATGGAGTGGTTAAATGCAATCACTAGCCTTGCTTTTCAGAAAGTTTCAGGATGAACCTTACACACAAAACACTAATTTTTGTGTGTGGTGAGTCCCTTCTGGTTTTCGGCATTACAGAATGTAAGCAAGATCCACGTTAGGAAAACCTTATTGTATCCTGTTTGTGGGTCTCTTTTACATGGACTTTTTGCCAAAGTTATGAATTTGATTTAAAATATTGTTCTCTTACTGAGATCATTACCTTGGAACTTTTGCAGAATCATGGAGTATCTTTGACACCATTATCTAGATCACCATTGAAAAGTGAGGTAAGAGATCTGAGGCAGATCTCCTCAAGCTAGTTCAAAAAATTCAGATAATACAGCTCTGCCTGATAATGCAGCTCAGCTTGCTGGCTTTAGCCAGGCAGCAGGACCAGAGGTTAGCTCCTAGAGCAAGGTAAAGCAAAGAGTGGGACTTGACCTACACAAATGAATTTGTGTGTGGTTGGAATAGATGGCATTTCCCCACAGGTAAACTGGATAAGCAGATAGTTCAAGTAGGTTGTATTTACAGTGGGGATGAGATGAGTAACACCATGTGATGGTGAAGAGTTCTCTGTTGGCCTGTGTTAAAGTTTGTACATGCTTAGTCAGGGAGTGGCTATTAGAAGGTGTGGCCATGTTAGAGTAGGTGTGACCTTTTTGAAGTAGGTATGGCTCTGTGGGAGTGGGCTTTAAGACCCTCATACTACATTTTGCATCTGTGCCTTTAGCTGATGTTGTGCCAGAGCTCTCTATACACAAACACCTCCAGGAAAGAGCTGGTCTCTCAGGAGTGCTGACACACCTGAAAGCATAGGTGAGATCATAACTCCTACTCAAATTCCTGGCCCAAGAGGGACCTGCTCAGAGCCATCAGAACATAAGAACCAAGGAAGAGCCAGGGACAGGATTCTTCTGGTTTCCATCTGTGCCTCAGAGCTGACCCTGTGCCAGAGCTCTCAATAACTAAATTCCTCTGGAAGAGAACTGGTCTCCCAGGAGTGATGACACACAGGCTTACAGGACGGACACCCCACAGTCAGAGACAGCAAAACCAATTAATACCAGAGATAACCAGATGGCATAAAGTGTCGCGTCCGCCTTGGCCAGCAAGGAAGACAAGACACGGTCGGATCCTTCTCAGTCAGCTTTATTCCAGGAACGACTCTTGACTTAGAGACGGGGAACTGGACGGGGGCCTAGGATGGGGACGTATGGCTGGGGACCCCAAGAAGCAGAAATGAGCTGCTTATATAACTGCCCAAGGCAGGCTCGGTGATGTGTTCTCTCAGGATAGGTTAAGCTGCCAATACCTCATTAGCATAAGCCCGCTAGGGAGGGGCACGAGGCAGCCGCATGCACAAAGGAGTTGTTTACCAGTTTAGCTGAGCTGGCCATGCTGGAAGCCAGCTGCTTACATTGTCAGGTGCTAGTCATACGACTTTGAAACTGTAAACACGGCTGCCTACAATGAAGCAAGTATAAGAACATAAGGAATAGAAACCAAGACTACTTGACATCGTCAGATCCCAGTTCTCCCACCACGGATAATCCTGGACACCCCAACTCACCAGAAAAGCAAGATTCAGGTTTAAAAATCACATCTCATGATGATAGAGAACTTTAAGGAGGACATAAATAAGGTCCTTTAAAAAAACACAGAGAACACAGGTAAATAGATAGAAGCCTTAAAGAGAAAACAGAAAAATCCCTTAGGGAAATACAGGAAAATACTACCAAACAGGTGAAGGAATTGAACAAAAACATCCATGATCTAAAAATGGAAAAAGAAACAAGGAAAAAAAAAAACAGAAAGGGAGACAATCCTGGAAATAACAAACCTAGAAAAGAGATCAGGAGTCATAGATGCAAGCATCACCAACAGAATACAAGAAACAGAAGAGACAATCTAAAGGGTAGGTAGGAGATACAATAGAAAACATAGACACAACAGTCAAAATGCAAAATGCAAAAAGCTGCTAACCCAAAACATCCAGGAATTCCAGGACACAATGAGAAGACCAAACCTAAGGATAGTAAGTGTAGAAGAGAGTAAAGATTCCCAACTTAATGGGACAGTAAATATCTTCAACAACATTATAGAAGAAAACTTCCCTAACCTAAAGAAAGAGGTGTCCATGACCATACAAGAAGTGTACAGAACTCCAAATAGATTGGACCAGAAAAGAAATTCTTCTAGTCACATAATAATCAAAACATCAAATGCACAAAACAAAGAAAGACTATTGAAAGCAGTAAAGGGAAAAGGTCAAGTAACCTTTAAGGGCAGACCTATGAGAATTACACAAGGTTTCTCACCAGAGTCTCTAAAAGCCAGAAGATTCTGGGCAGCTGTCAGACCCTAAGAGAACAGAAATATCAGTCCAGGCTACTGCATCAAGCAAAACTCTCAATTAATATACATGGTGAAACCAAGATATTCTATGTCAAAAAATATGCATAATAACTTTCAAGAAATTCAGCCCTACAAAGGATAATAGATGGAAAACTACAACAGAAAGAGGGAAACTACACCCTTGAAAAAGCAAGAAAGTAATTTTCTTACAACAAATCCCCCAAAAGATAGCCACATAAACATAATTCTACCTCTAACAACAAAAATAACAGGAAGCAACAATCACTTTTCCTTAATATCTCTTAACATCAATGGACTCAATTCCCCAATAGAAAGACCTAGACTTACAGACGGGATATGTAAACAAGACCTAGCATTTTGCAACATACAGGAAATACACCTCAGTGACAAAGACAGACACTATCTCAGAGTAAAAGGCTGGAAACAAATTTCCAAGTAAATGTTCCAAGAAGCAAGCTGGAGTAGTCATTCCAATATTGAATAAATTGATTTTCAACCAAAAGTTATCAAAAAAATAAGGAAAGACACTTTATACTTATCAAAAGATAAATCTACCAATATGAACTCTCAATTCTGAACATGTATGCTCCAAATTCAAGGGAACCCACATTCACAAAAGGACCTTTATTAAGCTCAAAGCACACATTGCACCTCACACAATAACAGTGGGAGACTTCAACATCCCACTCTCATCAATGGACAGATCATAGAAACAGAAAATAAATGGAACCATGGTGAACGTAACAGAAGTTATGAACCAAATGGATTTAACAGATATCTAGAGAACATTTCATCCTAAAAATAAAATAATATTCCTTCTTCTCAGCACCTCATGGTACCTTCTCAAAAATGACCATATGGTCAGTCACAAAACAGGACTCAAAAGATATAAGATGATTGGAGTAATCTCATGCATCTTATCCGATCACCACAGACCAAGGCTGGTCTTAAATACAACAAAAATAACAGAAAGCCCACATACATCTGGAAGCTGTACAACACCATATTCACTGATAACTTGGTCAAGGAAGCAATAAAGAAAGAAATTAGACTTTTTAGAATTTAATGATAAGGAAAACACAACATACCCAAATTTATGGGACACAATGACAGCAGTGCTAAGAGGAAAACTCATAACTCTGAGTGTCTCCAAAAAGAAACTGGAGAGAACATACACTAGCCTCTGGACAGCACATCTGAAATCTCCAGAACAAAAAGAAGCAAATACCCTTAAGAGGAGGAGACAGCAGTAAATAATGAAACTCAGTTTTGAAATCAACCAAGTAGAAACAAAAAGAACTATACAAAGAATCAACGAAACCAGGACTTTGTTCTTTGACAAAAATCAACAAGATAGATAAACCCTTAGCCACACTAACCAGAGACACGGACATTATCCAAATTACCAAAATCTGAACTGAAAAGGGAGACATAAAAATAGAAATTGAAAATTCAAAAATCATCAGATCCTACTATAAAAGCCTAGAACTTCAGACCAATTTCTTTTATGAACATCAATGCAAAATACTCAATATAATTCTTGCAAACTGTATCAAAGAAAACATCAAATGATCATAAACCATGATCATCAAGTAGACTTCATCCCAAGGATGCAGTGATGATTCAATCTATGGAAATCCATCAATATAATCCACTATATAAACAAACTCAAAGAAAACAACCGTATGATCATCACATTAGATGCTGAGAAATATTTGACAAAATTCAACACCCCTTCATGGTTCATGGTAAAAGTCTTAGAGATCAGGAATTAAAGGCCATACATAGTGGAAGCAATATACAGCAAACCAGTAGCCAACATCAAACTAAATTGAGAGAAACTTGAAACAATCCCTCCTCCAGTCAAGGGATAAACAGAATGAGAAAGAGATTAGGGAAATGACACACTTTCCAATATTCACAAATAATATAAAAACCTTGCTGTGACTCTAACCAACCAAGTGAAATATCTGTATAAGAACATCAAGTCTCTGAAGATAGAAATTGAAGAAGATCTTGGGTTGGAAGACAATGGAAAAACCTTCCACATCATGATTAGCAGGATTAACATAGTAAAAATGGTCATCTTGTGGAAAGCAATCTACAGATTCAATGCAATCCCTATCAAAATGCCAACTCAATTCTTCATAGAGTTAGAAAGAACAATTTGTAAATTCATTGCAAAAACCAAGGATAGTGAAAACTATTCTCAATAATGAAAGATCTTCTGGAGGAATCACTATCACTGACCTCAAGCGAGAAATAGTGATAAAAAATTCATGGTATTAGTACAGAGACAGGCAGTAGATAAATAGAATACAGTTAAGGACCTAGAAATGAACCACACACATATAGTCAATCTTTGACCAAGGAGCTAAAACTATCCAGTGGTAAAAAGACAACATTTTCAACAAATAGTGCTTGTTCAACTGTTGGTTAGCATGTAGAAGAATGCCAATTGATCCATTCTTATGTCCTGGTACAAAGCTCAAGTCCAAGTGGATCAAGGACCTCCACATAAAACCAGATACACTGAAACTAATAAAAGAGAAAGGGGGGAAGAGCCTTGAACACATGGGGACAGGGGAAATTTCCTGAACAGAACATTAATAGCTTATGCTTTAAGATCAACAATCAACAAATGAGACCTCATAAAATTACAAAGCTTCTGTAAGGCAAAGGACATGTCAACAAGACAAAACAGCAAACCCACAAATTGGGAAAAGATCTTTACTGACACTCCATCCAATAGAGGGCTAATATCAATATATATCAAGAAGTTAGACTCCAGAGAACCAAATAACCCTATTAAAAATGGGGTACAGAGTTAAACAAAGAATTCTCAACTGAGCAATATCCAATGGTCAAGAAGCACCTAAAGACATGTTCAACATCCTCAGTCATCAGGGAAATACAAATCAAATAATCCTGAAATTCCACCTCACACCAGTCAGAATAGCTAAGATAAAAACTCAGGTGACAGCAGATGCTGGTGAGGATGTGAGAAAGAGGAACGCTATTCTATTATTGTTGGGTTTGCAAGCTGGTACAACTACTCTGATAAACCATCTTATGGTTCCTCAGAAAATTGGATATAGTACTACCTGAGGATCCAGCTGTACCACTCCTGGGCATATAACCAAAAGATGTTCCAACATATAACAAGGAACATTCTTCACTATGTTTATAGCAGCCTTATTTATAATAGCCAGAAGCTGGAAAGGAACCCAGATGTCCTTCAACAGAGGAATGGATAAAAAAATGTAGTAAATTTACACAATGGAGTACTACTGAGCTATTAAAAACAATGCCTTCATGGAATTCTTAGGCAAATGGATGGAGGTAGAAAAATATCATCCTGAGTGAGGTAACCCAATCCCAAAGAATACACATGGTATGCAGTCACTAATAAGTGGATATTAGCCCAATAGCTCAGAATACCCAAGATACAATTCACATACCATATGAAGCTCATGAATAAGGAAGACCAAAATGTGGATGCTTCAGTCTGTTTTAGATGGTGGGAACAAAATACTCATGGGAGGTAGAGAGTGGGAGGGGCTTGAGAGGAAATGAGGAGTGGGAGGGGAAAAAGGTGAGCAGGACCATGTATGGGAGGAGATGAGGATGATATTCAGAGGGTCAGGAATTTCAACAGAGCTATGTAGCAATGGGGAATGGGAAAAGTGGGTTGTGGAACTTGGGGGAGCCAGCCACAAGACCCAGATACCAGGAAAGCAAGAGACTTCTAGGACCAAGCAGGGATGAGATTAGCTGAAAACAAAGGGGAGGAGAACCATGCAGAGATCATATGCAGATGTTAGCCAAGGCCCCAGTTTGGGGATGGAGCCACCCACTCATCTCCAAATTTTTAACCCAGAATGGCTCCTGTCTATAGGAAATATGGGGACAAAGTATGGAGCAGAGACTGGAGGAAAGTCCATCCAGAGACTGCCCTACCTGGCTATCCATCTCATATGCAGATGCCAAACCCAGACACTATTGTAGTGCTAAGAAGTGGTTGCTGACTGGAGCCAGTTATAGTTGTCTCCTGAGAGGTTCTGTTTTAGCCTGACAAATACAGAGACCCGTGCTTGCAGCCAGCTATTGGACTGAGTATTGAGACCCCAATGTGGGAATTAGAGAAAAGATTCAAGGAGCTGAAGGGGTTTTCAACCCCTAGGGAAGAATAATAATATCAATCAACCAATGACCCCCAGTGCTCTCAGGGACTAAACCACCAACCAAAGAGCATTCATGGCATGACCCATGGCTCTAGCTGCATATGAAGCAGAGGATGGCATCCTCTGGAATCAATAGGAGGAGAGGCCCTTAGTCCTGTGAAGGCTCTATTCCCCAGTTTAGGGGAATGCCAGGGTGGTGTGGTGGGGTTGGTAGGTGGGAGGGGGAGCACCCTCACAGAAGCAGAGGCAAAGGGGAATGGGATAGAGGGGTTGCCAAGGGGGAAACAGGGAAAGGGGTTAACATTTAAAATCTAAATACATAAAAGTATGCAATAAAAAGGAACGTGAAAAAAATTATCGAGATTTTTTTCACAGTGAATTTAATGTCATTTGATCAAAATCCCTCCATCTCTTCCTGCCAATTCCCCCGTTACCTCCCAAAAAACAGTTTCCCTCCCAAGCAGTGTTTTGGGTTTGGTGGGGCTTGTTAGGCTAACAGGAAGAAAAACCCCATGAAGAGAGAGAATGAAAACCCATTTATAGTTTCAGGGGTGTCTAATTACAGCAGTTCATTGTCAGCTGTGTACATCACAGTTAACTTGGGGAAAAAGGGTTTTCCCCCAGGCAACTCAGCAATCAATCCAAAATGTTTCTTAAGGGTAACTACAGAGAGACCATTACAAAGCACATGACGTGAGGGGTGGGTTTAAAAATAGCTAAAAGGGTAAATTTGTATGGCCTAGACAAAGACAGCATAATATTTCGCGGGCATGAATACCTGGGGACACCTCCCTTAAGGATGGTAATCATCTAAGGAGGGAAGAGTCATTTGGAGAATAATTTTTGGGGAATTAGGGTGAGTCTCCTCTCACATAGAAAAATGGTCATTAGGTCATCTGCAACCTCCACTTCTCCTTTTCTGGATGAATGCGGTTTTTTGATTTTCTCTCCTCCCTGAGGGAAAAATGCCTGGTGGGATTTACATTCCCAGATCTCTTAGTGGTCTGTGTGATTCAGGCCCGGGCCTCAATTGTTCTTTATTTTTTTAAACCCACTAAGTCCTTTAGTGATGCTTATTTGTGGATGGGTATAGACCTTTCATTGGAAGATTAGCAGCCTTCAGTTCTAACTCTTTAAGGGGAATCTGCCTCTTCACTCCCCATAGCTATCATCACCACGCCCTTTTATGGGGGGATTCACGAGACGTACCCGATCCATGCTGGGTTTTTGATGGCTTGATCTTGTGCAGCAATATGACTGCAGAGCTCATGTGTTCCTGCACCTGTCATACTGGTAGACAGTTGGTTGCAGATCCGCACTTCTTGCTTTTTGAACCCGTCAATCCACCCTTGAGGAAGAAAACCTTCCAACAATTTAAAGGGCAATTTGGGAAAGCTTTCATTTAAATTGAGGGAAACTTGGCGGTTACAGGGGCCTTTGGGGGGGGGGGGGAGTGAAAAACATATTTTTCTTTTTTCCCCCTCGGGTTCAAACCGGGGCAAGTTAATTCTAAAATATTTTCTGCCTTTTACCACCCACCCCTAATGGATCAAGCACATCTGGTTATATTTGGGTCAAGCAAAACTTGTTTAGGGAAGTAAAAAAGAGCTTGGTACACCCCATAAAGCATGCCTCACCATTTCAGAAAACATTTGCCCTTGGGCTGGAAAAACAGGTTAGGGATTTTTTGTTTCATGATTTATAGATCTGTTAGGCAAGTTTAAACAAAAAACTTGGATCCCACATTTTTCTGTCACCTTTTCTTGCCTCATCAATGAATGTTCCGGCACCCACATACTGGTAAAGGGGTGTGCAGCTGCAAGCCCAGGAAATCCGCATTTTGGAATGCTTGTTTGTAACAGGTGGTACACATATACTAATGCAGGGAAAACTTTAAAAACCATAAAAAATATTAAAAAAAGTAACCAGAGAGATGAGTGCTAAAAAAACATCAACAAAAAAATCGAGAACAAGCTTTTCTCAAATTGGAACATGGTTTTTTTTGGGGAATTTCAAAAAACTGAAGCAGGTCAGGGTATTTTGTTACACACATGCTTACAAAGGGTTTGGGAAGAGTCTGTTGCTATTCAGACAATAAAGTTGTAAGTTTTTTCACTGAATTGATTCCTATAACACAAACCAAGTTAAGCCATGGAAAAATTTAATCTTTTGACTGGATAAAAGAACATAAAATTTGGGAAATTTTAAAAGAAAAGTTAACACCAAGTATTTTGGGGGTTTGTTGGCAGGTTTAAATAAAGTAAAATGCCACTTTCAGAAACATACAGATTCAATCAATCCCCATAAAATCCAACTCAGTTCTTCATAGAGTGAGAAAGATTAATTTTTTAAATTTTTTGGAATAACAAAAACCCAGGTTTGCAAAAACTATCTAAAAACAATAAATAATTCTGGGGGTAATCACTTCCCTGACTAACCCCTTGTATTAAAGAGCAATAGTGACAAAAAATGAATGAATTGGTGCAAAGACGGGGAAAAGGTAGAAAAATGAAAGAATGAAGATAAAAAAAATGAACCTACGTCGTGGTCATTATCTTTGATAAAGGGATAAAACCTTCAGTGGATAAAAGATAGCATTTTAAACAAATGGTGCTTGTTCAACTGTTGGTTGCTGTAGAAGAATGCAATTTCCATTTTATCTCCTTGTACAAAGCTCAAGTCCAAGGAATCAAGGACTTCCACATAAATCCAGATACAATGAAACTAATAGAAGAGAAAGGGGTGAAGATCTTGAACACATGGCACAGGGGAAAATTTTCTGAAACAGAACACCGATGCTTAGGCTCAAAGCTCAACAATCAACAAATGGGACCTCATAAAATTGTAAAGCTTCTGTAAGGCAAAGGACACTGTCAAAAGAAAGAATTGACAACCAACAGTTGGGAAGGATCTTTACCAATCTGACATTTGATAGAGGGCTAATATCCATTAATATCAAAGAACTCGAGTCAGACTCCAAAGAACCAAATAACACTATTAAAAATGGGGTACAGAAAACTAAACAAAGAATTCTCAACTGAGGAATACTGAATGCCTGAGCAGCACCTAAAGACATGTTTAACATCCTTAGTCATCAGGGAAATGCAAATCAAAACAGCTCATATCAGTCCAAAGACTATGATCAAAATCTCAGGGTGACAGGAATTCTGGTTAGGGTGTGGAGAAAGAGGGAACACTCTCCATTGTTGGTGGGATTACAAGCTGATAAACCACTCTGGTAATCAGTCTTATGGTTTCTCAGAAAATTGGACATAGTTCTCCCTGATCACCCAGCTATACCATTTCTGGGCATATCCCCCAAAAGATGCTCAAACATATACAGGACACATGCTCACTATTTCATAGAAGCCTTATTTATCATAGCCAGAAGCTGGAAAGAACCCAGATGTCTTTCAACAGAGGGGAAATGGATACAGAAAATGTTGACATTTACACAATGGAGTACTCTCACTATTAAAAACCAATGGTTTTCATTAAATTCTTAGGCAAATGGATGGGAACTCGAATGTATCATCCTGATTGAGGTAACTCACTCACAAGTGAACACACATGGTATGCAGTCACTAATAAGTGGATATTAGCCCAGAAGCTCAAGATACAATTCACAGACTACATGAAGCTCAAGAAGAATCAAGACCAAATGTGTGGATGTTTTCATCCTTCTTAGGAGGAGAACAAAATACTCAGTGAGGAAATACAGAGACAAAATATGGAGCAGAGACTGAAGGAAAGGCCATCCAGGACTTCCCCACCTGGGAAATCTATTCCATATACCAGACACCAAACCCAGACACTATTGCATATGCCCAAATTGCCTGCCTGACAGGAGCCTAATATAGCTGTCTCCTGAGAGGCTCTCCCAATTCTGACAAATACAGAATCAGATACTTGCAGCCAACTATTGGACTGAGCATGGGGTTCCCAATGGAGGAGTTAGAGAAAGGAATGAAGAGCTGAAGGGATTTGCAACCCCCTAGAAGAAACAAAATATCTACCAACCAAACCCCCAAGGAGCTCCTAGGGACTTACCCACCAACTAAAGTGTACACTGGAGGAACCTATGTCTCCAGCCCCATATGTAGCAGAAGATGGCCTTGTTGGGCATCAATGGGAGGAGTGGCCCTCAGTCCTGGGAAGGCTTGATGCCCCAGTGTAGGGGAATGCCAGGGCAGGGAGGCAGGAGGTGGGTGGGTGGGTTGGGAAACCCTCATAGAAGCAGGGGGAGGGGTATGGGATGGGGGTTTATGGAGGGGAAATTGGAAAGCAGACAGCATTTGAAATGTAAATAAAAAAAATGTCTAATAAAAAAAGAGAATATTAGGTTTGGAATCAGTGATTGATGGATGCAACTTTTCATTCTTTCCTCTTCCATTAAAACACCTCACATGTCTTAGCCACAACTTCATGAAACAGTGAAATCCAACACACAAAGAAAGCATTTAACATGAAGAGGATACCACCAAAGCTGAAGGGTTCTGGGCCAATAGATGGTCCCACAGGTGAAGGCAACTGATGCCAGCTTGATGATCTTGGTTTAATTGAACCCACGTGATGAAAGGATAGAACAACTCCTAGAGTTGTCCTCTTGACTTCAGTGAGCTCCCATCCCCCAGATAATAAAAAATATGTGATAAACAGAAAACTATAAGATTTTGTCTAGTCATCCCACACATCACATTATATCTTCAATATTAATCAGTTTTTTGAGGTCAAGACTGCTTTGTGGACCTCCAAATCCCTGGTTCAGATCCTTTTACTTTCCTGGTGTACCACCATATTTTTAAATTGTATTCAGAATAAACCATTTTTGGGACAATACTTATCGGAGTTCAAAAACCTCAAATCATGCCACCCTGATAAAGCCATTGTTGTATGTAATTGAGTGCATTATTGAATGCTTAAAAATTTTATTTATCTATTTGAGAATGTAAAATAGTCTTATTAAGGATTCACATTCTGTAGTGCTCTATGTGTTATTCCAGGACTACTTAAACAAAAAAATGTGAACTGAAGTTTTGGAGAAAATGTTACCTTGATGCAGTGGTCTATATTAATTGCCAAATTGATGGGATTTAGAATCACCATATAACAAATCTAAGGGAATGCCCTTGGGGGTTTATGTTGATTAGGTTAATTGTCAAGAAATGCCATTAGTGGAGGTCACTCTAAAAATTTGGGGTTTGCAGACTGGGATTCCTTAAAGAGGGTCCTGCCAATGCATAGTAATGTGTGACCGAACCTATGGAGAAGAAGCAATGGAGAATCCAGGGTTTCTGAGGTACCAGAGCCTTAGGGCATTTTCCAAGAAAGCTTCAGGGCTTGGTGTATAGCCAGACCTAGAAAAACCCCTTGTTTCTATAGACAAAGGAGAATGGAGGGGTGGGGCCCACCCAAGTCTTTTGTTGAAACACGGAACAGCAATGGAGGATCCTGATGCTGGATGTGGAGATGCAGGACTTGTGTCGTGTTTGCTCTGCACATTTTTGTCTTGTTTTGGTCGAATATTTCCTTTTCTATGTTCTCCCCATTTCCCCACATTGAATGAGAGTTATGCCTTTGTTATGTTAGAAATATATCACTTTTTTTGATGCTAGTGGGTTTCACAATTAAGAGATTGCTCACATTTCAGAAGAGGCACTCTTAGACTTTTGAGCATAATTGGAATTGTTTGAAGATGATAAGGATGTTCTGGCACTGGCAGTATTCACTGTTAGATGACCATGAGCTTAGAAATGGAAGGTTTTAGTTTAAAACTTGAAAGTGTTATCTAAGAGTGTCAGGTTGAGAAGAGGTGGGCTTGTAATGGCTAATTTCAATAGTCAATTTGCTAGGATTAAAAATTACTGTAGAAAACAAATCCTTGGGCACACTTTTGAGAGATTTTTTTTCTAGATTAAGTTAATTGAAGTAGAAAAACCCATCTTAAATACCGGTAGCACCTATCCACAGGATGAGATGCCAGATTGCATGAAAACGTTCATAAAAAAAAAATCACTTTCTGTTTCCCAATCATGGACTCAGTTTGACCAGCCTCTTAATGCTTCTGACACCATACGGGCCTTTCTAAAAATGAATGGGTGGGATTCCTGTAATGATAAACCAAAATAAACCTTGTGTCTTTTTAAAATTCCTGTTTTGGGGATATTTTATCACAGCAATATGAAGTAGGTGATACAACCCGTGTTAAAGATTTTATGAGGTTGATTGTTTAGTTTGAACTCTGTGACTTTGGCAGTCTTAATGAAGATCTAAAGTCAAATTTATCTTGAGCTGTCTTTAGTTTCCTTAATCAATATCCACTGTCACCTCTGTGTCGGACATAGCATGTCTCTGAGTATAAAGGGAAATCTATGGTATGTATGCTTACTATATTACTAGCTCATGGAATTTTGCCAAGTATGACTAAACTTTATTTTCATTGCTAAATTAGAAGTCTTAGGCAATAGAGCTGCAAGTAATAAATAAGTAGCTCACTTTACCTAAAATATAGAAACAAATGAGAAAGTAATGAGAAAATTTAATTCTAGGATTGGAGAGATGGCTTAGAGACTAACATCATATGTTTTCCTTGTAGAGAGCACATTTTGGATATACATGGTGTCTCACAACCTTAAGTTCAGTTTCATAGGATCTGGTGCCCTCTTCTGGCCTCCACAGGCACCAAGCATACATGTGGCCTATATATCCACATGCAGGGAAAACATTCAAACACATAAATATTGATAAGACATAGGATACTGAAAAGAAATTTGAGATTTAAATTTTTTATGGGAAAAAATAAAGATGAATTATGTAGAACCAAAATGTTTTACTCCTTGCTCTGAACTATTCTTTTCTACCTTTATCTCTAAAAAAAGGAAAAATAAAGCCCTAAATTCCCCCAAACAAAAATGAAGCAAAAATAATTAAAAACCTTTACCTTCCTTGTGTTATATTTTATTATAATCTTAAATCATAAAATTTATATCAAAGGAAAATATTGTATGGACTGTTTGAAAATAAAGCCCAAGGGCCGAAGTAATCCTATGCTATTTAACTTCCTGGGCAAAACCTGACCTTAGAGCTTTTTGGCATTTCTTGAGTTATGTCAGGCATCTCTTGAACTTGGAGATTTGCCTCACAATTTCAATCATTCTATTACACATAAACAGAATTTTCTGACTTACATTAAAAACTTCCACTTATAAAATACTCTTTCTTTTCTTAATATGTTCTTAAAATTTGTAAGCATATTAATCTAAATACACATACATATTTCCCATTTCGACTACTGTGCCCCTGAAAATAGGCTCAGCTCATGCTCAAAGCTCTACAGATGTAAATTTCTCCTTTCTTTTGACTGAGTGGTTAGTTTTTTT